>CM066990.1:15010000-15602500 GCA_033977485.1 Hydrangea macrophylla | reverse complement strand
GTAAAAATAAGTGAGGTGCCTTACTAATTAAAGTAAAAGGTTAAAAAATAATTTTTTAAATTAAAATTAGGTGTTGTAATTAAAAACTGAATGTGCCTTTATCGCAAGCCATCTTTTGGGGTAGAAGATTCAAAAATTTGAAATCACCTGCCCCCTTTATCTCTCTAAACACACACACACACACACACACACACACACACACACACACACACACACCTCCCTCTATCAAAGTTGAATCCTCCATCACCGCCGCACTGCCGTCGTCTTCATCTCTCCGTCGCTACCTCGCCTTCGTCTCTCCATCGTTGCCTCGCCACTCGCCATTGGTAACCCCCCCCCCCCCCTCTCTCTCTCTCTCTCTCTCTCTCTCTCTCTCAGCCACCACCACATTCACCTCTGCTAGAAAAATTCTAACCCTATTGAATTGTTTTCTCAATTTATATGGTACTGGTTGTGTTTTTGAAGAAAAAAAGAGAAAAAAAAAAAAAAGAAAAAAGAGTTTGTGTTTTTTTTTTGTGTGTTTTTTGAAGAATTCTGATTGACACTCCATTTTTTTTTTTGTCAAATTTTTTTTGTCAATTCTAAGCAAAAGAGAGAAAACCTCTTCTCCAAATCCGGTATGATTTTTTTTTTTGTTTCTTCAATTGGATTTTCAAAAAATTTTGCTCAACATCTTCTTCTTTTTTTAACCTTGCAATAGCGATGGCAAACATCTTCAGCCTGCACCTGCTATCGTCCAATGGGTAATGCTTTCCTGCTCTTGGTGTGTGTCTCTCTGTGTATGTGGGAGAGAGAGGGCTTTTAATTTGTGTAAAGGAAAAAAGAGTTATTACCAGTGGGAGAGTTCACCTCTGATCTTCCACCATCATATCTTTTTGTGGCTTTATGCTACATAATTGGTTTGGTTTCTATAAGCTTATGGGATGATGCATATAGAGGGAAAAGAGTACATAGGCCAAAAGGTTAGTAAAGCTATGCTTGCTCTCATTGCACATACATTTGTATATCTATCTATATGTACACAACAAATTATAGATGATAATATGGTTTATGTATTTTGTAATGAAGTAATGTAGAGTTCCAAAACTCTGGGCTTCAACCTCACCTTGCTTCTTTTGAAACGGATTTACAATAGTTTTAAATATTGGTTGACCCAAGCATTCTTAGTATGGAATCATGTATTGCCAAAAAAATGATTTTTCGTTGTGGCTTGTTCAGTTTATCTCTTGTAGCCAGAATGGAGGAGACTTAAGATTTTTGTGTCTTGATCTACAAAAAAAGAAGATAAGAAAAAGTAAGGCTTGTTGGTGTACTTATGAGTGATGACCAATTAATTATTAGCAATGGTCTATTTCACTTCTGCCTCTGAACTTTAGCTTTTATTCTGCAGTTTTTTTTATACATGTTCCTGTTCCTGTTCAACAGTTTTTATGTTTATGTTCTTGTTGTTTTTATTTGAGTGATGTACTTTTGGGGCATGTGTATTGTTTTGTAATCTGTTCAATTGGAATTTTTGGTGTTGGGACTTAGGACATTAGTTTTATTCCGTAGATGATTGGGGATAACTCTGCAAGGCTTTTACATGAAAACACTTGATGATTTGGTTGAAGGGGTAAGGTTTTGGTTCAATCTTCTTAATATATTCATTAATTTTGAATTCCTTTGCTCGAAATTATTATAAGAAAATAGTACTAGATATAGAATTTGTTGACCTTGAAAGGTGTTTTTTTTTTTTTGGAACAAAAACTTAAGTTAAACTTGCTGTTTTAGATATAGAATTGGTTGAACACATGCTCTGAACAAACTTGCCCTTTTAATCTATAGTGTTGTAGATAATCTACTATTGACATTTTTTGTTCCAAACTCCTAAAGGATATGTAGGATGAAAAGTTAGCCACAAACCATGGTCCACACATTGTGTCTATGCAATTGGCTTTAGGTAACTTTTCAAACTAATCATTTTTGGAATAAGAAAGGTTTTCAAAGGTTAAAAAAATCATCAAAGTGCAAATCCCAATCAATTTTTTAAGGCTAACCCAAACGGGCTCTTATTTTGTAGATTTGAATATTTAGTAAGTATTTGGATTAAGCACTTGGATTGTAGCTTATGTAAATTGAGTATTGATTCTGTTAAAAAGTGAGAAATAAAATCGTGCTTGGCATTTAGCAAGTGTTTGGATTATTGTTTTTGTAAATTGATTTAATAGCTTTTGGCTTAGGAATTATGCTACGGAAATATTTTGTCATAACTTATAGAGAAGTGTTGAATAGACGCAAATTTTAAGTGCCAAAGGCATATGGAAGTAGTTATTAGCATAACTCATGCATGCTTATAATTGTTTCGGTAGTGACTTTAGACACGGGTAGTACACTAGTTAGACTTATGTTTTGTACGTAACCGGCATGTATTGCCATGATATTACTGTCGTTTAATGCGGATAATATGATGTAAGGCTTGTAAGACTTTGGTTTGTTTGATGCAGTTTAACTTAGTGAGTTTCACTCTTTTGTAGTGACATGTGAAAGACATCCTAGTTCAATAATACTTGGCTCAAAAGTTGAGGGAAGGAATGGACAGCTAGCATAGATGTCAGAGGATGATTGGCAGGAAATAAAGGAACGTGTCGTAGCATTATTCGACTCTTTACCGGTGACAGTGTCACTAACAAAGTTATTTCGGCACCAAAGGAGTAGCTTAAGAAACTCGATCTGCAAAGAGGCTCACTACAAAACTCAAACTAATGGGAGTAGCTTGAGGAAGAAGACAAGGCCCTATTACTTCTTACCTCACTTTTGGATTTCTACGAGAACATTCTAACTGTCTTCTTATATTGATGAAACAATACACTAAAGATTAAGGATGTTAATTTTGCTCTATTGTCCAACAATAAGACTAGAGGCATGGGAAAGGAAGGTCAACACTTAACCATGGTTGCTCATAGTTAGGAATAGCAACAGGTAAGTATGGAACAGGAATGCATTCCCCATCCCCGCCCTGTCACAAATTTTAATCCACATACACGCCTCCATAATCACTATCACTGGCGGGGAATCCATGTCCCCGACACCCACAAGGATATTAATATATCACGTACATTTCTTAGTAAGAGCCCATGCTGCTAGAATAAAGACTGCTAATTTAGTTAGTATCTTAAGGTTCTACAGTACTACATGAAAAAAATTTCCTTTCCAGATGGATTAGTCTTATTGGTGCCCCACATTTAGCTTCTCACACTTCTGATCAATGTCTTTTACAATTTTTCAAGCTCCAGTGAGTTGTGAAGCTAAAATGGTGAATTAGAAATAGCGCCACCCTTTGTGTCCATAACAACTCCCCACATTACCGCCCAAATTTCAAATATTTGTACTCATTACTGATGATCATAAACTTTAGTACAACAAGAAGTTATTACCTTGCATTTCAAATCATCGTCATTGAAGAAATGGCAGTTGACTTGTACGTTATTGTTTACAGCAACTTTGTACTCTTCCACAGTTCCACAGATTGGATCAAAGTTTAAGTGGTATTCTTCATTTCCTCATCAATCTTGCGAAGTTTTGCTTTAGAGCACTTGGTCTAGATATTCCTAGCGTTTCCAGCACAGAAAACTTGCAGGTTATTGCCAGAAAATTATGATATTGCTGCACATAATTCATGATAAGTTAAGTAAATTTTACAATAGTGCAAGGAATTCACACCAATAAGAGCTACAGACCTGAAGGAGGTCAGAAATTCTAGCACAAGAATCAGATAACTTGGTGGAAGTTTGAATCTTTTCTTCTACTTTAGCGCTGCTACAATCACACAAATTATCAACCTCCAGTGCAGGTAAAAAGAAACATAACCGTCAAAAAATACTCTTCATTCATAACTGAAAAGATATGAAAGAGACAGAAAAGTGGCATGGCAGATTACTACTGACATAATTCTGTCTTCGACATTGAAACATGCATTTTCAGCATCACTGAGATTATCACGATGCACATGATTGAAGAGTTGTTTCCACAAATATTGCCAATTAATAACTTAATTATTAAAATGGGGTGAGTTTTAACTTAAAGACATAACAGGGGTAAAACATTTTTTTAGCAAAAACGTCATTCAATTGACATGGTTTCAAATAACGCTACTTACACAGATGTCGTGGTTCCAAATAACGCTATAAGAATGACGTTATAACGAAAAATGCCATTACTAATTAATTATTTTACTCCCAAATTTATGTATTTATTTATTTATTTATTTTACGGAAAATGATTTTTTTAGAAAAATACGAATGGTGTTGTTTGTAAGGACGCCATTGAATGACGTGGTTTGTAAGGACGCCATTAATTTGATTTTTAATTTATATTTATTCTAATTCTTTACATTACAGTTTTTTCATTAATCCTAGTAGAACTTGATCATTTTCATTTTTATTTTGGGGTTGATTTTGGTGGTTGATTTATAGGTGTTGATGTCGGTCTTGATATAGGTATATACGTATGCTGAAAGAGCTATATAGTGTTTTAGGTAACTTGATAATTTCAAATTCTTTGAGCAAAAAAAAAATCTTTGCGATGATCATTTGATGAAGTTAAAAATTGCTAAAGGAAAGCATCTTAAAAATATTAACACACTACCTTAACACTTAAATAAAAGAAATTGATTGTCCTGAGTGCATGATAGAATTATAAAGGTCATTGAGTGAGATTGTTTCCAAAATTCACAGCCAAAACACCAATGATGGAACTACAACAATAAATAACAACAATTTATGATGCAAAAATGTGATCAGCTTGGGGTATGCTTTTACGGATAGAAAGACTATTACAACAAAGTTTAGTCTCTTTGGCGACTAATTTTTCACATTAGATGTTAAAAATGCAGTTAAGATTTCGTGGTTAACTATAGTGAGACAATCTAAGAAGAACGGATATGGGACACGAATATAGCACGACACTGACACTCGCACACACAAATGAATACGTTTGGCGATAATCATCTTCTTCGTTTTTACTAAACTGTTCCTAAAATTGCTTCTTGTAGACACCCCATTTTGTCGGCTATCAGATTTAGGAGACCCATAGCTTGGTGGTTCACAATGATCGAAAAAGACTTAAAAGGATTCCTGGAAGTTAGTTCTATCTCTCAGAATGCTCAGAATGACCAAAATGCCCCTGAAAGCCCAGAAGCTCCCAGATTTGGACCAAAAGTTCTGGAAACATGCTACATCGTAAGAAAAATGATAAAATGAGTTTTTAAGATCGGATGAAATCGTCAGCTCCTAGAGACCCCCGGAAGTTCCCGGAAAGTCCCCGTTGACCAGTTTGACCAGGTTTGACCGAAATCGTCCAAATTTTCCAGAATCATTCTAGATCATGTGGAAAGTGTTAAAATGAGTTTTCAAAGAAAATCGGATGAAAACGTCAGCTCCTGGGAGCTCCTAGAAGTCCCCAGAACTTCCTGGAGGTCCCTGATTTGACCAGTTTGACCAAAAGTTGACTTTAAAACCAGAGCACCGTATCATTTTTCAAACATTTTTCATGGATACTAGAGGTCAATAGCTTTCCAACAATATATCGCACATAATTTCTGGATTTAAAACGAATTTATTATGAATTCCCAAAGGTGAAAAAGGTGTTCAAATCGGCTTTTATTGCGAATACCGCAACACTTTTCAAAGTGAACTATCCCCGAATTATTTATTATGTAAAGTAGACTCCATTACCTTTCCAACGGTATATCACAACCTCAGTTTGGAGTTCGTACGCATTTTCTGTGAATTTCGGACAAAATAGGGCCTTTTCGCGAATACCGGAACCTCAGGGGGCCTAAACAGCATTATCTGGACGAAGGAAGAGCAGTGCCGCCGCAGCTCTGGCCCACTGCCGCCGCGGCACAGGCCCAGTGCCGCCATGGCACTCTCCCCCAGAACAGTATATTTTTGTAATTTATTTTGGGGGTCCAATTTGATATATTAGAAATCAAAACGACGTAGTTTTGGTTCCCAGCTTATTTTGGACCAATGGGAGACCATTTTAAACTTTTTAAAACTCCATTTACCACCCCTCCTTTGCCTATAAAAGAAGCCATTTACTTCCATTTAGAGGGGAGACATGGAAGCTTAGAGAGAGCTTAGGAAGAAACTCTAGAAAAATATAGAGAGATAAAGAGAAGAAGTAGTCTTCTTCTTCCTTTTTTTCCAATCAAAGTGAGTTCTAATCTTGTTTTCCTCCACCATTCTTCTATATACTTCATCATCAATATACCCAATCACCATTTTTGAGCATTCTTGAGTTAGGAAGCTACTTCCAGGTCCAAATGTCAAAATCTATGAGTAAAACACCAAGCTACAAGTCCAAAATCACATTGATTATCATCTATTGATTGTTATTTACTTGCTTGTTCATATTATGTTTATCTCTTCTTACCTCATTTCTTTTTGATTTTCTTTATTTACTTACTAGTTCATCATCTTCTAGATGATGACATGAAGTTTGAGGTGAGTGAATCCTTATGGATAGTAGCTCTTGACCTCAAAAACATGTTTGATAGATGATGATTATAACTTCAATACCTCCATGGTAACCTTGAAGTTATGTTCAAAATAAAAATGAATCTCTCCAAAGATATTGGGAGTTCTTTGATGATTCAAGGTTGGATGAGGTTTAAGTGGTCACATGGTCATCTCAAGAGTTTAATTTCATGCTTTGAACATCTATTTCAAAACCCCCAATCAAGAACTCAAACTCTATTTCAAAACCCAAATCCATTTTCTTCAAGAATGATCCAAAACAGTGAGCTATTCAGATTCAAAGATTTGTTTTGAATTAAACACCTGAGTTATGATGATGAAACCACTTGGAAAATCTTCCTAAGACATCATAGTTTGTCTCCAATTTTTCCCATCAATTATAGAGGTTTGAAAGTATTATTTTCGGATTTAAGAAGTTCATATTCATAATCTGCCTCTATTCTCACAGAATATTTACCTGACTTTTTTCACTTATTCTGGATGTTTTCGTCACTATACATATATCTTTTCTATTTTGTTTATGAAACTTGGGTGTCGTAGGAAACTTTTGGTATATAATAGGTCATCATAAACTCTTTCTTGGATTTATGAAAAATCATACAAAATCAGTCAACAGTGCAGCTTTTGTTTCTAAGTCATGTGTACATTCTGATTTATTTCTTTTAATCTGTGATAGCTATTGAGGTTTGGCTTTTTGGGTTATTTTCTAGACAAAAGAAGGATGATCTCTGATTTTTCCCACAGTTTCCTAGGCATGTTTGACCTCCCATTATAATGTTACAAAGTAATATATACAGTCTGTCCACTATTTACAGCATTTCACTTTTTGACTTTCACACTTTGATGCAACACTCTCTTGTATCTAGATGAACCCATATCCCATGCACATGTCCTTTACCACTTTTAGCATGCTATATCATATCATGTATCATCTATCCTCTCATGTATCATACTCCCATAGATTCTTGAGTTTGGTTTCCAAATATAACCATGTTTTGCAAATACTTGGGAAGTTCTTGAAATGAGTTAGGAATTGATATTCCAAGTGGTTAGAATATTCATCCAAGTTCTGGAAGTATACTTTCAAAACCCCCCTCTTAAACCCCTCATTTTGATTTCAAGAAATAAACCTTGTTTTTCTCAAAACCCTCAAAACAGTGAGTCATTTAACTTCAAGGAATTATTTTGAGTTCAATACTCAATGTATGAATGTAAGACCATTTGGAATGTCTTTCTAACTCATTATAGAATATACATGATTTTTGGTTTGACTTGGAAATACTTGAAAATGGTCTATTTGGACCCAAACATTCCTTCCAAACATTCTGCCTTTGCTGTCACAGCAGCTTAGTTGACTTCTAACTTCTTTTTCAGAAAACGTTTCCAAAAGAGGTGGTCCGTACTTATTTTTTCATTAAACATCAATGTCTTCGGGAACGTTCTGTATAAAATGGGGCTCTAAATCATTTTTTTTCATGTTCTAAGATTTTCTAACATTTCAGTCGACAGTACGGACTCTGTTTCTGAGTGACCTCTATTGTTTATATGATTTCTCTCAATCTGTGATAGTTAGTAAAGATTGGCTTTTTGGGTTGTGTTCTAGGAACAATAAGGAAGATCTCCATAAAAAATCATGCATTGAAAACATTTCTACCCCCTCTTTTCAATTTCCAAAAGATCATGTTACTGTTCTGTCCACTATTCAGAGCAAGCACATTTTAACTTTCATTCTTTGATTTGATGCTTACATGTACTCCAAATTTGCTCATGTCTTACGAAGTAGTTCATACTACATTTGTATAGATCCCATATTGATTTCATTCATTTATTCATACACATTCTAGACTTCTAAGTCATTCTAGGAATCCATGAACACAAGGCACACTACAACCTTAGCACGTTCTAGATACATACATTGCATTCATGCAAGATTTGGGGTTTTTGTGACCCCTAATCTAAGAAGATTATAAGGAATGACCATGATCACACATTCATGCTTCCCCCTCGATCTAATCTTCCTTTCTCATCCGTCCTGGGGATTGAGAGGTCTTATTTTCTCAAAGATTAACACGCATCATACTAGTTTGCTAAGCATATTTCGTTTTCTTTATTTTTTTTATTTCAAGAACAATTCATGTCCCCTTTAGATTAGGAAAACTTGACTACTTAATATGTGATTAGACGATTTTTCCTAGGTTTATTTGTGTGATTTTCACTTTACATTGTATGATATTTGACTTAGATCTTATGAATGATATCTTATCTTTTGATTTTCAATTTCAAGATTCTTATGTGATGTAATATACTATCATAGTATTAATTGCCGAATCATACATAGTATAAGATGATTATTTGGATGCTAATTGAGGCCCGTCGAGAGACGGGGCGAGTTGAGGGTGTTTTAGTCGTGACAAAGGCTCCTTCCTCTCTCGTACCAAAACCCCAAGCCAAGTTCTTTGGTTATGAAGGGCCGGTGCCCTTTATCCGTTTGGGTGAGTCAAAATTAGGTTTCTTGGTTCCTTAAAGACCAAGTGGCGACTCTGTATCTGTTTTCGAAAGACCTTCTTTTCTTCATAACCAACCTCTTGTTTTCTTTCAAATCAATTTCAAAACAAAGGAAAATCAATTCCGAAACCCCGGAAACAAACAGGAAAAACCGGGAGTGGACGACGGATTCCGCGTGTCCACACTTCTTAACAAAACCTCTACAAACCGATCACTGAGATATGATAATCACTAAGTTATATGTATGAAATTTCTCAAATATAGGTGTTTGACCCATGTGAGCGTGTCATCAATATTACAGCTAAAAATAAATATATTTTTTCGTTGAAGTAGTGCTTGTCATCGTACCATATATCTCTTGAATTTATGGTTATTTTGTAAGTACAAGATTTGAATGGAAATGGCCAAGTTCTACTAGGATCATTGAAAAGAATGTAATGTAAAGAATTAGAACAAATTAAAATTAAAAACCAAATTAATGGCGTCCTTACAAACCACGTCATTCAATGGTGTCCTTATAAACCACACCATTCGTATATTTCTAAAAAAAATCATTTTTCGTAAAAAAAAAATAAAAAAATACATAAATTTGGGGGTAAAAAAATTAATTAGTATTGGCATTTTTCGTAATAACTTCATTCTTATAGCGTTATTTGGAACCACGACATTTGTTCAAGTAGCTTTATTTGAAACCACGTCAATTGAATGATGTTTTTGCTACAAACATTTTATCCTTGTTATGTCTTTAAGTTACAACTCACCCCATTTTAATAATTAAGTTATTAATTTGCAATATTTGTGGAAACAACTCCCTGATTGAACACCCTACCCCCAATTTTTATTTTTTGTTAACAAAAAAAAAAGGTAGAAATATATGAGTGTTTGCAACCAAAAATCGCCAAAGGGTTTTTGAGCCCGAATGAATGGTTGGAGTGGGCCTCGAGATGATCGGCCTAGGAGTTGTTATGAACGGTCGGCCCAAGACTGTGTAGGTCGATCAGGCTCAAGCGAGTGGTGTCACTTAATGTGAAGGGATGAGGCATAGGCCTGAGTTTGGTGGAGCCCGATAGGTGATGAAAAGAGCATGCTCAGTGATCGAACACCATATTCAGAAGAAATAATAAAGACCAGTGGATGAGCCCAATTGGTCAGAAACATACGTGTGGCCATCATTGGGGTCATAGGCATCAGAGAAAATGACAAGCAAAAGAACATCAGCCCAATGAAGCTAAAAGTATGGTCATGTGAGCCCGATGGGCAAATAGAGTGGGTGGTTCTGTCTTTCGCTGTCATGATGACGTTACCTTGGAATTAAGGGGGCAGAGTCCGTTTAGGAATGGAATCTGATCACATCCAGTTGGATATGGAAAACTAATCCCGAGGATTATGGGATTGATCGAATGAGGATGAAGATAAGGAAGGAGTTGGAGATTATGAAGGATTATGCTAGTTGTACCTTGCTTGGGGCGTATTTCAAGGAATCCTTGCCATATCAAGATTGCTTTAGGGCCGCTATAAATACAAGGCTGGCCAACCAGGCAAAGGACTATGCGTCATCTCAAAAATGGCACTCAAAAGCATTCTTTACAGCATTCAAAGGCATTCAACTTTGTGTTTTAAAGCTCTGTCCGTAGCAATAGGTCTGTCCTTTTATTAACTATTTTCCTATTTTTGAACAATTAGAGCCTGTTCTGATTCTGTTCTTTGTTTTGTTAGTTTTTTTCCAGACATTCAATAAGATACCTTCACATTTTGTTAATCGATTGTGATTGTTTATTTGGTAAACTCTACACTAATTGTCTTGTGCACTTCAATACTGCCATAGAACTTTCGGTGAGGGTACTTTCCTACTCACCATACACAATAACCCTGTTAGAAGTTAGATCTTGAAGCTTTGAGTATCACTTACACAAGCATATAGGAAATTAGTTTGCACTCCTTGAACCACATTAGTCTCTAGCATGCCCACGTATATGTCAGGAAACTGCGTTCCCAGAATCCATTGACAGTGCGCGTATAAGTTGGTACTGTAAAAAAATTACGTGAAAACTACAATAACCCTACAAGGGTGGAACTAGGGTTACCTTAAACTGCTAAAACGGATTGCTGTAGCAGACGAATCGAGAACACGGGCTCGATAATAGCTCACGAACTTCTACCGTATTCCTTTACTGCCAGAATATCCAACTGAGTATGGGCTCCTTCGAAATCCTTTATGTTTCTGCTCTCTCTTTTTACGCTCCTTTTTCTATTCCGAGTTATAATACTCTTGATGGAAAAACACAAACTGAGGAGAGAGCCAAAGCAGCATATATATAGGCTATGATAGGGACCATAAGAAGTCAATAAGGAATAGGCTTCCTTATGGAATTAGAAAACCCTAATTCGAATTGAATCAGATTCCTATTTCCATAAATTATAATTCATACCACTAAAGAATTATAATTGCACTCCTACCCTTATTTCAAAAATAAATTTCGAGCTCCATGTTATTAAATGCTTAATCTCCCCATGTTAAGATTACAGATATCCATTAATTAAATATAATTGCTGACAATCATATTTAATTAATCTCTTAAAATTCCTTGAGATCCTCTGCTTAACTTATCTGATATGTCGGATACAAAATCCACCTGCAGGGTTTGACATAATCAAAACTTATAAGCTTTCTCAAGGGGATACAATCCCAAAATTGAGACATGGATTCCATCATTAATTAATATCCACCACACAATTAATATTGTCACCCAATCCAATGAGATATTGACCCATTTAAGGATCTCACCCTTTTAGGGATCAAAGTGTAAATATCAAATGTACGTGTCCATAAAATAACTTAGGATTTAGAGCATAAGCACCCAGAATAGTCATGAGGTATTAATTATCTTATAAGTCAGTATAAAGATAATTACCCCAAGTAGGTCCCGTTTAATACACAAAATGTACCAGTATAGTGAGTTGAAACTATACCGTTTCCCGAAGTCAAGACAAACCTACTACAACACCATGCTGCAGTCCTACTGATAGTGTGTCCAATCCATCTAAGACTGTAAACCAAAATCTTACATTCTACAAGATCCGATGGTCTGATCTTCCCTGTGCAAGCCGAACTCTACACACCAAACCACCTACTATGTAGAGTGAAAGACACACATGCATAATATTAAATAAACAATATAATACAAATATTGCCCACACAGATTCTCATAAAAAATGGAATAACTGATTTTATTAAATGAATAATAAATCATCTACATAAAGCATGGCTTTTAGTATATATCCCTAACAATCTCCCACTTAGACTCAAAGTCATGATGCGACACACCTCACTCCTATCCCTTCTACATGACTGTCAAAAGTCTTGGCCGGTAAGCTCTTGGTGAAAGGATCTACCAGGTTATTTGCTGATGCTATCTTGATCACTTTAACATCACCTCTTTGCACGATCTCTCATATCAGGTGATACTTATGCTCAATGTGTTTTCCTTTCTTATGGGCCCTTGGTTCTTTTGAGTTAGCAACTGCTCCGCTATTATTGCAATAAAGGGTAATAGCCGATTGTACCGCAGGTACTACTCTTAGATCCATAAGGAAGTTTCCGAAGCAGCCACATACTCGGCTTCCATGGTAGAATCAGCAATACATGACAGCTTGATAGTCCTCCAACTAATGGCTCCACCTCCTAGGGTAATCACATATCCTGAGGTAGACTTTCAGGAATCCCTATCTGACATGAAATCAGAATCTGTGTACCCAATGGGTACAAGACTGTCTGCTTGGTAAACTAACATATAGTCTCGAGTCCTTTTCAGGTACTTGAGAATATTTTTCATCGCAGGCCAATGTTCTTGCCCTGGATTAGATTGATATCTACTAACCATGCCAATAGCAAAGCAGATGTCAGGTCTAGAACATAGCATAGCATACAAGGCTTCCTACTGCCGAGGCATAAGGAACTGCCTTCATCTTCTCTATCTCATCAGGTGTCTTAGGACATTGATCCTTAGATAGAGTAATTCCGTGTCTGAAGGGAAGGAATCCCTTCTTGGAATCTTGCATGCTAAACCTTGCAAGAATATTGTCAATATAAGTGCCTTGTGACAAGCCCAACATCCTATTCTTGCGATCTCGCATAAGCTTGATCCCTAGGATGTGACTGGCTTCTCCCAAGACCTTCATATCGACTTGACTGGACAACCATACCCTTACAGAAGATAATACCCCCACATCATTTCCGATTAGCAAGATATCATCCACATATAGTACTAAGAACACCACCACTCTTCCATCATGTTTCTTGTACACACAAGATTCATCCGCACTGTCATGACCCATCCCACTACGCGTGGAAATAGGACACGTGGCACGCCATCAAGGCTCATCCAAACATCATCTAACGATACGCAGCAGAAAGAACTTTAAAACAACCCTGGGTATTTTAAAACTTAGGAAACGTTGCTCTCTGAGTGGTAAAATCCATTGAAATCAGAGTTATAAAAAGTTTTGGCCAAATGAAAACACGTCCAAAAGAATCAGTTTTGAAAATAGGGGTTCAGTCGACTGGTCTTAGGGTCCAGTCGACTGTACTGAGCAGAAACCAAAACCTAAAATTCTCAACAGAGGTCCAGTCGACTTATCAGTGAACCCAATCGACTGCTCAGTCGACTGATCAAGGTCCCCAGTCGACTGTGTTAAGCAGAACCAAAATGCAACATTTCGAAAAGGGGTACAGACGACTGATCTGGGGATCCAGTCGACTGGTTTTACCATTAATAGAAGCAGTAGCCAAATTCAACAGTGGTTCAGTCGACTGATCAAGGGTCCAGTCGACTGGTTTTACCATTAATAGAAGCAGTTGCCAAATTCAACAGTGGTTCAGTCGACTGATCAAGGGCCCAGTCCGCTGCTTCTCTTACTATTCACTTTCAGTGTCTCAAACACACGGGGTCCAGTCGACTGATGCAGGGTCCAGTCGACTGCTCCCCTGCTGGACAGCCCTGTGATGAAAATTTTAATACATGATTCTCCAATATCCATAAACCATCACAACCAACGCCAATTACAACATTTAAAACAAGACTACAGGCGTTCAGATACAAGATTACAATACTAAAGAACTAATCCAAAGATCTGTTACAACATATTACGAATTCCCAATCCTTACACAAGTTTAGGAAATAGAAACAAAAATATAAACAAGTGATTCCCCGGGCGTTTATCGGCCTCACTCATCATGCTTCTTCTTGTCCTTCTTCTTACCTGCAATGGAGTAAATCTCCACTGCTCAGCTATATGCTGAGTGCACAAGTCTAACATATGCAATATATGACAAAATATGCTTTAATCTCATAAATCATATCAATAGTCTCCAGGAAGAAAAATACGCATTCATCCGGTAGCGGCAAGTCCAAGCCTTAAACCGCGATGTCAATGGCAAGTCCAAGCCTACAACCATTACATCCCACGAGTGCCATGGCAAGTCCAAGCCTACAACCATGCATAGTAGCCGTCGCTACTCAAATTCTCAAACATCGAGAAGCTTACTCCGGCATGAATTTGTATAAGACTCCCCTTTGACCCACATAGACAACTCAACGTGCTCGCATAAAAGTAGACATGCTTTTCACAATTTAGCGCGTGCATAATTAACGGGCCTACAATTAACACATGGATTTTGCCCGGATCTCAATTTCGTCGTCGAAATATAAAACATGTATTTCTCTATATTTCATAAGCTAGAACTTCATACCTCGTGCGATTTCCCCCAAACTTTGAAGGATCGACTAGGAGGCTAATTAATCGTCGAATTTTGAATTTGAGAAAATTCCTACAAGTTTATACCTGTTTTTCCCAAAAGTCTAGAATTAATATTTTTACAAAAATTGGCCAAACACGGCCTAAGTAGTATCAAAACGTAGGTCTTACCTCCACGAGTTCAAATCTTGAATCTGGAGAAAATCTGACGGACGAATGGTCGTCGATCGGCGTCGCAAAGCCCGTTGGCTCAATCCCCCTTTCTCTCTCCTCTCTCTAGATATTTTTAGAAGTTTTGGATGAGAATGAAATCTCATCCACTTCTATATATAGACCAACGTTATGGAAATTACGTTCACCTCCCCGCAAGTTTCTCAAACTTCTAATTAACCCATGAAACTTCGCACACGTCCATTTTATAACTTTACGAGTGAAAACTATAAATTTCAAAAGTTTTCGACTAGGTTTAGTTTGGGTCTAAAATAACGTCTGAAAACTATAGTCTGTGGAATCTCTACACAACCTACCTTTTTAATTAACGTATCACTCACGTTCTCACCACAATTCTCAAAATGATATAACAATATCAAAGATTACCAGAATTCCCACAACACAGATAAAATTACTATTCATCAAATACCAGATAAAGTCAAATAACATTTAAATCATATAAATGTCATTTAGTCATATCCATGCAATATGAACTGCCATGTTCCCGTGTCCTCACTGACACCTTACCGTTGACTCACAGTCAACCCTAACTCAAATTATTAATAACATTAATAATTTCAAAATCTCAAAATGATGCATTTTAAAAAAATCATAAATTTCTAGAACGGGTGTGACACGCACATTGATCAAAACCAAAAGACTTGATTGCTTGATCAAAACGGATATTCCAAGACCTAGATGCCTGCTTAAGTCCATGAATGGACTTCTTGAGCTTGCACAACATGTGTTCTTGGCCCTTCACAATGAACCCGTCTGGTTGCATCATATAGATGCACTCGTCAAGATTCCCATTTAGAAATGCTGTCTTGACATCCATTTGCCAAATTTCATAATCGAAATGTGCAGCAATAGATAAGAGAATCCGGATAGACTTTAGCATAGCCACCGGCGAAAAGGTTTTCTCATAATCGATTCCCTCTTTTTGAGTGAACCCTTTTGCAACAAGCCTTGCTTTAAAGGTTTCCACCTTACCGTCTGTTCCTCTCTTCTTCTTATAGATCCACTTATATCCAATGGGTTTTATTTCATTGGGTGGTTCTACAAGATCCCAGATTTGATTGGAGTACATGGACTCCATTTCAGACTTCATAGCCTTTTGCCAAAGATCTGCATCTTTATCTTGGAGTGCTTTATTGTAGTTACAGGGATCGATACCATGTTCATTAGGGACCCGGTCATAAGACTCTCCCAAGAACATATACCGGTCAGGTTGAATAATAACTCTCCCACTACGACGAGGCACAACCCGTGTCTATGTATCACTGATATTTCGTTGTGAAGATTCTGAACCT
Organism: Hydrangea macrophylla; assembly: GCA_033977485.1. Classification (NCBI taxonomy): domain Eukaryota; kingdom Viridiplantae; phylum Streptophyta; class Magnoliopsida; order Cornales; family Hydrangeaceae; genus Hydrangea; species Hydrangea macrophylla. The sequence continues at coordinate 15,586,200 of CM066990.1, read as the reverse complement.
AATACACCATTATCTGCACGCTGTACTGGTTCATGAACCTGCGTGTTAATGGTTGGTTCGGGGTCTACACGAGTTTCGATAATCCTCCCACTACGACGCGGTAATGGAATATCGATAACTCTGTCTTGTGATGTTTCTTCTCGTACCGATGGTATCGAAGAAGTATGTGTCGGTGTCTCTCCTCTCATTTCCTCTAGAACAATACGGCTTCTGGGCTTGTGGTCCATAACATAGTCCTCTTCTAAGAATGTGGCATTAGTGCTAACAATAACATTCTGATCCTTAGGACTATAAAACAGACCACCTTTAGTTCCTCTTGGATACCCAACAAAGAAACATACTTCTGTTCTTGATTCCAACTTTTATGCGTTCCGTTTCAGCACATGTGCTGGACTACCCCAGATCCGAACATGCCACAGACTAGGCTTTCACCCAGTCCACAATTTCGTGGGAGTAGTAGGTATTGACTTAGATGGTACCAAGTTTAGAATGTATGCAGCTGTCTCTAATGCGTGTCCCCAAAAGGAAATTGGTAAATCTGAGTAACTCATCATAGATCTTACCATATCCATGAGAGTCCTGTTCTTTCTTTCTGCTACACTGTTCTGCTGAGGCATACGGGGTGAAGACAATTGGGATGTAATCCCTTGCTCCAATAAGTATTCCCTAAACTCTCCCAAGAGGTACTCTCCACCACGATCTGATCGTAGTGTCTTGATACATTTACCTAGACACTTCTCCGTTTCAGCCTTGAAGTCTTTGAATTTCTCAAAGCATTCAGACTTACGCCGCATCAAATAAATGTACCCATACCTTGAGTAATCATCGATGAAAGTGACAAAGTACTCAAATCCCCCTCTTGCTTGGACAGTCATAGGGCCACACAAATCAGAGTGAACCAGTTCCAATGGCTCTTTTGCTCTATAGCCCTTGGTCGAGAATGGCCTCTTGGTCATTTTACCTTCCAAGCAGGATTCACAAACTGAAAGTGCCTCCACTTCCAATGAGCCTAATGGCCCATTTTGAACTAGTCTTTGAATCCTTTCCAAATTAATATGACCAAGGCGTAAGTGCCAAAGATGCGTTTGGTTCATCCTCGAAGCTTCTTTTCTCTTAAATGGCAAACTATTTGTGTTATTCAATTCATTAAGTTGCAGTATAGGAGAAATAGGATTTATAATATAAAGATCATCCACCAATTGCCCAGAACAAATAAAACGTTTATTTTCTTTAATAACTACTACTTTATTAAAATGAACTGAATATCCATTCTTTACTAAACTAAAAACTGAAACTAAATTCCTTCTGCAAAGCAATTTCTTAATATTAAAATCCTATCTCTACCAAAACTAAGATGTAGATCTCCTACTGCAACTGTTGCTACTCTCGTAGCATTTCCCATATTTAGATAAATCTCTCCACCACTGAGCTTCCTAGTTCCCTGGAACCCCTGCAAAGAATTGCATATATTATTAGTGGCTCCCGTATCTACACACCAGGTACTGGTAGATCGGACCGTTAAACACGATTCAACAACTAGTAAATGAGATTTGCCTTGATTGTTCTGTCTGGCGAGATAAACTGGACATTGCCTCTTCCAATGTCCTGGCTGCTTGCAAACAAAACATTTGCCTTTAGGCTTTCCCGGTTGTCCTCGTGGCCTTTGGATTGGCAGAGGACCCGCGGCCTTCTTTTGAGCCTTTTTCATTTTCTTCTTGCCTTTCGGCTTTGAAGCAGAACCTTTCTCAAACACAAGAGCACTCCCTGACTTTCTGTTGAGACCCTCAGCTACCTGGAGTTCTTTAAGCAGCTCCGCCAAAGTATATTTAAATTTATTCATGTTATAATTGAGGCGGAATTGCTTAAAAGACTCTGGTAGTGACTGGAGTACGATATCGACCTGGGTTTCCCCATCGATTGTAGCTCCAAGGATCTCTAGTTCATTAAGAAGAGATATCATCTTAAGAACATGATCCCTTATAGGCGTCCCCTCAGTCATGGTTGTGTTCATCAAGTCTTTCATGGAAACCTGCCTAGCAGCACGACTTTGATCCCCGAACATCTCTTGGAGGCTCTCCATCATGTCATAGGCATTGGCCATTGACTAATGCTGATGTTGCAGCACATTTGACATGGATGCCAAAATGTAACACCGCGCCAACTCATCAGCCTTGACCCATTTCTTGTGAGCTTGGGTTTCCTCAGCGGTTGCCCCCTCACTAGGTTGCTCAGGACATTCTTGAGTAAGCACAAACTTGTACTCTTCAGCAGTTAACACAATATCCAAATTCCTTTTCCAGTCTATATAGTTTGGTCCAGTAAATTTATTTTCTTTAAGTATAACAGCGAGTGGATTGAAGGAACCCATTTAAAAGCCTGAGAATCACATAATATAAATAATTACTTTTGGGCAAAAAATTACTATGGATTCGAGTTGCAAATATTGGTTCCCTCTACCATATTTGAAAAAAATCCGCCAGCAACCTGATACACCGTGATAGTATGACTCGATGGGAAGCCATATACTATCCATCATTTGTTCAGATAGGCAATTGCATTTTAATTTTACTATCCAGGCAATGTACCTTGCCTAGTAAAATTAAACTGCTGACTTGCTTTGATCCTATAAATAACAACAGTGACTCAGATGGAGAGGATATTATTATTTATAGCTAAGTGTATACCATCACTTAATTCTAGGTCAAGAGTTCCGTGAGGAACACCTCTTATGGAGAGGTGACCCACACCAACAATCACCCAAAACATTCTTTTAAAGAAGTTTGTACTGATAATTCCATGATCAACTACATCCGATGGGGAGGATGATACTAGAGCCATCAAACAAAATTAATCATATCATCTACAAACCAGTGATGGAGACCATGGGATTTATACTTGATAAATTCCCTCTCCCACTTATAATTTTAAAAAAAAAATTGAGGGTTATAATTTTTTAGAAAAATTTTAATTTAATTAATAAAAAATAATGGAATACTAGACAAGGATTAATTCATCATTACTTGTGAAACCCACATGTGTAGATAATAAAATTATTCTATTCTCATGATTTTAGAAAATAAGTACTTATGTTTTCAAATTATGGAATGAGTTTTATTTTTAAATACACATATAGTTGTCCATCATTTTAAATTAATATAAATTAAACATGCAGCTAGACATCTGAAATAGGTCTAGGAACAAGTATCCATGTTGTCCTATTCATTAAGCATGAAACAATAATAATCATTCAATCACACATAAATAAGGAAACCACAATAAAATAGGAATCCCACTATTATGGTCAAGCTGCAACTCTTGTGAAGAAATCTTCATTGAACCCGATTAGTTCTATGTCGCCACTACGCACGTGGTTTGAGCTGCTCGGTCAACTTGCGGGGGTAGAGGGGACAGCGCCCCCCGCGGGGTTTCCGGGGCAGCGCCCCGGAAGCTAAATCCGATTTACCATCAACAACTGCCTTCCAGAACTATTTTCTGAAACAGCCTTCAGAAACTGCCTCCAGATGGCTTTCTGAAATTGCTTGTAAACTGTCTTCACGAATTGCCTTCACGGATTTACTTGAGATATATTACACAAACCCTATGCCTCCATGAAGGAGTTCACATGCTATTTCTTTGCAGTAAATTAACCACGCATCAATCAAGCGTGGGATCCAATACACACAAATCCTATGCCTCCATAAAGGAGTTCACATGCTATATTAAAACAGAGAAATTAACCACGGCTAAAACCATCGTGGGATCCAATCACACAAAATCAGTGACAATAATAGTAGAATAAGAACGCTGCAAAACAAGGGTTAGCACAGTTCTACGTTCTATCCATCCATCAAAACACGCATAAGATCTATTTTATTGGACAACATGGTTGCGTCCAACCCATACGCAGAATCAACCTGGCTCTGATACCACTGATAGGAAACTGCGTTCCCAGAATCCATTGACAGCGCATATAAGTTGGTACTGCAAAAACATTACGTGAAAACTACAATAACCCTACAAGGGCGAAACTAGGGTTACCTTAAACTGCTAAAACATATTGTTGTAGTAGACGAATCGAGAACACGGGCTCGATAACAGTTCACGATCTTCTACCGTATTCCTTTGCTGCCAGAATATCGAACTGAGTGTGGGCTCCTTCGAAATCATTTATGTTTCTGTTCTCTCTTTTTACGCTTTCTTTTCTATTCTGAGTTATAATACTCTTTATGGAAAAATGCAAACTGAGGAGAGAGCGAAAGCAGCATATATATATAGGCTATGATAGGGACCATAAGAAGTCAATAAGGAATAGGCTTCCTTATGGAATTAGGAAACACTAATTCGAATTGAATCAGATTCCTATTTCCATAAATTATAATTCATACCACTAAAGAATTATAATTGCACTCCAACCCTTATCTCAAAAATATATTTCAAGCTCCATGTTATTAAATGCTTATTATCTCCCCATGTTAAGATTACAGATATCCATTAATTAAATATAATTGCTGACAATCATATTTAATTAATCTCTTAAAATTTCTTGAGATCCTCTACTTAACTTATCTGATATGTCGGATACAAAATCCACCTGCAGGGTTTGACATAATCAAAACTTATAAGCTTTCTCAAGGGGATACAATCCCAAAATTGAGACATGGATTCCATCATTAATTAATATCCACCACACAATTAATATTGTCACCCAATCCAATGAGATATTGACCCATTTAAGGATCTCACCCTTTTAGGGATCAAAGTGTAAATATCAAATGTACGTGTCCATAAAATAACTTAGGATTTAGAGCATAAGCACTCATAATAGTCATGAGGTATTAATTATCTTATAAGTCAGTATAAAGATAATTATCCCAAGTCGGTGTGCCCAATCCATATAAGACTGTAAACCAAAATCTTACATTCTACAAGATCCGATGGTCTGATATTCCCTGTGCAAGCCGAACTCTACACACCAAACCACCTACTATGTAGAGTGAAAGACACACATGCATAATATTAAATAAACAATATAATACAAATATTGCCCCACACAGATTCTCATAAAAAATGGATTAACTGATTTTTTTAAATGAATAATAAATCAACTACATAAAGCATGACTTTTAGTATACATCCCTAAGAGTATATACGACAAGCAAACATTTTGGCACGCCTTGTGGGACCACTAGTGCTAGAATATTCCTCTAAAGAGAGATAACCGAACCGGGAAAAATGGATAGGATGACCTAAATGTTGCTGACTCACCAGAGGATGAGAGCACTGCCCGTTCACCAGAGGAAAGTGCTTCCTCTGGAAGTGATGTCAGAGCTCATGAGGCAGACCGTGGAACCTATAAGGCAAGACTATTGATCTCGTCAAAATCAAGATATAAAAGTATGCTTACTTATGATTTACTTTCAAAAGATTTGCAGTGTGGAAGTAAAAGTCGAACCCACAGAGATTGAATACTATGCACTTTAATTTTTAAAACTTAAATTTAGTTAATTAAGAAAAACGAATTTTGGATTTAATTTGAATTAAACTAATAACAATAAAAGTAAATCTAAAATATGAAAACAATTAAATATTTGTTTTTATAATTAGTTTAAGGAACCTAGGATTGCAAATCCACCACTGCCTTCATGATAAGGGTATTTACGAATTATTTTAGCTTATTACGTTGGATGATAATGGGAAATTGTAGCTACAAGCCCAGTTCCTCCATCAAGAAAATAACTATGGTTCGAGCACCAACATAATTCATCTTCGGAGCACTAATTATCCCACACTAAATTAGGGTTGTGGTATAATCCGTCTAATCTAGGCATGGACTATTAAAATACTTGATAGCACAATTTAATTTAAGCAACATTACATGTAAATAATCTAAACAAGCACAACAAGCATAGATCATTGAGCACACTACCATCAAAATAGATCTAAGACAAGAGTAAACTTTCAAAGTAACGATTTAATCAATAAAAGCACGATTTATTTATAAAAATCCTCGGAACATGTAACTGTCATCCATACATAATAAAACTAAAATAAAAACATAAAATACACCCTATTACTTGGCTAGGGTTTCATTGAAACCCTAGATCTTGAGTTTAGTTAGCCAAAGAATTGATGAACAGCAAGAGGTTGATGGAGGAGGCCATGGAAATCCTTGGTCTTCTTCTTCTTCTTCTCCTTGCTTTTCTCTCTTCAATGGCTGAAGTTTTTGGTTTATATGGATGTATCTAATGTTGTGTAATGATGTGTAACCACAAAATTGATTTAGAATATGATTTATATAGAGTTTGGAAGGATTTAGGAAGCTTTCCTAAGTCATATCGCACTAACACTGCTGTTTTTACGTTTCTGGACGTATTCAGCCAATTCGGATCACAGAGGGCTCTTCAAGACCTCGAAATATGTGTTTTTGACTTTTTCAACGGGTCGCTCACGCAGGTCGCACGAGCGGGTCGCGCGCGCGACCGGGCTATTTGCCAACTTTTCTCAGATTTTCCGCTGCTCTGCACACTGATCGTAGAATTGCGATAACGTTTGACTCGTACCTCGTATTGACTCACCGTTTGCGGCCACGCGTCCGTAACTCGAAGATCTACATTTTATATATCAAGAGAAATTTCTCAAATCTGAAGTATTCCTTGTCAAAAATGATATTTTCCCAGGCTGCTACTGCATTCAACTTTCACCAGAATCACCGTTTGAGCCCAGAATTACTTCCAAAGTCACTAATCATTGGATTTTTGTGCATTTTCAAGTTAAAACTCCAAATCCTACCAAATTTAGAATACTTATTAAAAAATAACTAATAACTACATGAAATGGGCTAACGAAGGGTATTTGTAAGACTATAAACGACAACTATTCGTCGCCGATCACACCCTAAAACCTACTCTTTGCTCATCCTCGAGCAAAAAGAACAGAAAAATAAAACTACTACTACAAATACTACTCCATTTTCGCATGGATCACGATTGCATTTATCATATGCAACAAGCCTTTTAAACCCCTAGGTGTCCCTAGTCGGACGAGTGAAGTCTCATGAGCGTTCTCGTCAACAAGTCACCAACAACCATCTTTATTAACTTATAAATTTAAAAAGTTTTATTCAAACGAAAAACAAAACAATCAATACTCCTTATCATAGAACGATGATTTGAAATAGAACAACGAACAAGAAGAAACGGAATCAAACGTCTACCTACATCATGAAAAGCAATCCCAAGCACATGCATCGTATAAATCAATAAAGTTTCTCATAAAATTGCACGTGTGTAATGTGGTAGTCAAATGAACACACGCTTGTCATGAACTTGGAATATAATTCGGATAACCGTCTAACTATGCTTCGACTACGATTCTCACAATGTTAATTACACTCTAAAATAAAACACTCAGAAACATGTGTAATCTCTCTAGTATATGTGAGCAAAGGAATTACATTTTCAAGATATGAAACGCTCACATATGACTCGAAAAAGACCCATGACACGAAAGAACAGTAGTCTCATGGATAGGACGCCAACAGTTAAGAAAAATTAATCATTACCATGTTTTAATCCCCCTCCCATCGTTTTCATATCCGAACCATGTTTCCTAGGATCAAATAGGACTTTTCAAAGATTATAACGTGGCTCAGGCAATGAAAAATAATAGAAAGGATTCATTAGGTAGTTTTCAGAATGGCATTGTAAGGTAGTTTTCAGAATGGCATTGTAAGGCATTATTTAGAAAAATTTCTAAGTGCCAGAATCGCGCGAGTGAACCCCTCGCGCGCGCGATTCTAGGCGCGAGATGTTACAGAGAGCTCACATAATCAAAGTTGAAAAAATTTTGTCTAAGAGAGAATATTGCGCGGGCGGGCGGCGCGAGCGATGCATCGCGCGAGCAGGCCGCACGCGCGATTTGGTCTTTTTCCCTTGTTTCTTTATTTCAAGGTAAATAAGTTCAAAATAAGGTTATCCAGACCCCTAAACCTGTCTAGAATGTCCAAAATAGACTCAAAAGGACTCAAAAATGACTAAAAATAAGGAAAACGAACAAAATAAAGCTTGGGTTGCCTCCCAAGAAGACTGAAAATTCTAGCTCAGGACTTATGGAGGCTGAAAATCTAACTTTGTACCGCTAAGAATATCAGGAATAGCCCAATGATAAGCAGAAACAACGTCGCTTTGAATTAATTCGATTGACGGTTCTCCCGAATTATGTTCAAATCGATTTCTTACCTTTCGAGTAAATTCATCATTCGGGTCTCGGTTATCAGGATTCATCCGCTCATTACGAATTATATTATTTTCCTCACCCATATTCAGTTCTTTGTTAGGCTCAATATTCCGTCTTACCTCACATTCTGCCTTGTATTGGTAATCGTCGTCTTTAGGAGGTTGATCCATTGCATTAAAAACGTTTAATTTTAAGTTCATGTTCCCAAATGACACCTTCATTACCCCCGTCCAACAGTTAACACGAGCGTTAGCAGTTGCTAAGAATGGACGGCCTAAGATGACAGGAGTATGTTTCCTAGCATCTAGCATGGGTTCAGTGTCAAGGACCATGAAGTCGACAGGATAATAGAATTATCAACTTTACCCAAGATGTCCTCGACGATTCCTCTAGGTATTTTAATAGAATGATCCGCTAACTGTATGGTAGCGGCCGTAGGTTTAAGTTCACCTAGTCCTAGTTATTTATAGACGTGATAAGGTAAGAGATTAACGCTAGCTCCTAAGTCAAGGAGAGCCCGATGAATGATAGCGTTACCTATGTATGACACATGAAATCATAGGCGTACCTGGATCATTATATTTTGGAGTAGCGTGTTGGAATATTGAGCTAACCTTTTCCTGGAAAAAAGACCTTTTTCGGTATATGACTGCGCAACTTGCGCTTTTGAGTACAAAGGTCTTTTAAACATTTCGCGTAAGCGGGTATTTGCTTTATAGCATCGAGGAATGGAATATTAATTTTTTACTTGTTTAAATACCTCGAGTATATCTTCAGTTTTTTACGTTTTCTTTGAAAAATTTGACGGTTTGTCGACATTTGGTGGAAAAGGTAGTTTTGGAATATACGTCGTCGGGGTTGTTACATTTTCTTTCCTATTTCTACTTGTTTCTCCACCCTTTTCTTTATTAGAGTTAATGTTCCCTTCCTTCTCACTTTCATATGGCACGTCAACAACTTCTTCTTCTCGAATAGTCATCCTAGTCGAGACGGCATTTACTTGTTCATTCGAACCCCCATTCCCACATTGTCCCTTAGGATTTTGAATAGTTTGACTAGGCAACTTACCCTCGTTTCGACTACTCATAGCATTACCTATTTGTCCCATTTGGGATTCAAGCTTCGCAATGGATTGTGTGTGAGAGTTCACTATCAGTGCTTGTGCTTGTACTTATGTTTCGATATTCTTAAGGGATGCTAACACTGTCTCCTCAAAAGCATAAACCCTTGGAGTGTTAGGATTAGGAGGAAGGTGTTGGTATTGAGTTTGTTGAAATTGGGGTCGATAAGTATTAGGAAAATTAGTCGCCTCATTATTATTATGACTATTATTATTTTTCCACGAATAATTAGGATGATTTTTCCAAGGCATGTCCGGATTATTAGTCATAGGATTAAAATTATTTCGTGGGAATTATTGAATAGAATTAATGTGTTGCTCCACGAATTTCGAAAATTGAGACGCTGATGGGCATGCAAGTATAGAATGTGAACGATCGGAACATAATGCACAACTTTCATGAGCGGGTGGGGATGACGTTTGGTTTATTATCAAAAGTCGGTCAAGTTTTTTAGATAGTTCCTAAAATTCAATTGAATGACTTGACTAGAACTTTACCTCACGTTTAGGTTGCGAAAGATATCCCTCAGAACGTACCGACACAGCCTGATGCATCGAGTTCTCGCTTAATGTTTCAAAAATTTTCCAAGCCTCGTCTGCACTTTTGTGTAGGAATGTACCCGCACAAACGGCATCGACGGTATTACGAACAGAGGGAATAAGTCCCTCGTAAAAGACTTGAACTAATTACAACTTAGGAACCTGATGACGTGGGCATGACAGTAATAATTCTTTAAACTTTTCCCAAGTATAATAAAGCGTTTCCCCATCTTGCATCACAAAGTTTGTTATCGATTTTCTTATTTGATTTGTTCTTGTGATTGGGAAAAACTTTTGTAAAAATGCAGTGTGTAAGGCTTCCCAGGTTTTAATTGTATTCAGCTCAAGTGATTGAAGCCAATACTTTGCTTTATCCCTTAAAGAGAATGGGAAGAGACGCAGTTTTAATTCGTCATCAGTGAAATTTTGGATTTTTAACGTAGAGCAAATATCTTGAAAATCTCCTGAGTGTTGATATGGATCTGCATTTAAACGGCCATGGAATGAAGGAAGCAGCGAGATGGTAGACGACTTTATTTTAAAGTGAGATGTCGTCGCCTCTGGTAATTCGATACCAGCTTAAGGCATGTAAGTCGTAGGAATAAAATAATCTTTAAGTGGAGGAGGTGGAGGAATATTAGGGTTATTTCCATTATTTCCGTTGTTCCGGTTATTTCCAATGTCGGCCATTGGAATAGGTTCTATGTTAAAAGTTTGAGGTTTTCGTAAATGTCTAATGGTACTTTGAATTTTAGCCTGAAACAATGATGATGGTTTTGGAGTCAACTCGTCGTCTATTATCAACTGAGCTCTAGGAGCTAGGGTTGAAGACTTATTGATTCTAAGGGTACGTTCAAGTTCAAGATCGAAAGGTTGTAATTCCGGTTTATTTTAACGTGTACCAAACATAAACTAAAAGAAAATACACTAAAACAACGACTGACTCAACAAAAACAAAAATAACTACGCAAGTAATCAAGCACGCAAGCACACAATGCTACTATGATGCATGTAATTATCCTTATACAGTGATTTGCATCAAAGCCCAGCGCCCCGGGTTTCCTAGCTAATGCAGTGCTCACTCCACACCTAACCTAATGCAAGTAATTGCGTCTTAACACCCTAACTTACAGTGATTTGAAGCGAATTTCAAAGGAAGCAATTTACTTGAATTATTTTTATTTATTTATTTTTCGCGTAAGCTCCTTTGATGTGCATAGCTGTTCTACTCGAAATGCTAGAATTTTGAGTACCTAAGAAATTACAAAAATAAAAAGAAAAGTTAGTGACTCAAAAACAAATGGAAAAATAAGAAAAAGAAAACCTAATCTAATATTTACGAATTAACTAAACTAAGATTCTAAAACTAATTGGCTAGTAATGCAATCCCTGGCAACGGCGTCGAAAATTGATCTCGTCAAAATCAAGATATAAAAGCATGCTTACTTATGCTTTACTTTCAAAAGATTTGCAGTGTGGAAGTACAGGTTGAACCCACAGAGATTGAATACTACGCACTTTAATTTTTAAAACCTAAATTTAGTTAATTAAGAAAAACGGATTTTGGATTGAATTTGAATTAAACTAATAACAATAAAAGTAAATCTAAAATATGAAAGCAATTAAATATTTGTTTTTATAATAAGTTTAAGGAACCTAGGATTGCAAATCCACCACTAGCTTCATGATAAAGGTATTTACGAATTACTTTAGCCTATTACGTTGGATGATAATGGGGAATTGTAGCTACAAGCCCAATTCCTCCGTCAAGAAAATAACTATGGTTCAAGCACCAACATAATCCATCTTCGGTTAACACGAATTATCCCACACTAAGCTAGGAGTGTGGTATAATTCGTCTAATCTAGGCATGGACTATTCGGATACTTGATAGCACAATTTAATTTAAGCACCATTACATGTAAATAATCTAAACAAGCACAGAAAGCATAGATCATTGAGCACACTACCATCAAAATAGATCTAAGACAAGAGTAAACTTTCAAAGTAACGATTTAATCAATAAAAGCACGATTTATTTATAAAAATCCTCGGAACATGTAACTGTCATCCATACATAATAAAACTAAAATAAAAACATAAAATACACCCTATTACTTGGCTAGGGTTTCATTGAAACCCTAGATCTTGAGTTTAGTTAGCCATAGAATTGATGAACGGCAAGAGGTTGATGGAGGAGGCCATGGAAATCCTTGGTCATCTTCTTCTTCTCCTTGCTTTTCTCTATTCAATGGCTAAAGTTTTTATTGTATATGGATGTATCTAATGTTGTGTAATGATGTGTATCCACAAAATTGATTTAGAATAGGATTTATATAGAGTTTGGAAGGATTTAGGAAGCTTTCCTAAGTCAAATCGCACTAAAACTGCTATTTTTACGTTTTTGGACGTATTCAGCCAATGCTGATCGCACAGGGCTCTTCAGTACCTCGAAATACGCGTTTTTGAATTTTCAACAGGTCGTTCACGCGGGTCACGCGAGCCCGTCGCTCCAGGGACCAGGCCATTTTCCAACTTTTCTCAGATTTTTCTCTACTCTGCGCACCGATCGTAAAATTGCGATAACTTTTGACTCGGACATCGTATTGACTCACCATTTGCGGCCACGCGTCCGTATCTCAAAGATCTACATTTTATATCTCTGTATAAATTTCTCAAATATGAAGTATTCCTTGTCAAAAGTGATATTTTCCGAGGTTGCTATTGTATTCAACTTTCACCGGAATCACCGTTTGAGACCAGAATTACTTCCAAAGCCACTATTCATTGGATTTTTGTGCATTTTCAAGTTAAAGCTCCAAATCCTACAAAATTTAGAATACTTATTAAAAAATAACTAATAACTACATGAAATGGGTTAACAAAGGGTATTTGTAAGACTATAAACGACAACTATTCGTCGCCGATCAACTATAATGCACTCCTAGGGTCTATGGGAAATTTTCATACACTGATTGAGCAAATGTACGAGATGCGAAAGGGCCAGAGTAGGCTGATAGCATTAGCAGAAAAGGCTCATTCAACGTTGAACGGTCTAACTGGAATGATAGGCCAGGTCATAGCTACTTGTGAGGCCAAAAACAACATGGAGCAGGCTGAGGGATCGGGCTCTAGCATTTTGTGCGTGAACGATAAGCCAAAGGATCCGCATTATGTTGGATTTGTGCCCTCAAACCATTAATTTATATAGGAGACATTGACATTTTAATATACGAATATCAGCTTTACATTTTGTTATGTATGTTTCTTTCATGAGGTGATTATTATCCTTAAGTATCATAGTAAGTAATTCGTGTATGTATGAGATACATACAAGTGAGATATGAATTGCTATTCTTTGTTACTTAGAACATATCACAGTGGATGTTGAGACTAGGATATCTCATCAGGTTTACACTGTAGCATGATTAACTACCATTGGATGGAGTGATCAATCTCAAATCACTAGAGTGTAACTCTTGGTTAATATGCTAGTGCTTATAGTGCATTGACGGACCTGAGCTTTCCTATTGACACTCAAGGCTGTCAATCAGTCGATAAGAACTCATAACTTGTATAAGGTACGTGTTCTTAATCTTGAGACGTTTATGAACACAGATTGTGGATATGGCTGCTTTGACTTACCAATCAGTGAGGTCTATAGAAGATCAACACCTGGGTATCTTGGGTATGTCATATTCATAGGGTTGTGAACATAAATTGTCAAGACAGAATCTACCCTCTATTTCAGAGTAAGCATTCCCTTGAGAATGTCACCAAGTCGATTACTGAGTACTGCAGTCTTGTTGATAAGAGTTATCAACATGTTTGGTAATCATGAGAGGTGAACGGGACTCAAGGAATACAAGAAGTAATCATGCTTCAGGTTGACAGTAACAGTTATCCGACTACCTGAATATGATTACGAATGCTAACGGTAGAGGGACATTAGTACACCATACAAGTCTAGTTATCGCTTCGGATATGTTCTTTTGCGTTGGAGTTTAGTTATCGTTTTATAGTGGAGTAAACGTTAACTGATCAGTCGATTAATTTGCTGATCAAAGAGTTTGGTCATGGGAATTAATCAACTGATCTGAGCCAACAATAAAGAGCCTAGGAGGTCCCACTCTTAGCTCCGCTAGGATGCTTGGAAAGGCAAATGAGGATGATGTCAAGACAAGTTCGATCGATCGAAGTTGTCTCGATCGATTGAAGTCTAGACAGGTTCGATCGATTGAAGATGGTTCGATCGATCTAATGTTCGATCGATCGAAACCACTTCGATCGCTCGAAGTCTAGGTCGGTTCTGGGAATCTATAAATAGGGCAGCTGCGTTCTGGAAAAGAGGTTCGTCATTTTGATTAACCAGACGCTGCTGAAACTGTTTTAGAGTACCAAACCTTCTCCTTCCTCTCTATTAGAGATCCCACCATCTCTAGTCTCTCCGGGAAGCATCCGCAGGAGACATAAGGGTGAAGACAACCTAGTGGAGGCTGCTGCATCACCAAGGAGAAGAAAATCATAATTGGGTTCAAGACACTAAGGTAGAACTCTTGTCCCCTCTTGTACGCATCTATGGAATTGACGAGTAGTAGATCCTGGGATACCAAAAGTTTTTATAACTTGACCTATTTCCGCTGCGCGTTTAAAACTTAATTTAAACCGGTTTTTCCAACAATTGGTATCAGAGCCACGCTCGTTTGGATCTATAGATGCGTTTTTGGAACACTATATTGATTTGCATGTTGATTTTAGAACTGTTTTCGAAACGGCATTGTCACAGATCTGTTTCTCCAGTGTTATCGCAGCAGAATACAAATCTGTGATTGCATGGGATGCAAGGCAGGTTCGATCGATCGAACATGTTTCAATCGATCGAACATCCTCTGTACTCGAGCGATCGAACAGTCTTCGATCGATCGAAACCTTCTGGTATTCGATCGATCGAAAGAAGTTAGATCGATCGAGACAGATTCTTTATCAGGTTCTCTGTTTCACAGTTTTAAAGTGTTTTGAAATTAAAAACTTTAATTTTAAAATATTCTGTAAAATTTTCAAATCATTCTGTGAAACAGAATGTTCAAGCGATTGAACAGTGTTCAATCGATCGAAGGTTCGAGCGATCGAACGGTCTTCGATCGATCGAACTGTGACAGAGAAGTAAGATGCTATTTTAAGTTCTAATTCAGTATGTAAAGAGTTTATATACTGTGTGAATCAATTAAGTGTTTCAACAGTTACATATATTTGTTATGTATGTATGGATGCGTGTACGACTAATCCTTTTGCAGCTAGTTTAGTCACTATCTCCCATGGCACCAAGACTTTTAAATTTTGTATTTAAATTGTTTGATATTGGTGCATGTTGTAATTTATTATTGGTTTGGTTTTAAGGCATATGTAAAGGGCGCTGCGACTTCAATCCTACGAAAAGGAAAGTCGCACCGGTTTCCCTAGCCTTTTTTATTTTTGTTGTTGTAATTTCTGTTTTCTAGATAAATTGTAAGCTTCAAAAGAAGCATAGGACCAATGTAATAGAATTAGAAATTCCATGAAGATGGAGCAAGGAGCCGTTATCCATGAAGATGGAGTCGGAGGCGATCAAACCAACAGGTGGTTCTATGGAGATAGAGCCATGGGAGATAGAGGCATTGTTTGAATGCCTATATTTCATTTTAGTTTTTTGTTTTATGTGCTTGGTTTGTGATTGGCGTATAATACATTGTTGCATGCACACAAAAAAAACAAGTTTTCTAAAATAAAATTCAAAAACCGTTTTCAACACATTAGTAAACATTAGATGTTTATGGGAAGTGTGTAGAAACAGATTTTCTCAAAAAGCAAAATCCTTTTTACTGAAACTAGTGGGAGAGGGTCTTATTAATTACACCCACGATCTTCCATTAACGGTTCACTGTAAGATGAGTGGTGCATTCTGTGTCACCTCGTAAGGGGTGATCATTCCATACAGAGGGTACATTACTCATTGGTTACTAGGTGTGAACTTCTTTTGCTAGGATCAATCAGACGTGTTAGAGGGTGACCACCACACGGAGGCGCTACTTGAGACGATTGTGATTGGATCCTAGTTAATGGTACACACTAGCTAAGCTATGGATAAGGAATCCCACACGGGGCATTGTTCAGAAACTTAGAGATCAAAAGGAATCGGGAGTCATAACTTGTTTTTGCAAGAGTTGCATAGCGGACAAGTCTTGATTAATCGAAAAATAGAAAATTGACCTCCACACGGAGGCTTTATTCTTTTGTTTCGATATTCCGGCGACTTTGTTTTAAAATAAGAGTTTTAAGGATTCTTTTATTTCAAACTGTCAAATCCTGATATCCATATTTATTTTGTTTGTTTGATTTTCAGTAATCATAATGTCTGGATCTGCATTTAGTCCACTTGCCACCATACTCACTCAAAACAAGTTAACTGGAAACAACTACACTGAATGGAAACGTAACCTTGACATCGTGTTAACTGCGGAGGATCACATATATGTCCTCACCACCCCTATGCCCCGAAGAACCCGCGGCAAATGCTTCGGCAGCTGCCAGACGCGAGTTCGACAAATGGAAGAAGTCGAATGGAATGGCTCGTTGCTATATTCTGGCCTCAATGGCTGGTGTATTGCAACACCAATTCCAATCGAATGATTCTGCCAGTGACATTATCACATCCCTAAAAAAACATGTTTGGGGAGCATGGCAGGCCTGCCAGACAGGTAGCCATGCAAAAGATAATGAGTGCAAAGATGTCGGAAGGGACTCCAGTCAAGGAACATGTTTTAAAAATGATTGGTTATTTAAACGAGCTGGAGACCCTAGGTGCCAACATCGATGCACAGACCCAAGTTGATATGATCCTTAATTCGCTGTCGCCTTCATTCGCTCAATTTAAACTTAACTGATATGTCGAGAAATATTCTGTAATTGTTCAACTGCCACGTGTTCAGCTAATAGCCTGGGAAGACCGGATTTGAGGCGTGGAGCCCACGCTCCCGAGGTGTCCTGTTGTTGCCGACCGGGATACCCAGGCGGTCGTGGTGAGGTACCGAGAGATGCGGCGTCAGTTATGTTTCAATACTGTTTCCTTATACAGCCGTGACTCTATCAAGAGGAATCAATGGTTTCCTAAACCACTTAGGAAACTTTCCAAACATTGTACACATCCATTGCAATTAGATTATGCTTCCTAATCTGACAAACTTACCATGTAAGGGTGGACTCTTGCACCTATAAAAGAGCCCACCAGCCCTCTAAAAAGGGATCCGAGTATCAACTCTCTGAGCATATACGCATACAAGCCTGTACTAGAGAACTCGCCATTTACACGCATACACCCGGCCGGTATTACTGCTAGTGCCGCCCACCATTGTCGGCTCACCAGGCCCGCCGGTGATCTGCTAGTGAGACGCGCACAGACGCACCCGTGGACGTAGGTCACCTCGTTAACGGGACTGAACCACACACAAATCTTTTGTGACTTTATTTTCTGTCTGGATTACCCTTATCAATTTTTGAGCATCATCAGTTTGGCGCCGTCTGTGGGAAAGACACAGTCTTCTCATCAACAAAAATCTTTGACTGATCGATATGCCGCCAAAGAAGGGTAAGAAAACCGCCGATGCAACCGGTTAGGAGGACCTGCAGATCGAGCCGCGTGCTACCTCCATGACCGCTGACCAGGTCTCGGCGGCGCTGGAACAGCTCTTGGAGGGCCAGCTCCGAACACAACAGCAAATAGAGGCGCTTATGGCCCAGCATGAAAAGGCGGTTGGGGACCATGAGAAGAGCCCTTCGTCGGAAAAGCGGCCCGCAAAAGAGCGCTCCCAGCCAGGGGCCCGTTCGGACGAAAGGAAAAACCCGATCTGCTCCAGTGTCCCAACCAGATCGCGAGCGTCATCCGGAGGGAGAACGTAGCCATGCTACTAAGCGCTCGCAGAGAGGACCTCGGTACATTCCTCGCCGAGCGCGTCGAGTGGAGGATGCCAGGATCCTCATTGAGCGGAGACGAGCTGCGAGGGAAGAAGCGCCAGGGCGTAAAGCCCGGGAGTCGGTCAATGATCCACCCGTCTTGAGCCGGGGGGATCTGAGGCATAGACTATCCCGGACACACAGCCGAGTGTTATCCCCGAGGTCAACGCGCTTTGAGGATGAGGCCTCGTCATCTGACCCTACCTACCACTCGGATACAGAAAGAAGGACCGGGCACACCGACATCAAAGCCCAGGTTGAGGAGTTACAGCAACAGATCGAGAGGTTGAACCGCAAGTCCGGTCATGACCTCACAAATACCGAAACAGAGTCGCCCTACACCACCCGGGTGACACAGTTCCCGATTCCACGGAAGTTCAAACCCCCTCATCTCAGTTCGTATGACGGCAAGGGGAGTCCGGTGGACCACATCCGCACCTACAAGGCACAGATGGCACTGGTCACTACAACGGATGAGTTGTCGTGCCTAGCCTTCCCCAGTACTCTAAAGGGGTCAGCCGCTCAATGGTTCCATGCCTTGAAGCCACGAACGGTTGACAACTTCAAAGCCCTCAACAAACTCTTCATTAGCCAGTTTGTCGGGATGCTAGACCGATCCCAACCAGATACCCAGCTGCTAGCCGTCAAGCAGCAGAAGGGCGAATCTTTAAGGGAGTACGTGGATCATTTCAACCAGCAGAGGCTCCTGATCCGCAACCTCAATGAGACGCCCGCGATCATGGCCTTCTGTTCAGGAGTTCAACACACCAAGGTGGCCACGTCTTTTCATCGTAATCGACCGGCCACCCTGGTGGAGCTCTCGGAAAGAGTTGGGAAGTATATAGACACCGAAGAGTTTTTGAAGGCAAAACGCGCCAGCCAGGCGGGAGACGAATCCCCGCAAGCCAAGCGCAAGCACGAGGGATCAGAGAAGGGTCCGGGAAAGAAGCCGAAGCAAGATCAACGGGATGTTAGGGGCCAGCCCCCAACAGCTTTTACTCCCCCTTCTCGGCCCATATATGAGGTGATGGCCGCTGCGGAAGCACAGAGGCTGCTCCCGCAGCCAGCTAAACTCAGAGCCCCACCCGGTAAGAGAAACCGGGAGAAGTTTTGCCGTTATCACAGGGATCACGGCCACGAAATGGAGGATTGCTTCAAGCTGAAGATAGCGATTGAGAAACTGATCGAGCAGGGGCATCTTGCCGAGTTTATCACGGCCGACAGGCGCCCCCGTCAGGATGCTCAAGCTCCCGGTCAGCCCCCTCCACCACTCGGCCACATTAATGTGATCTCTGGAGGAACATCTGGCGGAGGTGATTCTCAGTCAGCGCGGAAGAGGCATGCCCGAGCATCCCGAGCGGATGTATGGCAGGTCCAATCCACCGGCCCCTCACCAGCCAATGTTTTGACATTCTCGTCCGACGACGCACAGGGCCTCCACTGCAACCATGATGACCCGCTAGTAGTACCGCTTTCTATAGCTAACTATATGGTCCAGAGGGTGCTGGTGGACACAGGCAGTTCGTCCGAAATAATGTTTATAACGGCGTTCGACCAACTCGGGATTGACCGGGATCGGCTCCGGCCAGTTGCTACACCCCTGGTCGGATTCAACGGCTCCAGCACTCAACCGCTCGGCACGATCGAACTCCCAGTTCTCATGGGGACCTACCCACAGCAGGTTTCCATGCTCACCAATTTCGTGATAGTGGAGGCCCCATCGGCCTACAACGTCATTCTCGGGAGGCCGACCCTCAACAGGGCCCGAGCAGTTGTCTCCACACACAGCTTGATCGTGAAATTCCCGACTCCCCAGGGACCTGGATGCTTGCGAGGAGACCAGACCACGGTTCGAAGTTGTTATGTCAGCTCGTTGCGCCGGGGGGCAATCACCGAATCACTGAACGTCCAAGAAATGGACCCCCGAGACCAGAGGGACGTGATCGGGCCTATGGAAGAATTGGAGCAAGTTGTGCTAGATCCAGAACACCCGGGCGGCACGGTCAACATAGGCGCACTACTGGAGCCCGCCTTGAAAGAAAAGGTGATCCAGTTCCTAAGGCAAAATCAGGATGTTTTTGCTTGGAGTCATGAGGATATGCCCGGAATTGATCCCCGAGTAATGTCCCATCGTCTCAATGTCAGCCCAGACTGCCGTCCAATAAAGCAGAAGCGAAGGGGCATGGCCCCCGAAAGACAAAAAGCTGTAAGCGAGGAGGTCGCGAAGCTCCTGAAAGCTAACTCCATCCGAGAGGTCCACTACCCCGACTGGTTGGCCAATGTTGTCCTGGTCAAGAAGAGCAATGGCAAATGGAGGATGTGTGTGGACTTCACCGACCTCAACAAGGCCTGCCCCAAGGACTGTTATCCGCTGCCCAGGATAGACCTCCTTGTCGATTCAACGACAGGCCACTCACTCCTCTCGTTCATGGACGCCTACTCGGGGTACAATCAGATCAGCATGTACCCCGGGGATGAAGAGAAGATGGCGTTCATCACCGACCAAGGCACGTACTGTTACAGAGTTATGCCCTTCGGCCTTAAGAACGCCAGGGCTACATACCAACGCCTGGTCAACTTCATGTTCAGAGACCTCATCGGAAAGTCCATGGAAGTATACGTGGACGATCTCCTGGTCAAGAGCCGAGATGAACCCGATCACCTGGAGCATCTGGCCGGGGCCTTCAGCATTTTGAGAAAGTTCAGGATGAGGTTGAACCCGGCCAAATGCACCTTCGGGGTCTCATCTAGAAAGTTCCTCGGTCATCTAGTCAGCAGACGGGGAATCGAAGCAAACTCCGACAAAATCCAGGCTATCATCAACATGCGGTCTCCCAAGTCGACAAAGGAAGTTCAAAGCCTAGCCGGACGGGTGGCCGCACTGAACAGATTCATCTCCCGAGCTACTGACCGGTGCCTCCCATTCTTTAAAATCCTCCGTAAAGCTTTTCAATGGTCGGAGGAGTGCGAGGAGGCATTCCAGGACCTCAAGAAGTACCTGGCCTCTCCTCCTCTACTGACGACACCTGCAGCCGGAGAGGAACTATTCCTGTACCTGGCAGTGTCACCATCGGCGGTTAGCTCGGCACTTATGCGGGAAGAGCACGGGATACAGTTCCCCATGTACTACACCAGCCGGGCGCTGCAAGGGGCGGAGAGCCGATACTCTCGCATCGAGAAATTGGCCTTCGCCCTCATTACCTCTGCCCGAAGGCTCCGGCCGTACTTCCAGGCCCATGCCATTGTAGTACTCACCGATCAACCACTCCGCAAAATTCTCTCTCGGCCAGACACGTCCGGAAGGCTCGTTAAATGGGCTTTGGAACTAGAGGAGTTTGAGGTGACTTACCGGCCGCGGACGGCCATCAAGGGACAAGCCGTCGCAGATTTTCTGGTCGAGTTTACATATCCCGAAGCCCCGGTTGAAGAACCCGAGCCTGCTGCCTTACCGCCTGGGTTGCAATCCGCCATCCCTACTTGGGTACTGCATGTCGATGGTTCTTCTAACCATCAAGGTAGTGGTGTCGGGGTCATCTTGACTACCCCCGACGGAATCCAGCTCGAATATGCTCTGAGATTCGGGTTTCGTGCCTCCAATAACGAGGCCGAATACGAAGCCCTCCTGGTCGGGTTACAATTAGCCATTTCAATGAGTGCACAACAAGTCGAGAGCTACAGCGACTCCCAGCTCGTGGTCAATCAGGTAAACCAGGAATATGAAGCACGGGAGGATAGCATGATAGCCTACTTAGCCCTCGTCCGGACGGTTTCCAAACAGCTCCGAGGATTCTCCCTCACTCGGATACCTAGAGAAGAGAACACCAGAGCTGACCGGCTTGCTCGCCTCGCCTCGTCGTCTGAGTCCGACTTGCCCAGGATAAGGATACAATTCCTGCCCGAGCCAAGTGTGATCAACTCAGAAGGCATAGAGGTCGACCCAGTCACTCTGGGGCCCAGTTGGATGGACCCGATCGTGACATTCTTGACGACAGGAGGGCTCCCAAACGACAAAGAGGAAGCAACGCGGGTCAAGTACCGGGCAGCACGATACCATATTCTCGATGGTGTCCTCTACAAGAGAGGATCCACTATCCCGTACCTCCGCTGCGTTCATCCAACGCAAGTTCAAGCCATATTGTTTGAAATCCACGAAGGTATGTGCGGGAACCACGTAGGAGGAAGGACACTTTCCAGAAAGGCCCTACTGCAAGGTTACTACTGGCCAAAAATGGCCCGAGACTCGCAGGAGTACGTTCCGAGATGTGACAAGTGCCAACGGTACTCTCCAATGATAAACCAACCGGGAGAACTTCAGACCCCGGTCCATAGCCCCTGGCCATTCGCGCAATGGGGGATCGACATCGTTGGTCCCTTACCGACAGGAAAAGGGCAGGTTAAGTTTGCCGTAATAGCCGTTGATTACTTCACCAAGTGGGCAGAAGCCGAGCCCCTGGCAACGATAACCGAGCGCAAGATGCAGCATTTTGTGGAGAGAAATATCCTTAGCAGGTTCGGCATTCCACGAGTCCTAGTCAGCGACAATGGAAGACAATTCGATACACCTATCTTTAGACAGTTCTGCTCGGACTATGGGATCCTGAATCATTACTCTTCTCCTGAGCATCCACAAGCTAATGGTCAGGCCGAGGTAACCAACCGCACTATCTTGCAGTCAATTAAAACGAGGTTGGAAGGTGGCAAAGGCCTGTGGGCTGATGAACTCCCAGCCCTCCTGTGGGCCTACCGCACCACACCCCGGGCAGCTATGGGTGAAACCCCATTTTCCTTGACTTATGGTTTCGAGGCAGTAGTCCCCACAGAGCTCGGGCTGCCCACATACCGAGTGGCTACCTTCAATGGCCCAGATAATGGAGAAGCCCTCAGGACAGAACTAGACCTGGTGGAAGAAAAAAGAGACCAGGCCTACCTAAAAGTGGCAGCTTACAAGCAGAGGGTCTCGCGGTATTACAATAGTAAGGTGAAGCATCGTAGCTTTCAAGTCGGGGACCTTGTCCTTAAGGCAGTAAACCAGTCCACCCGAGTCCCAAGCCATGGGAAGTTGGGAGCAAACTGGGAAGGTCCGTATATAGTAACTCGGGTCAACCGACCGGGAACCTACTGGTTACAGAGCATGGACGGGCACGATCTCACCCATCCTTGGCACGTGCAATACCTCCGCAAGTATTATCAGTAGCATCTGGCTACGGGAGTTTAGTGTTATAAGGAAAATTCTTTTCATGTAGTCCTGATGGGACCATTATTACAGATTGTTACCTTTTAAATAAAATTGGAAAGTTTGAAAACTTACTCCTGTCAGTACATCGTGCAATGCACCACAAAGACCTCGGGCCTAACCCCGAGGCACCATAAAGACCTCGGGCCTAACCCCGAGGCACCACAAAGACCTCGGGCCTAACCCCGAGGCACGAACAAGACCTCGGGCCTAATCCTGAGGTGCAAAAAAGACCTCGGGCTCCGAACCCAGGCACCAAAGGACCCTGCAACCACCTATGTTCCAGGTCGGTTTCCTATGGTCGATCCCCAGCACGCCCCCGCCTTAACAGGAACCTCGGGGGCAAGAGAGTTCACACCTAAATAGGAAATTAACTAAAGTTTCGCCTAGGTCCAGCCAACGACGGGGCCGAACCCCTAGGCGGCCGACGATGGCAAGCTTAAAATGCTCCTGCGACCACCCATGTCCCAGGTCGGTTCCCTAAGGCCACTCACTCCCGTACTCCCATACTCCCGCCTTAGCAAAATGCTTGGGGGCAGGGGAATAAGGGGAACATAGAGGAGCTAAAACAGGGAATTATTCCATCTTACTAGGTGTTCTATTGGTTACGGTCCTAAAGCATTTGCTAAGGCAGGTGTTAGGTCGGCCACAACCGTACGGATACTAGTAAATACAAACAACACAAAAAAAAGGGCACGTAGACAAAGTTGATGAAAGGTTGACCTTAAGGGTCTTTTTCATTAATTAAATATACAAAGCCTGGGGGGCAATTGTAGTAGCCTCCCCAAAATAAAAAACTACAAGCACTGAAAACAAACAGCCGGAAGGAGGGACCGGGGAGTCAGTCTTCCACATTGACCACATTTTCGGTCTCCACAGTCTGCTCCTGAGGGACGGCAAGTTCTTCGTTCCCCGCGTCCTCGCCTGGGGCAAGTTCTGGGGCCTCAGCCATGGTCGCAGGAACTTCACCGGCTGGGGGATCCTCACTGACATCCCAGTAATCCGAATTAATCCCCTCGTAGGCCGAGAGGACCCACTCGGGGTAGTCTCGGACCACCCGTCGCTTCAAATCGTCGTAACCTTGGAAGAAGCCGTCATCAAACGCGCCCTCCAAGGCCCCTACAGCGGGCGTCTCGGCAGCCGCCTTCGCAACAGATGCCTCGGCTGCTGCTTTTGCCTGGGCTTCAGCTGCCGCAGTCCGAGCCCGGGAAACCTCCAATTCGGCCAACGCCGCTGCCAGGTCCGCCTGGGCCGTACCCAAACTCGAAGCCAATGATTTCGCCTTGCTCGTCTCAATGGCCAGGGCAGCTCTTAGCACTTGCAGTTCTTTTCGCTCCTTCGAGAGGGCAGCTTCGGCAGTGCTGACCTTCTCGGCCAGGGAGGAATGGACGGATTCGGATCCCGCGGCTATGCAGCCAACCTGCGGTAGGAGGGTGCAAATCGGTTAAACAAGTAATAAGTATGGGGCGAGTCCACATTTAAAGAGAAGCAGAACACTCACCAGGTGGGATATGCTATATAGCCATCCTTGGAGCCCTTGGGGAGATAGCTCGGCACATGTTTCCAGCTGGCTTGGGACAAGGACGAATCTCAGCCTTTCCCGGACCTCATCAGGCCCGCCTAGGGGCAGGCCCGACGGAATATCAGCCCCGGGCACGGGCTCGCCAGTAGCCGGCCTATGGGGAGCCGACGTCCCCACAGGGTCTGGACGGTAGTCGTCCCGTGGCGAATACGCCTGAGCGGGCGCTCGCCACCCGGACCCTCGGCGGATGGCCTCTTTGTTGGGAATATGCCCTCAAACCAGTTAGTTGGACAATGGAATATCATAATGTATTTATGCATGTTAGTTCATGAGATGAATATTAGATTGGAATCCATAAACAACATTGTATGTGGTTCATTTGTGTATGTGATTACACATGTGAGATATGAATCACAAATCCTTGTTGTTTCAAGTAAGTCACAGTGGAAGATAAGTCTGGATAACTTATCAGGTATACATTGTAGCATGATTAACGTCTATGGGGTAGAATGATGAATCTCATTCATAAGAGTCTTTGACTCTTGGTTAATATGCTAGTGCACTCGGTGCATTGACGGACCTGAGTTAAACCTATTGACACCCAAACGCTGTCACCGTCAATAGGAACTCAAAACTTGTATAGGGATACATGTCCTTAATCCTGAGACAGTTATGGACGCAAGTTGTATGCTTGGTTGCTTTGACTTACCAATCAGTGAGGTCTTGCAAGATCAACACCTGGGTATCTTGGGTAAATCAAGTATGCAACGTTGGGAACATATATTGTCAAGATGGAATTCTACCCTCTTCAATAAAACGAAGAGTAAGCATTCCCTCGAGAATGTCACTAGGAGTGATTACTGAGAGCTGGCCAGCCTTGTCAACAAAGTGTTATTGTTGACATGTTTAGTAATCCAAGAGTAGTGAATGATACTTGAGGAATATAAGATGTACTATCTATTGGGTCGACAATATCTTAAGACATACATCCCAATGATAGATACGAATAATGCCTGGTAGAGGGACATCCGTATCATATTATACAAGTCTAGCAATCACTTATGTATGGGTGATTTTGTTCTTATGTACTGGAGTGCAATTATCATTTTATAGTGGCATTAATGATAATTGATTAATTATTGATTCCTTAGTCAAGAGTACTGACTAGATGAAATAATAATTAATCGGAGCCAGTAATTAAGAACCTAGGAGGTCCCACTCTTAGCTCCGCCAGAATGCTTGGAAAGGCAAATGAGAATGCTGTCAAGACTGGTTCGATCGATCGAAGTTGTTTCGATCGATTGAAGTCTAGACAGCTTCGATCGATCGAACGAGGTTCGATCGATCGACAGTTCGATCGATCGAAGTGACTTCGATCGATTGAAAGTAAGGTCGGTTCTGGGAATCTATAAATAGGGCAGCTACGTCCAGAAATAGGGGTTCGTCGTTTTTAACGTACCAGTTGCCGCAGAACCTGTTTAGAGTTCCCAAACCTTCCCTATTCTCACTATTAGGGTTCCCACCAACCCTAGCCACTCTGGGAGCATTCGAGGAGACATAAGGGTGAAGATTTCCTAGAGGTTGCTGCTGCACACACAAGGAGAAGGACAAAAAATCAGAATTGGGTTCAAGACCTAAGGTATAGAATCTTCTCCATCTTGTTATGCGCATCTATAGAGTTAATAAGTAGTAGATCCAAGGCTACCAATAAAAGTTTTGAACTTTGTTTTCCGCTGCGCGTTTAGATTTAATTTTAAACCTGTTTTTCCTACAATTGGTATCAGAGCCTCGCTTGTTTGGATCTATAGATGCGTTTTGGAACACTAGTTTTGATTTGCATGTTAAATTTAGGACTGTTTTCAAAACTGCATCGTCACAGATCCGTTTCTGCAGTGTTTATGCAGCAGAATACAAATCTGTGATTGCATTGGATGCAAGGTGGGTTCGATCGATCGAAGTAGTCTCGATCGATCGAACATCATCTGTTCTCAAGCGATCGAACTAGTTTTGATCGATCGAACTTTGGTTCTGTTCGATCGATCGAATGTTGGTCG
The DNA here is from genome assembly GCA_033977485.1 of Hydrangea macrophylla. Classification (NCBI taxonomy): domain Eukaryota; kingdom Viridiplantae; phylum Streptophyta; class Magnoliopsida; order Cornales; family Hydrangeaceae; genus Hydrangea; species Hydrangea macrophylla. The sequence goes on along the minus strand of CM066990.1, from coordinate 15,559,510 downwards.
ATCGATCGAGACTGCTCTTTTGTCCAGGTGTTCAGTTTACAGATTTAAAGGTTTTAAAACATTTACTTTAAATTTTTATTTATTCTGTAAGTTTTTCAAAACATTCTGTGAAACTGAAAGTTCAATCGATTGAACTATGTTCAATCGATCGAAGGTTCAATCGATCGAACCTCTTCGATCGATCAAAGTGTGACAGAGAATTGTGATGCTGTTTTAAGTTCTAATTCAGTATGTAAAGAGTTTATATACTATGTGAATCAATTAAGGGTTCCAATGATACATTTATTTGTTATATATGCGTGGATATACATGCGACTAACCCTTTTGCAGCAAGTTTAGTCCGCTATCTCCCATGGCACCAAGACTTTTAAATTTTGTATTGAATTGTTTGAGATTGATGAATGTATTATTTTGGTTTGGTTTTTAAAGGCATATGTAAAGGGCGCTGCGACTTCAATCCTATGAAAAGGAAAGTCGCACCGGTTTCCCTAGCCTTTTATTTTATTATTGTTATTTCTATTTCTAGATAAATTGTAAGCTTCGAGAGAAGTATAGGACCAATGTAATAGAATTAGAAAATCCATGAAGATGGAGTCGGAGGCAATCAAACCAAGAAGGAGGTTCTATGGAGATAGAGCCATGGGAGATAGAGGCATTGTTGAATATTTTTATTTCATTTTAGTTTTTGTTTTATGTGCTTAGTTGTGATTGGAATTTTATATATTGTTACTACTTGAATGCACATAAAACAAGTTTTCTAAAATAAAAAAATTCAAAACCTTTTTCCAACACATTAGTAAACACTTGATGTTTATGGGCAATGTGAAGAAACATTTTTTTTATTGAAAAATTCCTATTAGTTCATTGTAAGTATGAGAAATACTCTGTGTCACTCATTTATGAGTGATCATTCCATACGGAGGGTATTTCTTATTGATTACTAGATATGGACTTCTTATAAAAATCTAGTGGGAGAGGGACTTATTTTATAACTCCCACGGTCTTCCATAAACGGTTCATTGTAAGGTGGGTAGTATATTCGGTGTCATCCAGCCATGGGTGATCATTCCATACGGAGGATAGACTATTCATTGGTTACTAGGTTTGAACTTCCTTTGGATAGAATCAATGAGACGCGTTAGAGGGTGACCACTACACTGAGGCACTACTTGAGGCGGTTGTCATTGGATTCTAGTTAATGGTAAACACTAGCTAAGCTATGGGTAAGGGATTCCACACAGAGCATTATCCAGAAACTTAGAGACCAAAAGTTCAGGAGTCATGAATTGTTTTGTAAGAGTTGCATGACATTCATGATGGGTTTCCCAATCAGGCTATGAGGTTATGATCGCCACACGGAGACTTAATTTCATAGGCTTGACATCCTGAAGACAATTAATGAGTTGGTTAAGGGAATTCCAATGTATCATATAAATTGTCATATTCATGATTTCCATATTGTAATTCTGTTACATTATTTGTATTTCAGATTCATAATGTCTAGCCCACTTGCTATAACCATGATCCAGAATAAGCTAATTGGAAATAACTACGTTGAATGGAAACTGGAACTGGATGAATTGTTAACTGCTAATGGATGTAAATACGTTCTTACCATTCCCTGTCCACCTATTCCATACCATGACACCCCAACTGATCTTGCGGATCAATATTGGCAGTGGATAAGATTTGATGGTATAGCTCGCTCTAGCATCTTAGACTCTTTGTCTGATGTGTTGAAGCAGCAACATCAACCTTTGAACACTGCCCGTGCTATAATATTGAACCTCGAGGAGATGTTTGGGGAACTGAGCCGTACTGCAAGGCTTAGAGCCTTGGAGTTAGTCATGGACACCAGAATGTTGGAAGGAACTTCAATAAGAGAGCATGTTTTTAAAATGATTACTTATTTCAAAGTAATGGAAGTTCTTGGTTCCGACATTGATGGTGAGACTCAAGTTGACATAATCTTGCATTCGTTGCCTTCATCATTCACTCAATTTTAAAAGGTTTTAAAATGAGTAAAACAGTTTTTTCAACAAGTGAGTTGATGAGCTCTCTTGAGGCAACGATGGGTATAGTCAAGGAGGAGTCAAATGTTCAGAACATTGGAATGGCTTCATCTTCTGGAACTAAGCCTAAGAGCATAAGTTCAGAGAAGGAGAAGCAAGACTCAAGGATAGGTGAGCCTAAGCCAACTGTTGGGAAGAAGGCAAGACTTGGAAAGGGAAAGGCTGGTGCCGTGCCAAAAGGAAAGTGTTTCCATTGTGGCATGAGAGGGCATTGGAAAAGGAACTGTGTGGAATACTTGACTGCCAAAAGGCAAGGTACGATCCTTTCACTAGTTTTTGAAGTAAGTTTAAAAACTGATACTTCAACTACTATGGGCACTAATTCAATATTTTCTAAATTATATCTGTAATTGTTGCAGGGAATTGGAAAATAAGAATGTGCAGTGATTAGAAGATCTTGATTGCTTTTTTGGGATCTGATGCAAGAGTTGCTATTAGATTAATAGTTTTATATTGTAATAAAACTTTGGAGTTATTAGATGGATTTCAGTTTTGAATTAATGAATAATATTTATTCTTTTGATTTTGGTACTGAAATTCTTGATTAAAAGAAAGCGTTCTTTTATGTGATCTAAATAACTTGTCAAGCAAGTATCTCACCAATTTACTCTTGTTTCTCATATATTATCTAATGTAGTATTTAAATGACTCATGGGTATTTTACCATCTAAAAGGAAAGCATCCTCAACTAATTCTATAACTTTTTGGTTTTGAGGTTAGATCATATTTAATCTAAATAGGATAAATGGGGAGTAAAGGATAGGATCCTAAACTTTTTTGGTTGTTAAGACCATTGCCTATTTGTCAATCCTATTTAGAGAGTAAATGTGATCATATCATATTAATCTAAATTAGGATAAATGGGGAGTAAATGATTGGATCCTGAAACTCTTTTGGTTGTTGAGACCACTACCTGTTTGTCAATCCTATTTAGAGGCTAATATGATCAGGTGACTTTTCTTTTGAAAATCACACGACCAAGGACTTATTAGAATTAGGACATACTCATGTATGTAGGGCAATAAACATTAGAGTTGAAAAGTAGTTTCGGCTACTTTGGATACTGATATACATTTACTTATTGCATCTTCATCCTCAATTTTGAAGAAATTCAAAAGTTTTGGAATGAAGAGTAATTGGTAAAAGAATATCGTTGCCTTTTTTATTTGATCAAAATGGTGAGTATCTATCTAATGTATTTATTGTCCAAAGGAGATAAGAATGAGATTCTTTCTCGACAGTCTACGCCTAGTGCACCTCCACGGGATGGTGTAGCAGGTAGAAGGAACTACCTTCTTTTAGATATGACTGGGTCATGGGATAAGTTATTTAGAGTTACTACTGTTCCTTATTTTTCTCGATGGAACTACAATGTACATACTGGATCTTATTCAAAAGCAAATCTTTTCGATGGACATCCCCAAAGTTATAAAAAGAATGCGACTTCTTTCTCATGGTAACTTTGGATAAGGATGTCTAGCACTTTGGTGTAAAGAAATGATGAGCCTTTTGAATCTAGATTAGAAGTATAATACTTTTGTGGTGTTTCCAGAGAAAACAAAAGTTGGTTGGAGACCAAATTTTGCAAAGGAAAGATAATATAAAAGAGTAAAGTAATTTATATCTTAAAGCAATCTATAAATCATCTAGGACTAAAATCTACTACCTCTTCATCTGTTCTTACATCGGTACTTCATTCTAGTGGGAGAATTCTTAGCATTGCTAAAATCTCCCTGTGCATTGAAGCTTTGTGATAAGGAAGCTCCGGTATATGATTTGCATAAGTCTACGGACTTAAGCAATCATCCAGAGATAAGGACATCTGTTTTGACATATTGGTCAAAATGCTTTGGATTCATCTAAAGTGTGGATGTAGCTTAAGTGGATGAAAGGATCCTTGCGCAAAGGAAGTATGGTGGTGATTATGGTTCCATATATTGATGACATCTTTATCATTGCGAGATGTTAAAGTAGTATTATCAATGTTTGAGGTTAAGTTTCTACAGTATACTTGATATTTATGATCTCGGTGAGGCGAGCTATAATCTTTAGATTTCTGCTCATTCAAGATCGGAAAGTTAAGATAATGAGATTATCCCAAACTCCTATATCAGAAAGTTGCTGGCTAGATTCAACGTAGAACATTTCGATAAAGGTTTTTCACCTTAGAACATAACCTATTGCTCTTTCAAGACTTGTATCTTGGGATACAAGATGAAAGAGGTCGCATGAAATGTATATCATAAGCCTTTGCCATTGATAAACCTTGTATGTGATATTAGGTATGGATATCAGTTATACCGTTGAGGTTGTTCACAGATATCAGTCCAAATGAAAATTCAATTTTCTGAACTATCATAAAGTATATATTCTCTAGGGCTTGAGAAAGAACTAGCGGATATATGCAGGATGATGGTGTTTTGGACAATGTTCAAATTAGCTTTACTGGATACATGTCATGTGACGTCTTTTGTCTAGGGATATAGTATAACATGAAGATGTTTTACTATGGATTGTTTCAGTCGATGATCATCAGTCCCTATGCAAAACCTTACGGGTTAAGGATTTTGACAAGTCACAGAGACTATGCTAGTGTTAGTACTAACGCTATATGGTTATGAGTGCAAGTGGGAGTTTGTTGGGAATATGCCCTCAAACCAGTTAGTTGGACAATGGAATATCATAATGTATTTATGCAATGTTAGTTCATGAGATGAATATTAGACTGGTTTCCTTAAACAACATTGTATGTGGTTCATTTGTGTATGTGATTAGACATGTCAGATATGAATCACAAATCCTTGCTGTTTCAAGTAAGTCACAGTGGAAGATAAGTCTGGATAACTTATCAGGTATACACTGTAGCATGATTAACGTCTACGGGGTAGAATGATGAATCTCATTCATAAGAGTCTTTGACTCTTGGTTAATATGCTAGTGCACTCGGTGCATTGACGGACCTGAGTTAAACCTATTAACACCCAAACGCTGTCACCGTCAATAGGAACTCAAAACTTGTATAGGGATACATGTCCTTAATCCTGAGACAGTTATGGACGCAAGTTGTATGCTTGGTTGCTTTGACTTACCAATCAGTGATGTCTTGCAAGATCAACACCTGGGTATCTTGGGTAAATCAAGTATGCAACGTTGGGAACATATATTGTCAAGATGGAATTCTACCCTCTTCAATAAAACGAAGAGTAAGTATTGTAACAACCCTAAAATTTCTATGTAAATAATTATTTTAATTATTATTTTCAGTTAGCAATATTATATGAGTGTGCCTATGTAAGACATGTGTTTGAAAAATTTTAAGTGTTTGGTGGACATATAAATTAAATCATGAGTGAGCGCGTTTAGTTTGGAAGTTATATTTTATTAATTTATATTTGTTAAAAAAATAAAATGAAGGGTTGATATGTATTTTTGTTATATAGTGTTTACAAGCCCGCGAATGTGTTAAATAATGTAATTAACATTAAAACTTAGTACCGGGGTCATGGGTACCCATTAGGCTACTCATTTTAACACTTTGTACTGCATTCTGGGCTCATATAGGTCTCTTTTGTGAGCCCACAAGAAGAAAAACGGGATTTATATATTTGTGTGTGTTTTATTGGCATGTGTTGTGTGTGTAGTGTACATATATCTTATATTAAAAACCCTAGCCACCCAAAAGAAAGAACAGACGTGTGTTGTGTGTGTGTGTGTGTGTGTGTGTGTGTGTGTGTGAGAGAGAGAGAGAGAGAGAGAGGGAGAAGAAGAAGAAGAAGAAGAAAAGGGAGGAGAAAGGAGAAGGATTCCGGGTTCGTGGTCACGTGGGGGAATCGCGGAGCATTCGTGGTTGTCAAGTTTGGATTGAACCAGGTGAGTTAAACTTTGTGTATCCGAGTATATGTATATACACGTATGTATATATATGTATGTGTATGGGAGTAAATTAGTGCATGTTAAATTTAATTGTTAGGGTTAAATCTTTGTAATGGATCGATACACGTTGCTATTGTTGAAGTAATTTAGATACATTCTTTCCCTTCGTGTGACTTTGCGATCATGACATTAGGGTATTCGAAAGGGTTAGGTGAATCATTAGTTTGATCAAAACTATAGGTGAAATATTCATGTTTGTTAGAAAATATATGTGAAATTCGTTTTATGTGTAATTCACACAGTCGCAGAAACTTTAGAAAATTATTAGAAAATCGTGTCTGTGAATTTGAACATTCTGTCCGCGTGTCTTATGTAAAACGCGATTCTGCACACTTTTCGTGTTTTAAGTTTTTCCTGATTCTGCACCGTTTGGGCAGAAATTTAAGATTACAGTAGCAGTTTTCAATATAGTTCAACGTGCAAATTGGAGAATATGATTTCTTATTATGTGTTTTATGTATGCTAATATTGAATGTTGGGTTGAGATTATTGTACCTAAAATAACTGACCTTATTTTGTGGTCATTTTGATAAAAATGAGTAAATTAGATACGTTGAATAGTATATTAGAGATTTTGTAATTTGATTGGAAATTTTGAGGGAAGATTGTTATGGGTTAATTGATAAAACCCTTTATTGTAAGAAATTGGTATACATCTAAAAGTTAGAGATGTGATTGGATGATAAGACGGAACTATGTAATAAACGTGAAATTTATAATTATTGGGATAATACGAACGATAAGTGATAATTGCAACATAGTTCTTTAGTGTTCACCGCTCCCCGTTGTGTGATATGTTTTGTTTTTGGTAGCTCGACTTGCTGAGTGTACCTTTTTGCCAGTGGCTTCGTGATCAAGCTGGCCTAAGCCTTATGCTCGGCTTATTTGTTAGACGTCTAGGCATATTGACTGGCTTTCTGTGTGTATACCTGGTTTGGTTGATACCCCAACCAAACTAGCACCAGAGTGGATGTTGGTAGTATATCCGGGCACACATGGGATATATGTGTGGGTGTACCATGGAGGGTGGCCAAGTGGTGAACCTAGGGAACACAAAGATAAATCTAATGTTAATAAATAATGAACATGGATTATTTCATAAGACTGATAAGCGTGGAAAAATGAATGCGACGTTTGAGTTAGAATGTGGACGGTTTGTATACAGAATTGTTTGCTTGGTTTATGATCATTCAATTTGCAGGATGGTGGGCCCACTAACGTATTACAGGTTTGGCTCACCATAAGTAATGGGTAAGTATGAAATTCGTAGTAGCTTTGAATTTTTGGGCAAGAATTTACTTGCCACCACATAAATGGAAACTACTCTTTTGTCCAAATATGTGTGTGGAACTACCTGTCTTGGCCCAAGAGTGTTGTAGTGTAATTTGTTGTCTACGGGTTCAAGTTGGATCCCTAAGACTTGTTGTTTTGTTTAACTCATACCAGTCATGTGACTGACCCGAGTGTGTTATGCATTCGGGTGCGTTTCTATATGAAACGTAGTTGAATGCACTTGTGCAGGTTTAGTATTTGGACATTTCCTGTGGAGCTTTTGATGTCTTGGAGTTGCAGTTGTGTAGAAGTGTAGTTTGTATTTGGTTGTATTTTTATTTATTTATTTATTTTAGGCATTGTGGCCGTATTTGGATTATTGTAGCATGTATTGTGTATTGGGTATTGGGAACGTTGTAGTTACTCTGACCAATGGATGTATAGATTTTATTCTTATTTATTTTTATTTCCGCTGAACTCTGTATGTGGACATTTTATTTATGAAAATGATGTTTTTTTTTTAATTTGAAAAGTGATATAATATTTATAATGGAACTTTATTTCTTTTACAATGAAATGGATGTTTGGGAATACATGTTTAATAATAAAGAGTTTTACTTTAAACACAAGATCACATGTCCTTATTTAAGGAGTATTAAATATTGTTTTCAATAAATTTTCTGTTAGCATATGGGAGGGTGTCGCTCTCGTGATTTTTGGTAATTGAATATAAGTCCGGATACAGGCTCTGGATTGAATATTTGGTTGTCCAAAAATCGGGGTGTGACAGTTTGGTATCAGAGCTTAAGGTTAGCTTAGCGAGTCTAGGTGATCCTCGGAATGTGGATTAAGGAGTTGGTCAGAGTTATAGATTTGCGATTTATTGGGTTCGGGTCATGTGTGTCTATGTGTTTACTTATGTAAAAGTTAACTACAGATGTGTACCTATTATTAAAAAAAAAAAAAAAAAAAAATTAGTTGATTTTAAATGTATACCATATTAGGAGTATTGGTAACGTTATTTACTCTTGATTAGTAGAGCATGCATCATTTTAATTCTCATGGGATGAAATAGTAGAGGGGAGATGTAATTTTCTTCGTCAGGCGGTTGAGTTCAGGAGTAGTACTGGAATATCTTCTTCGAGTTATTATTATCTGGCAGTATCAACTTAACATTCAGAAGGGTATTATTATATTGGAGTATCGGGATTCTCTTATTCTCAGAAGACTTATTATTTTATCAGCATGATTTCTATTGTCCCTTTTATTATCTACTGAGTTGATTATTGGATTTCATTTATTGGGCATTTGGATATTCTCAGAAGACTTATTATTTTATTAGCAGGATTTCTATTGTCCCTTTTATTATCTACTGAGTTGATTATTGGACTTCATTTATTGGGCATTTGGACTTCTTATACTATCGGGGAATCTGCCATATTCTCTATGGGTGTTCTGTACAACCGTCTATTATTACGGATTTTCTTGATTTCTGATTATTACTCTGATTAATACCAGACAAGGATATATTTCTCTTCAGTGCTAGTAAATATTTCTCAGATGTGGTTGGAGCGGTAAGTAAGTATTGGATATCCCGATGAAGTGTTGTGCGGGACACAGTAAGAGGGGAACATGTGCATACACGTAGTCATATCTTTGTAAAATTAATCAATTGTTGCTTTTAATAAATGGTTAATATCTAGTGCTTTATGTGAAATTATGTGCTTTACCTTACTGGTATTGTGTCTTGTGTGTCTGTTAAAATTTAACAAGCGACTATATGAGACTATGGGTATATACATGAGTGTTTCCTTGTTTGGATTATTCGCTCGATGTACCAGGTCTCATTACTGCCGGAAGTTAAACGATAGCGACACTTCGATGTTGGATTGCTTTCATTGTGTGTTTAACGTCATGCATATTAATTATCTGTATTTGTTGCACCCCAAATTTCGGGACGAAATTTCTTTAAGGAGGGTAGAATGTAACAACCCTAAAATTTCTATGTAAATGATTATTTTAATTATTATTTTCAGTTAGCAATATTATATGAGTGTGCCTATGTAAGACATGTGTTTGAAAAATTTGAAGTGTTTGGTGGACATATAAATTAAATCATGAGTGAGCGCGTTTAGTTTGGAAGTTATATTTTATTAATTTATATTTGTTAAAAAAATAAAATAAAGGGTTGATATGTATTTTTGTTATATAGTGTTTACAAGCCCGCAAATGTGTTAAATAATGTAATTAACATTAAAACTTAGTACCGGGGTCATGGGTACCCATTAGGCTACTCATTTTAACACTTTGTACTGCATTCTGGGCTCATATAGGTCTCTTTTGTGAGCCCACAAGAAGAAAAACGGGATTTATATATTTGTGTGTGTTTTATTGGCATGTGTTGTGTGTGTAGTGTACATATATCTTATATTAAAAACCCTAGCCACCCAAAAGAAAGTACAGACGTGTGTTGTGTGTGTGTGTGTGTGTGTGTGAGAGAGAGAGAGAGAGAGAGAGAGAGAGAGAGAGAGGAAGAAGAAGAAGAAGAAGAAGAAGAAAAGGGAGGAGAAAGGAGAAGGATTCCGGGTTCGTGGTCACGTGGGGAAATCGCGGAGCATTCGTGGTTGTCAAGTTTGGATTGAACTAGGTGAGTTAAACTTTGTGTATCCGAGTATATATATATACACGTATGTATATATATGTATGTGTATGGGAGTAAATTAGTGCATGTTAAATTTAATTGTTAGGGTTAAATCTTTGTAATGGATCGATACACGTTGCTATTGTTGAAGTAATTTAGATACATTCTTTCCCTTCGTGTGACTTTGCGATCATGACATTAGGGTATTCGAAAGGGTTAGGTGAATCGTTAGTTTGATCAAAACTATAGGTGAAATATTCATGTTTGTTAGAAAATATATGTGAAATTCGTTTTATGTGTAATTCACACAGTCGCAGAAACTTTAGAAAATTATTAGAAAATCGTGACTTTGAATTTGAACATTCCGTCCGCGTGTCTTATTTAAAACGCGATTCTGCACACTTTTCGTGTTTTAAGTTTGTCCTGATTCTGCACCGTTTGGGCAGAAATTTAAGATTACAGTAGCAGTTTTCAATATAGTTCAACGTGCAAATTGGAGAATATGATTTCTTATTATGTGCTTTATGTATGCTAATATTGAATGTTGGGTTGAGATTATTGTACCTAAAATAACTGACCTTATTTTGTGGTCATTTTGATAAAAATGAGTAAATTAGATACGTTGAATAGTATATTAGAGATTTTGTAATTTGATTGGAAATTTTGAGGGAAGATTGTTATGGGTTAATTGATAAAACCCTTTATTGTAAGAAATTGGTATACATCTAAAAGTTAGAGATGTGATTGGATGATAAGACGGAACTATGTAATAAACGTGAAATTTATAATTATTGGGATAATACGAACGATAAGTGATAATTGCAACATAGTTCTTTAGTGTTCACCGCTCCCCGTTGTGTGATATGTTTTGTTTTTGGTAGCTCGACTTGCTGAGTGTACCTTTTTGCCAGTGGCTTTGTGATCAAGCTGGCCTAAGCCTTATGCTCGGCTTATTTGTTAGACGTCTAGGCATATTGACTGGCCTTCTGTGTGTATACCTGGTTTGGTTGATACCCCAACCAAACTAGCACCAGAGTGGATGTTGGTAGTATGTCCGGGCACACATGGGATATATGTGTGGGTGTACCATGGAGGGTGGCCAAGTGGTGAACCTAGGGAACACAAAGATAAATCTAATATTAATAAATAATGAACATGGATTATTTCATAAGACTGATAAGCGTGGAAAAATGAATGCGACGTTTGAGTTAGAATGTGGACGGTTTGTATACAGAATTGTTTGCTTGGTTTATGATCATTCAATTTGCAGGATGGTGGGCCCACTAACGTATTACAGGTTTGGCTCACCATAAGTAATGGGTAAGTATGAAATTCGTAGTAGCTTTGAATTTTTGGGCAAGAAACTACTTGCCACCACATAAATGGAAACTACTCTTTTGTCCAAATATGTGTGTGGAACTACCTGTCTTGGCCCAAGAGTGTTGTAGTGTAATTTGTTGTCTACGGGTTCAAGTTGGATCCCTAAGACTTGTTGTTTTGTTTAACTCATACCAGTCATGTGACTGACCCGAGTGTGTTATGCATTCGGGTGCGTTTCTATATGAAACGTAGTTGAATGCACTTGTGCAGGTTTAGTATTTGGACATTTCCTGTGGAGCTTTTGATGTCTTGGAGTTGCAGTTGTGTAGAAGTGTAGTTTGTATTTGGTTGTATTTTTATTTATTTATTTATTTTAGGCATTGTGGCCGTATTTGGATTATTGTAGCATGTATTGTGTATTGGGTATTGGGAACGTTGTAGTTACTCTGACCAATGGATGTATTGATTTTATTCTTATTTATTTTTATTTCCGCTGAACTCTGTATGTGGACATTTTATTTATGAAAATGATGTTTTTTTTTTAATTTGAAAAGTGATATAATATTTATAATGGAACTTTATTTCTTTTACAATGAAATGGATGTTTGGGAATACATGTTTAATAATAAAGAGTTTTACTTTAAACACAAGATCACATGTCCTTATTTAAGGAGTATTAAATACTGTTTTCAATAAATTTTCTGTTAGCATATCGGAGGGTGGCGCTCTCGTGATTTTTGGTAATTGAATATTAGTCCGGATACAGGCTCTGGATTGAATATTTGGTTGTCCAAAAATTGGGGTGTGACAAGTATTCCCTCGAGAATGTCACTAGGAGTGATTACTGAGAGCTGGCCAGCCTTGTCAACAAAGTGTTATTGTTGACATGTTTAGTAATCCAAGAGTAGTGAATGATATTTGAGGAATATAAGATGTACTATCTATTGGGTCGACAGTATCTTAAAACATACATCCCAATAATAGATACGGATACTGCCTGGTAGAGGGACATCCGTATCATATTATACAAGTCTAGCAATCACTTATGTATGGGTGATTTTGTTTTTATGCACTAGAGTGCAATTATCATTTTATAGTGGCATTAATGATAATTGATTAATTATTGATTCCTTAGTCAAGAGTACTGACTAGATGGAATAATAATTAATCGGAGCCAGTAATTAAGAACCTAGGAGGTCCCACTCTTAGCTCCGCCAGAATTCTTGGAAAGGCAAATGAGAATGCTGTCAAGACTGGTTCGATCGATCGAAGTTGTTTCGATCGATTGAAGTCTAGACAGGTTCGATCGATCGAACGAGGTTCGATCGATCGACAGTTCGATCGATCGAAGTGACTTCGATCGATTGAAAGTAAGGTCGGTTCTGGGAATCTATAAATAGGACAGCTACGTCCAGAAATAGGGGTTCGTCGTTTTTAACGTACCAGTTGCTGCAGAACCTGTTTAGAGTTCCCAAACCTTCCCTATTCTCACTATTAGGGTTCCCACCAACCCTAGCCACTCTGGGAGCATTCGAGGAGACATAAGGGTGAAGATTTCCTAGAGGTTGCTGCTGCACACACAAGGAGAAGGACAAAAAAATCAGAATTGGGTTCAAGACCTAAGGTATAGAATCTTCTCCATCTTATTATGCGCATCTATAGAGTTAATAAGTAGTAGATCCAAGGCTACCAATAAAAGTTTTGAACTTTGTTTTCCGCTGCGTGTTTAGATTTAATTTTAAACCTGTTTTTCCTACACTCTTCCCTTGGGCGATTGCCGCCCGAGCGGCGGTAGCGGCGGCGGTGGCAGCTTGCCTCTCCCGCAGCTGGTCCAAATTGCGCTTGGGGGCCATTTCTGCAGAAACCAAGGTCGCACAATCAGAAGTGCAAGGGAAAGAATGCAAAGTTAGCGCATAATGTAGCCAGGATACTCACCAGGAATGATGGGCGAAAAACTGGGGGCTGGAACGGGTTCCTCAGGGGAATAGGTCTCAACAAAATCCCCTGTTCGGGATAATACGTTCCAAACACTAGTGGGCAACTCTGCTAGCTTCCAGATCCTGGCCTGATACCGCTCGGAGAGTTCGGGAGGTTCTGTCGAGCCAGCTGTGCACAGAGAAATGAAGTCAGTTAGCAAGCCATTGTGTTCTTAAAAACCAAAAGAAACTGACAAACGCGGAAGGGTGGTCTTACCCCTCAACTCCCCAGCCCAGGATGTCCTCAGCTGGGTCCCTGGGGCCATATCACAAAGGCGAAGGGTGGACACTTGGAAGAATTTGCCCTTCCACCCCTTGTTGTTGCTAGGGCATCTGTCGATAATTTTTCTGCCCGGACGGGCAGAAAATGAGAAAAACCCCAATTCATTATGCACGGGAAATGGTCGGTGGGCCCAGAGGAACTCCTGGAGGGTAAGCTCATACCCGAACACTTGGGGCCACAGTGATATACACCCCATCAGGAACCTCCACCCGTTGGGGGCCAACTGACCGGGAGCGATGTCGAGAAAGATCAGCATATCCCGAGCCACAGGGTGAAGCGGAAGTCGGAGGCCCGCCATCATAGCGTCCTCAAACAGGGTGACGAACCCCGACTGATATAGATGCGTGCCGCCGGTGTTTACGGCTAGGGCGCAACCATCAGGGAGGGAGTAGCTCTCCCTGATCCGGAGAAGGTCTCCAGAACGCAGGACGGAAGAGGTGGACTCACAAGCGAAGACCGCACGGTCAGTCCGCCCAGGCAACTCGTCGCCCGAACCCCTCGAAACGGAGGCAACGGGGGCCTCCTCAGAAGACTCACGATCGGACAAACGAATGGGAATCCTAGCCCCACTTTGGTGGTCGGACAAGGACTCAGGGAGCCGGCCCAGACTGGAACCGGGGGATTCTGACAGATACTGGTCACTCTCTGATCTCGACGCGGAATTAAAGCCGGAGTGTTCCATCTCTGGCACTCCGACGGGAAGGAACGGACGCAAACTACGACCGACGAACGGATCAAAAACCCCAAACCTGATGTACAGGGGGGGCAGAGTTACTAACCTGAACGGTAACGAATAGATGCTCCTCAGCACCAGATAACACTCTCTCAAAGCAGCGCAAGAAATACCCGCTCGATCAAGAAGACTTAGAGTTCCACCCGACTCAAAAAACGCGCAGAATCTAAGAAGGAAGAAATCCCACTCCCGCTCAAACTCCACCAAATTTGTTCTCTCCAGCCTTACTTTGAAAGGAAGAAGGAAAGGAAAGTTGAAATAGAAGACCAGAAAGGGATGCGAGAAGCGAGGCGAGCGATCCTTATATAGAGACCTTGAACGGCCAGGATCGGAACAGATCCAGCGGTTCAGAGGAGTTCCCACCCAAACCGTCGCTTCAGTCACGTGGGGAGTCGCCTCAAAAGGCGCGCGCATTAAATATGTGGAAAGACGGTTCCGTCAGTCTGCGAACGTTTCAGTTACGACCACGTCTCCACTTGTTGGGATCTAAACCTGACTGATGATTGGTACAGGATAGCAGTGGTCTGGGCCCGAGCATTCGCAACCCGGGCGCAATCCTAAGCCGGTCGGATATTAACCGCCCGGTATGGTGCAGAATTGATAAACAGTTAAAAAGGCACGTTGAAAGGAAAAAGTTGGCCTCACGGACCTTTTTATTGCTGTAAAGGGTGAACTATACAGAAACCGGGGGCAGTTATAATAGCCTTCCCGAAAAAAAAAAAAAAAAAAAAAAAAAAAAGAAAAAAATGCCTTCAAGGTCCTTGGCCTTTCAACGCCTTGACCTCCTCTTCCAAGGCCGCCACCTTCGCCACCAGCCCCTCTACGGCGAGCTCCAGGGCATGAACATCCACCCCCCGAAGGGCGGAATCCATCTGCAGCTCGTCGCCCATCTTCTCTACCTCCTACAAACGGCTCTCCATGTTCGCAAGAGAGAAGTCCGACCGCGAGCCGGGCATGCGAAGACCGGCGGACGCTTCTGACCGGCTCTTTTTCAGTTGGGGCTGAGCCTCTTCCCCAACTTCTTTCTCCTTGCCCTTCTTGGATGGGCCTGGTGGTGGGCTTATGTCCTCAGAGGAGGAGGAATCACTGCTGGTGGACAAGGTGACCGGTCCCTCGGACAAGCTCGTCCTGCCGGCGGGGCGCACCCCGGTCGCCATAGATCGGGTATAGCGGCGCGACCCAGAAGCCACAACGGCAGGAGCTGTAGAAGAGGGTCCGGCACCCATGTTCTCCGCAGGTCTCCCTTCCAGATAAGAGAACGACATGCCGACCTCAATAGCCTGGTCAAACGCCTCCGTGTCATCAGCAGTGGGGGCGACTCCACGGAGGGCGGCGAAAGCTTGCTTGCAAAGATCGAGGTCAAAAGTTGCCGGGGGACAGAGAACGGCGTCCTCCAGCCAGTTGCCGGCGACCACAACCCAAGGGTACCGCTGCCAGTTCTTGTTCGGGAAGTCCAAGCCTCGGACAAGATCCTTTCCCTCGGTCCTAGGCGGAAGTAGGGGCCTCTGTTGTCAACGCCCAATATATAGCACCTCGCGACGTCAGCAGGCCGGAGGAACAGTCCCAATCGCTTATTCAGCGCTGATATTCCCCATAGGAGGCGGGCAACGTTTGGGCGGCACTTGTGGAGAGGGATGCGCAACCCCTCAAGCAAGTCGCAAAAGGAGACCGGAAGGGGAAAGCACAATCCCACGATGAGCAGTAGATAGCTGCTGATGAGGACAAAGGGAAGGGCTATCTCCTCCCCCTCAACGAACGGGCGGACCATTACGTCGTCCCGGATTTTACAATCCTCCCGGAACGCTCTAAGCCCTTCATCTGATGATAGGTCAATGCGCGAAGCCATTTGATGAAGGTGAAAGTTTGGGAAACGAAGACGACAGAGAAGAGGGAGCTCAGAGTGCTTTGCTCAGGCGATTTAGTTGATGAATTGCGGTAAGAAACAAGGTTGAACAGGTGTTCCCTATATAGGCAGCACGAACGGCTAGGATGCAGCTTGATCGGATGGCTCACATACTCTCCCGCCGAAACTGTCGTTTCGAGCACGTGGGGCGTCGCTTCAGAAAGCGTGAGCATTGAATGCGCGACGTGACGGTTCAGTTGCCACCTGGACGATTCAGTTACCTCTCAACCGGCTGCTTTGGGTCCGAACCAAATCAGTAACCAGCATGCATGTGGCAGCGGGAAGCCCGGTCCTGCGGAATCACCGCTCGGATGGACATACCGCCGGGTCATTCCACGCCGGTCCCGTTCCGACGAGGGTCCCGGTCCTTTCCCGGCCGATTCATGAGATACGTTCTTAATTTTCAAATCTCATCTGACAAGGTGCCATCTCAGTTTTGAAAATGGGGGGCAGCTGATATGTCGAGAAATATTCTATAATTGTTCAACCGCCACGTGTTCAGCTAATAGCCTGGGAAGACCGGATTTGAGGCGTGGAGCCCACGCTCCCGAGGTGTCCTGTTGTTGCCGACCGGGATACCCGGGCGGTCGTGGTGAGGTACCGAGAGATGCGGCGTCAGTTATGTTTCAATACTGTTTCCTTATACAGCCGTGACTCTATCAAGAGGAATCAATGGTTTCCTAAACCACTTAGGAAACTTTCCAAACATTGTACACATCCATTGCAATTAGATTATGCTTCCTAATCTGACAAACTTACCATGTAAGGGTGGACTCTTGCACCTATAAAAGAGCCCACCTGCCCTCTAAAAAGGGATCCGAGTATCAACTCTCTGAGCATATACGCATACAAGCCTGTACTAGAGAACTCGCCATTTACACGCATACACCCGGCCGGTATTACTGGTAGTGCCGCCCACCATTGTCGGCTCACCAGGCCCGCCGGTGATCTACTAGTGAGACGCGCACAGACGCACCCATGGACGTAGGTCACCTCGTTAACGGGACCAAACCACACACAAATCTTTTGTGACTTTATTTTCTGTCTGGATTACCCTTATCAATTTTTTAGCATCATCATTAACTATAATATGAATCAAATGAATTTTTCAATGAGCGAATTGATGAGTTCTCTTTTGGCAGCAGAAAGGGTGATCAAACCTGGGGTCAACGTTTTGAACGTTGAGAAAAGCGCTTCCTCCTCCCGATCTGTGCCGAAAGGAAAGAAAGGGAAGAAGAAAGCTAGCACTGGTGGTTCAAGTGTTGGACCAGTCCCTAAGATTGCAAAATCTAAGGGAAAAGGTAAGGGCAAAGGGAAGGTAGGTGGCCAAGGCAAAGGAAAGTGTTTCCAATGCGGAGAGAAGGGCCACTGGAAGAGGAACTATCCAGAATTCTTAGCTACAAGAGTTCAAGGTATGATTGAATCACATGTGATTGAAGTAAGTTTTATAACGGATACTTCAAACACTTGGTGCATTGATTCTGGTGCGACTAACCATATCTGTAATTCATTGCAGGGGTTCAGATCAACCAGGAGGTGCAGTGATGGAGAAATCGTACTTACTCTAGGTTCTAGCGCAACCGTTTCTGCGGTTGCTATAGGAGTTGTAGTTTTAGAATTTCTAGACAGTAAAGTTTTGATTTTATCAGATGTACTTTACGTCCCTTCAATGAGACGTAATTTAATTTCAGTTTCTAATTTATCGAATAATGGTTATTCTTTTCATTTTGGAACTGAAGTTGTGATTAAAAGAAATAGTACTTTTATATGTTCTGGTGTTAAATCAAATGGTTTGTATGTGATTACTCCCAATATTTCTAAAGACTCTTGCATGGAACTTAATAACTCAGTGGTTACTGTACCATCTAAAAGAAAGAGACCTTCCACTAATCCAACAAGGCTTTGGCATATGAGGCTTGGCCATATCAATCTAAATAGGATTGGCAGACTAGTCAAAGAAGGGGTCTTAGGCGATTTGGTTCTCGAACCAATGGAAGTCTGCGAGTCTTGTTTAAAGGGTAAGATGACCAAAAGGCCATTTCCTGCCAAGGGCAATAGGACCAATGCATTGTTGGAATTAGTTCATACTGATGTGTGTGGACCAATAAATATTAGAGCAAGGGGTGGTTATAAGTATTTCATAACATTTACCGATGACCACTCTAGGTATGGATATGTGTACCTAATGCAGCACAAGTCTGAAGCCTTTGAAAAGTTCAAAGAGTTTAGGACTGAAGTGGAGAAGCAATTGGGCACACATATCAAGGCCATTCGATCTGATCGAGGTGGCGAGTACCTCTCTAATGAGTTTATTGATCACCTCGTATAGAATGGGATTCTGTCACAGTTGACTGCACCTTGTACGCCTCAGCAGAACGGTGTAGCGGAGAGAAGGAATCGGACTCTTTTAGACATGACTAGGTCGATGATGAGTTACTCGGAGTTGCCATTATTCCTTTAGGGTTATGCTTTGGAAACCGCTGCGTACATACTAAATCTAGTACCAAGCAAATCTGTTCCCAGGACACCACGAGAGATGTGGATTGGGTGCAAGCCTTCTTTGCAACATCTCCGGATATGGGGGTGTCCGGCACATGTGCTGAAAGGAAAGATGAGCAAGTTGGATTCTAGATCGGAAGTATGTTACTTCGTAGGATATCCAAAGGGTACTTATGGATGGTATTTTTATGATCCAAGAGAGCAGAAAGTGTTTGTTAGTACGAATGTTGTTTTCTTGGAGGATGACTATATCATGAACCATAAACCTAAGGGAAGGATAGATCTTAGAGAGATAGAAGGAGAGCCCTCAGTCCAACCCGTAGTTGATAACGATATAAATCAAGAAAATACCACTTTTTCACCCATTTCCGCACCGGTACCTCGTCGTAGTGGGAGGATTATCAGCCAGCCTGATAGATACATGTTCTTAGGAGAAGTTTTTGAAGCTGTCTCCATAAAATCTGAATCTGATCCTGCCACATACGAAGAGGCAATGACTGATGTTGATTCAGAACATTGGGCTAAAGCTATGAAGGCTGAATTAGAATCTATGGATTCTAATCAGGTCTGGGATCTTGTAGAACTTCCAGCCAATATTAAACCCATTGGTTGTAAGTGGGTCTACAAGAGGAAAAGAGCATCTGATGGAAAGGTTGAGACCTTTAAGGCTAGGCTTGTAGCGAAAGGTTATACTCAGAAGGAGGGCATTGACTATGAGGAAACCTTCTCGCCGGTAGTCATGCTCAAGTCCATCAGAATACTCTTATCCATTGCTGCATGCCTAGATTATGAGATCTGGCAGATGGACGTCAAGACTGCATTCTTGAATGGCAATCTTGAGGAGGACATCTATATGCAACAACCAGAAGGGTTCATAGCTGGTCGGAAAGGTAACTTGGTATACAAGCTACAAAAGTCCATTTATGGGCTTAAGCAGGCATCCAGGAGTTGGAACATCCGATTTGACCAAGCGGTCAAGTCGTTTGGTTTCATACAGAATCTGGATGAACCTTGTGTATACAAGAAGTGTGAAGGGAAAGTGATGGCCTTTCTTGTGCTTTACGTTGACGATATTCTACTCATTAGGAATGATGTAGCGGCATTGTCAACGGTCAAGGTTTGGCTAGCTAGTACTTTTGATATGAAGGATCTAGGAGAGGCGAGTTATATTCTTGGGATAAAGCTCTTTCGGGATCGCAAGCGAAAGATAATGGGATTGTCTCAAGCTAGTTATATCGATAAGGTGCTAACTAGGTTTTCTATGGATAATTCGAAGAAAGGTTTGTTACCTTTCAGGCATGGTTTAGCGTTCTCCAAGGACCAGTGTCCAAAGACACAGGTGGAGAGGAATCGTATGGCAGGAATTCCATATGCTTCGGCAGTTGGAAGTCTTATGTATGCGATGTTATGCACTAGACCAGATATTTGCTTTGCCGTCGGCATGGTTAGCAGATATCAGTCGAATCCAGGTCTAGAGCACTGGACAGCCGTCAAGCACATTCTTAAGTACTTGAGAAGGACTAAAGATTACATGCTTATGTACGGTGGTAGTGAGTTAATTCCAGTAGGATACACTGACTCGGACTTTATGTCAGATAAAGATTCGAGGAAGTCGACATCCGGTCATCTCTTTACCTTGGGAGGTGGTGCTGTCAGTTGGAGGAGCATTAAGCAGAAATGCATTGCAGACTCAACTACAGAAGCTGAGTATGTGGCTGCTTGTGAAGCCGCAAAGGAAGCTGTTTGGCTCAAGAAGTTCCTTATGGAGCTCGAGGTGGTACCAGCGTCGCTGTCACCTATTACGCTTTATTGTGATAATAGTGGGGCAGTGGCTCAGTCCAAGGAGCAAAGGAACCACGGAAAGGGAAAGCACGTAGAGCGGAAATATCATCTTATCCAAGATATTGTTCAACGTGGAGATGTGACTGTCACCAAGATTGCCACCGCTGACAATCTTGCTGATCCGTTTACAAAGGCCTTGCCACAGAAGGTCTTTGATCGTCATCTAGATAGTCTAGGTCTCAGATGTAATCCTGTATGGTTATGAGTGCAAGTGGGAGTTTGTTGGGTTTGTGCCCTCAAACCATTACTTTATATAGGAGACATTGACATTTTAATATACGGATATCAGCTTTACATTTTGTTATTCGTGTATGTATGAGATACATACAAGTGAGATATGAATTGCTATTCTTTGTTACTTAGAACATGTCACAGTGGATGTTGAGACTAGGATATCTCATCAGGTTTACACTGTAGCATGATTAACTACCATAGGATGGAGTGATCAATCTCAAATCACTAGAGTGTAACTCTTGGTTAATATGCTAGTGCTTATAGTGCATTGACGGACCTGAGCTTTCCTATTGACACTCAAGGCTGTCAATCAGTCGATAGGAACTCATAACTTGTATAAGGTACGTGTTCTTAATCTTGAGACGTTTATGAACACAGACTGTGGATATGGCTGCTTTGACTTACCAATCAGTGAGGTCTATAGAAGATCAACACCTGGGTATCTTGGGTATGTCATATTCATAGGGTTGTGAACATAAATTGTCAAGACAGAATCTACCCTCTGTTTCAGAGTAAGCATTCCCTTGAGAATGTCACCAAGTCGATTACTGAGTACTGCAGTCTTGTTGATAAGAGTTATCAACATGTTTGGTAATCATGAGAGGTGAATGGGACTCAAGGAATACAAGAAGTAATCATGATTCAGGTTGACAGTAATAGTTATCCGACTACCTGAATATGATTACGAATGCTAACGGTAGAGGGACATTAGTACACCATACAAGTCTAGTTATTGCTTCAGATATGTTCTTTTGCGTTGGAGTTCAGTTATCGTTTTATAGTGGAGTAAATGTTAACTGATCAGTCGATTAATTTGCTGATCAAAGAGTTTGGTCATGGGAATTAATCAACTGATCTGAGCCAACAATAAAGAGCCTAGGAGGTCCCACTCTTAGCTCCGCTAGGATGCTTGGAAAGGCAAATGAGGATGATGTCAAGACAGGTTCGATCGATCGAAGTTGTCTCGATCGATTGAAGTCTAGACAGGTTCGATCGATTGAAGATGGTTCGATCGATCTAATGTTCGATCGATCGAAACCACTTCGATCGCTCGAAGTCTAGGTCGGTTCTGGGAATCTATAAATAGGGCAGTTGCGTTCTGGAAAAGTGGTTCGTCATTTTGATTAACCAGACGCTGTTGAAACTGTTTTAGAGTACCAAACCTTCTCCTTCCTCTCTATTAGAGATCCCACCATCTCTAGTCTCTCCGGAAAGCATCTGCAGGAGACATAAGGGTGAAGACAACCTAGTGGAGGCTGCTGCATCACCAAGGAGAAGAAAATCAGAATTGGGTTCAAGACACTAAGGTATAACTCTTGTCCCCTCTTGTATGCATCTATGGAATTGACGAGTAGTAGATCCTGGGATACCAAAAGTTTTTATAACTTGACCTATTTCCGCTGCGCGTTTAAAACTTAATTGAAACCGGTTTTTCCAACACATTATGTGTGCTTGAATCTCCGAGAGAAGAATGGATCGGGTAGTACGGTGGTTACTGATCCCACTGGATCGATAACAACGGTATTTATTCAACCTTCAGGCCGAAATTCAAACGTAATCGACAATACAGAGTGCCCTGCCCATACTGCTAGAGGGCAAAGAGTTAATGATGCTTTCTGGCCTCATCAACCCAATAACAACCAAAACCAAATACCACCTCCAATAGCTCCTCCTATGGCAGCATAGCCCGTTGTTCCACAAGCCATCAACAAGGAGCAACTGGTGGTGGTCATACACGAAAAGTATAGCCCACTCATAAGGAGAATGGAGAGGCCGACGTACAGATGGTCGTACCCTTTTGTGATTGACCATGTCATTTTTTCTTAGGGATACAAGGTACTAAAATTTACTTTGATCTCTAGAGAAAGTGAGCAATCCTCCGTGGAGTATATAGGTCGCTTCATAGTGCAATGCGGCCATGTGGGCAATAGTGACCCGTTGAAATTAAGGCTATTCCCAAACTCGCTCAAAGGGATAGCTTTCCAATGGTATTTTAATCTCCCCGCTAATTTTGTGCAACATTGGCAAGGAATGGAAGAATCTTTCCATGGCCAGTTCTATAGGACTGAGCCTGAAACGTCATTGGCAAACCTATCTAGAATGCTCCAACTAGTAGGGGAGACAGTTGAGACCTATATAGCCAATTTCAGAAAGGCTAAGTATAGGTGCAAGACTGTTTTGCCCGAAGAGGAGAATGTCAAGATGGCTATGGGAGGGATGTCCTTTGAGCTTCGCAAGAGGTTCGAAGGGACCGATTTCTGTGACCTATTTGAGCTAGCCATGAGGGATGCTCATTATGAGCGTATCCTCCTAAATGAACAGGAAAAGAAAAACTCATCCAAGGGTACATATATAGACACCCAATTTTGACCACACTGACGGGATTTAGGGCAGACAACGTCTTAAAGGATTCAATGATGAAAAGTACCCTGCAGAAGGTACTAGATTCCACACAATCAAAAGATCGAACTTTGGAAAGTGACTTCAAGCTCAGAAAGCCCTTTTCCATACACAAATCCCGATTTTGTCAAAATCGTCTCTCAAAATTCATATTCACTCAGGGTTATATGAACATGAAGTGTTCTAAAAGCAGTATTCTAGGTATCCAAAAATTTAATTTCAAAGAAAAACTCGAATTTGATACACATTGAAAAGCAATTTTGAAAAAGAAGTCGTTTGATTTCAAAAAGATGACAAAAGTTCCGGAGGACTTCCAGACTTCAATAGAACTTCAATTCTCATTTTAAATCCTCCTGGAATATTTCCACACTCAAATTCAACTTGACGGTTTTTCAACGGTATGTAAATGGACGATTTCGGGCACCAAAAAGTATTTTTACAAAAATATGGAAAAGTAGTGCACGTAATATTTGAAACAGGACATAAGGGCAACTAGAGGATAAGGAATAGTAAGTGGTAGGTCCCATGAAGGAGGTGGCAGGTCCCACCTAAGCCGCCACCTCACACGTGCCCCCTCTATCGAGCTTTTCAAGTTCCAGACCCTTCCAGAGGCTTCCCACTGCAAGGAAATTGCCCAGAAACTGCGTTTAGGCACTAAAATTGCCATTTTAACCCTTTTCTGACCTCTAAAATCTCTGTTTTAACCCTAAAACTTAAGTGATACGAACCCCGCCAATACTGTGACGAAACCCGTAACACGATTAATGTCTCGGACCGTTCTACTGTCAGATTCAATGGAAATCGCGACCCAACACCTATAACAGATGCGAACCTGGGTATAAAGGATGGAGACGCCACAATCAAGGATGGAAAACTCGATTGATAAGTCAAGGTATGAACGCCACAGAGTAAATCTGATAAGTTCGAATAGTTCTTTAAAGAACCAAAGAGAAAACTCTCACAATATTATTAATGATCAAAAACTGAATATTACAAACCCTAAAACTGTTTAAATAGCTGAGGCTTAAAGTTGGGCCCTTTTAAGCCTACGAAATATTATGGTCCAATATAATTCATCCCAAAACTAAAATAAAAAGAAACTAATGAATATAAAAAATCCCTAAGTTGGCATGCAAGCCTATAATTTATTCTATAGCTTGAATCATGGTCAACCCAAATTTGTTGAACCAGCCCAATGAGATTGTCCTTGAACCGCTTTGCTCGCGCCCTTGTAACCGGACCAATTGGCACGTGGTTCGGGTCCGCATTCCACCTTGTGCTAGCCGCCATGTTCTCATCATTCCCCTCCTCTTGAAAAGGATTTGTCCTCAAATCATCACCTACATCAAAAGGAGATAAATCAGCAACATTAAAAGTAGTACTAACATTATACTCACCAGGCAACTCTAGCTTGTAGGCATTATCATTGATGCGCTCAAGAACTTGAAAAGGACCATCGCCTCGGGGAAGCAATTTAGAACGCCTCTGTGCAGGAAATCTTTCTTTTCGCATGTGTACCCAAACCCAATCTCCGGGTTCAAAGATGATATTACGTCGCCCTTTGTTAGCTTGCGTCGCATATTGCTCTGTTCTTCGCTCAATATTGAGCCTTGCTTTCTCATGAATCTGCTTAACGAAATCTGCTTTCTTTTTGCCATCTAAATTAACATGCTCAGTAACAGGTAAAGGAGATAAATCCAAAGGAGTTAAAGGATTAAAACCATACACAATTTCAAAGGGTGAAAATTTAGTAGCAGAATGGATAGTACGATTATAAGCAAACTCAACATGTGGTAAACATTCTTCCCATGTTTTGATGTTCTTTTTAATAATAGCCCTTAACAAAGTAGATAAAGTCCTATTTACTACTTCGGTTTGACCATCAGTTTGTGGATGGCAAGTAGTAGAAAATAATAACTTAGTCCCCAACTTACACCACAAGGTCTTCCAAAAGTAACTCAAGAACTTAACATCTCTATCTGAAACAATGGTTCTAGGCATACCATGTAATCTCACAATCTCCTTAAAGAACAAATCAGCAACATGTGAAGCATCATCAGTTTTGTGACATGGAATAAAATGTGCCATCTTGGAAAATCTATCCACAACCACAAAAATTGAGTCTCGACCATGTTTAGTCCTAGGTAAACCTAACACAAAATCCATTGAAATATCAATCCATGGTTCACTAGGAATTGGAAGAGGTGTGTATAAGCCATGGGGTTGTACTCTAGATTTCGCTCGCCTACATGTGACACATCTACCACAAATCCTCTCAACATCTTGTTTCATGCGTGGCCAATAGAAGTGTTCTTGCAGAACGGCTAATGTTTTAACTACCCCAAAATGTCCCATTAACCCTCCCCCATGTGACTCCCTCACAAGCAACTCTCTCACAGAACAATTTGGAATGCACAATTTATTTTCTCGAAATAAAAACCCCTCATGCCTATAGAATTTATTATGGGCAATTTTTGCACAAGATTCAAACTCTTCCCTAAAATCTAGGTCTAAAGGATATAATTCTTTAATATGCTCAAAACAAAGAATCTTAGCATCAAGAGTGGAGATTAGAATGTACCTTCGAGAAAGTGCATCGGCAACGATGTTCTCCTTACCTTGTTTATATCGAATGACGTATGGAAACGTCTCAATGAATTCAACCCATCGTGCATGCCTCTTGTTCAACTTGTGTTGGACTTTAAGGTGCTTTAAAGACTCATGATCGGTGTGAATCACAAACTCTTTAGGCCACAAATAATGCTGCCATGTCTCCAAAGCTCGAACCAATGCATACATCTCTTTGTCATACGTGGGATAGTTCAAGGCAGCCCCACTTAACTTCTCACTAAAGTATGCAATCGGTCTTCCTTCTTGCATAAGCACGGCGCCAATACCTAAACCTGAAGCATCACATTCAATTTCAAAAGTTTTTGTAAAGTTAGGTAAAGCAAGTAAAGGTGCATGAGTTAACTTCTCCTTGAGTAATTGAAATGCCTTCTCTTGCTCTTCCCCCCATTTGAACCCAACATTTTTCTTGATGACTTCGGTTATCGGTGCAGCTATATTACTGAAGTCTTTCACGAACCTCCTGTAAAAACTAGCAAGTCCATGAAAACTTCGCACATTACTTACACTAGATGGGCTTGGCCATTCTTGGATAGCACGAATCTTTTCTTCATCAACCTGTATTCCTTGTGCACACACAACAAAACCAAGAAACACAAGCTTATCGGTGCAAAAAGTGCACTTCTTTAGGTTAGCAAACAACTTTTCATTTCTAAGCACATCTAACACAAGTTTTAAATGCTTCAAATGCTCTTCCAAGTTTTTGCTATAAATCAGGATATCATCAAAATAAACAACTACAAATTTTCCAATGAAAGCACGCAAAACATGGTTCATCAATCTCATAAAAGTACTAGGAGCATTAGTTAATCCAAAAGGCATAACTAACCATTCATACAAACCATATTTTGTTTTAAATGCAGTTTTCCATTCATCACCTTCTTTCATTCTAATTTGATGATACCCACTTTTCAAATCAATCTTAGAAAATATACAAGAACCATGCAACTCATCTAACATATCATCTAAGCGAGGAATAGGGTGTCGATACTTTACCGTTATGTTGTTGACGGCTCGGCAATCAACGCACATTCTCCACGTCCCATCCTTCTTAGGAACCAAAATCACCGGAACGGCGCATGGACTCATACTTTCTCTTACGTACCCCTTTTCCATCAACTCACTAACCTGCTTTTGTAGCTCCTTTGTCTCCTCAGGATTGCTTCTATAGGCTGGTCGGTTTGGAATGGTAGCACCGGGCACGAAATCAATTTGATGTTCAATCCCTCGAATAGGGGGTAAACCATGTGGAACCTCCTCGGGAAAGATATCACCAAACTCCTGCAAAAGAGAAACAACAGAACTAGGCAAAGATGAGTCAATTTGGTTAGTGTTTAAAAATGCCTCTTTGTACAAAAGTACAATCATAGGCTGATTTGAAAACAACGCTCGTTTGATCTCACTCGCTTTTGCATAAAAATTCTTTTTTTGGTTTCCCTCTAATTTTCCCTCAATGGCTGCATTTTTCTTTTCTTTTTCCCTCTCATTTTTCTCACTCCTTCTCTTTTGTTCACTCTCTTTCTTTTGATCACTCTCCCTTTGCAACCTCACTTGATCTTCATAAACTTGCTTCGGTGTCAAAGGCACTAAGGTGATTGTCCTTTGATTAAGCACGAACGAGTATTTATTTGTGAAACCATCATGCTTAACACGTCGATCAAATTGCCATGGCCTCCCTAACAACAAGTGTCCAGCTTGCATCGGAACCACATCACTCAAAACTTCATCTTCATATCTCCCAATACGAAAAGGAACTATTACTTGTTTAGTCACCCTTACTTCTCCACTATCATTGAGCCATTGCAATTTATAAGGCCGTGGATGCTTGATTGTTGGCAGCCCTAATTTCTCCACCAAAGTTGTGCTAGCAACGTTAGTACAACTCCCCCCATCTATGATCACACTACACACCTTATCTTTGACATGACATCTCGTATGAAAGATGTTCTCCCGTTGTGCCTCATCATCTTCCTTAACCTGCATATTTAGAGCTCTCCTTGCCACTAACAAATCCCCTTGGGCAGCGTACTCTTCATCATCGGCATCCTCCAATGGTGGCACAGATTCATTGTCATCTTCATCTTCGGTTTCAATCTCACCATTGTCTCGCATCACCATAACCCGCTTATTTGGACATTGACTTGCTATATGTCCCCTGCCTTGGCATTTAAAACACTTAATGTCACGATTTCTAGAAGTAGAAGAATCAGATTTACCTTGATTTCCATGGCTGGTCACTTCTTGTTTTTGCTCAGTTTTTGGCTTCACCAAAGGCTGCTTCTCATCTCTTTTCCAATTATTTGGTTTCCAAGCGGATGTATTGGAATTTTGGCTTGGATTTTGGCTTGGACGTGTGCTGCTGCCCCTCCTCTTGAGTTGATTCTCAATTTTAATAGCCATGTGTACCATATCCTCCAACTCAACATAGTGTTGCAATTCCACTGCATTGGCAATTTCCCGATTCAACCCAACTAAGAATCTAGCCATTGTAGCCTCTCGATCTTCCTCTACATTCGCTCGAATCATAGCTACTTCCATCTCCTTATAATATTCTTCCACACTCCTATTACCTTGCCTCAAACTTTGCAACTTGTTGTACAACTCTCGGTAATAATAGCTTGGAACGAACCGCTTCCTCATCACAGTTTTCATATCCTCCCACGTCTCTATTGGACGCTCCCTATTTCTTCTCCTATTCAACACCAATTGATCCCACCAAATGATAGCATAATCAGAAAATTCAATGGCAGCAAGTTTTACCTTCTTAGCCTCAGAGTAATGGTGGCAATCAAATACTAATTCTACCTTCTTCTCCCATTCTAGATAGGCTTCCGGATCATTCTTCCCTTGAAACGAAGGAATCTTCATCTTAATACTACCCAAATTATTCTCTTCCCGGTTCCTAGCTTCTCTAAACCTAACTTCTCTACCCCGACCACCATATCTCCTATGATTATCTATTGACTCCTGATCATTTTCTTCGTCAAAGTCTTCCCAAAAATACTCCTCTTCTTCAACTCTCACTCCCCTCGGTTGAACTCTCTCTCTTCTACGTCCATGAGGAGCATTGTTTTGTGGCTGCTCCACACGTGCATTCTCTACTCTATCTAACCGTTCATGGACTTGATCCATCTCTGTCCTCAATACCCTCCTCATTTCACCCATTAATGCCTCCAATAGTAGTTTCTGATCAGTATCTCCCAAAACCTCCCCGGCAATGTTTTTGTCTTTATGGGCCATATTTCACTGCAAAACAAAGATTAGATAAAAAAATATATATAGGACCTCACAACTCTCGCTCACGTGTTTCACTCAACTAGGATGTATCACTCAAGTTCACTCGTGTTTAAATTGAAAATCAATTTGGCTTTTACCCTCTTATGTGCTCACCACTCTTGCCTTTTTCCACTCGTAGTAATTCTCACTCGGTTCTTATGAAACTGTTCAAACAATGACCAGAATTTCTCAGTAACAATCCACACCCAAACTAGACCAATTAAATTTGGAAGCTGAAAGCACGACGAAAAAAAAACGAACGCGGATGGCTAGGTTTCCAAAAGCACAAAAAATGGAATTTTCGGAAAAATTTTTTCACACTATGGAGTAAGGTCAGATTCGGACTCCTTAGACCCCAAATATCGCAAAACAAAAATAAAATTTTAAGCCGAGTTTTTGTACTCTTTTCTTTTTTTTTTTTTTTTTTTTTTTTTTCCTCCCCTACAGATCTCTTCTTTTCTCTTCTTTTCTTTACTTTTCTTTTCTTTTTTTTTTTTTTTTTTTTTTTTTTTTTTCTTTTTTTGTATTTTTTTTTTTCTTGAATAATCAGGCAGACTTCACAGTTCACGTATCTGATTCAGAAACCCTAATTCCAAGAAGAAAAAAAAAACCACAATAACAACGATCACGAGAATGGACAAACACGAAGTAACAAGAGCAAATCACAGATCAGATTCGCAAACCCTAAACACAAAATTCCAGATCGTAATCGAACAAGATTTTTTTTTTTTTTTTTTTTTTTTTTTTTTTTTTATACGGTTCAAAAACGAGAACGAATAAGAAAACGAAGAGAAACAAAAACGAATACGAACAGAACCAGTAGAAACGAATAAGAACAGAAACGAAAAAGATATGATAAACCTGAGACTAGAACCTGGCTCTGATACCAACTGATACGAACCCCGCCAATACTGTGACGAAACCCGTAACACGATTAATGTCTCGGACCGTTCTACTGTCAGATTCAATGGAAACCGCGACCCAACACCTATAACAGATGCGAACCTGGGTATAAAGGATGGAGACGCCACAATCAAGGATGGAAAACTCGATTGATAAGTCAAGGTATGAACGCCACAGAGTAAATCTGATAAGTTCGAATAGTTCTTTAAAGAACCAAAGAGAAAACTCTCACAATATTATTAATGATCAAAAACTGAATATTACAAACCCTAAAACTGTTTAAATAGCTGAGGCTTAAAGTTGGGCCCTTTTAAGCCTACGAAATATTATGGTCCAATATAATTCATCCCAAAACTAAAATAAAAAGAAACTAATGAATATAAAAAATCCCTAAGTTGGCATGCAAGCCTATAATTTATTCTATAGCTTGAATCATGGACACCCAGCCTTGTAGATCACTAGTATCCTCCTTTGGGCCACTCAGATTAGTCTCAACCCAAATTTGTTGAACCAGCCCAATGAGATTGTCCTTGAACCGCTTTGCTCGCGCCCTTGTAACCGGACCAATTGGCACGTGGTTCGGGTCCGCATTCCACCTTGTGCTAGCCGCCATGTTCTCATCATTAAGAGTTAAGTTTTTAAAACTCTATAAATAGATCTCATGCATCTTATGTGAGATCATCTTAAATCATATTGAATACACCTTGAATATACTTGAAGATACAATCACATACACTTTGAATTCAAGAGATTTCTAGAGAGAGAATAGTGAATCATGAATTGATTTCTTCTGAATGAATCTTAAGATAACTAGAGTAGATAATTGAAGAGAGTTTAAACATCAATTGTCTCCCTTAACTTACACTATGGATGAGTGCTTGAAGAACTTGAAGAACACTTGAAGAAGAAGATCCTTCAAATCAACTTTGATTGCATAATTGAGAATCCTCCAAGAGGTAAACATCATAACTCATCTCTAATTCTTATTTTCATATATAGATCTATAGGAATTGGATCTAGCTTAGTTTTATTTTCTTGCTAGCACACTCATCTCCTTCCCCTCTTGTTCTTCACACAGTCACACAGCCAGATCCAAGTCTTCCTTAATTTTGTTGATAATTCATGATTAGAGATTGATTTTTACTTTGATTTTCAATTTTGATTTCATTCTTATATTTAGTTTAGATCCATGCATACATGATTATATATATGTATCTACTTTGAATTCTATGATGGTTTGGAAGTATGATCTATGAGGAGGATGATTCCTATGTTCAAACCTACCTCTTTATTATTCTTATAACCTAGAATTCCTATTGAATTTCATCTCCAAGAGGATATTTGTAAGTCCCTTTGATCCATGATCTAAAGTTCTTCATAGAACTTAAGGGCTAAATTTATTGGGGATCATGATAATCAAGTTGATCTACGAGTTTGATCTCTCTAATAAGCTTCAACCAACACCTAAGATGTTTTCCTCACACTTTAAAATGAACTAGTTAAAAATTCAGCAAAATAGATTTGTTTTGTCCATAAGATTTGGTCCACCAAAACCCATAGTTTGATGAATTTCAAATTTTCTGGGTAAACTTTGATGAATTAGCTTTCATTCGATCCGTTTTGAGAATCATTAGGATCCATATGCTATTTTTAGAAATTGTTGAGAAATCGGTTGATAGATTTGAACATAGTCTCTTTGTGCTTGAATTTCATAAAATCTATAATAGTTATCAATGATCCTCTTTTTGGGGATGATTCTTAACTTATGTATCTATATGCCAATGTAAAATCGTGAGCATATGATCGAGTTAAGATAGTTTTCTACGCATTTGAAGTTGATACACCTATTCTGGAATTTTCTAAGTTTAATTACAATCATGATTATGTGTACAAAATGGTCTTAACTTGATCACTCAACAATAATTGATGAATAGAACTTGGTTTAAATATCATCTAAGATAATTAGATGAGAGATTACAAGCCTAGATCAACTTAATCAACATGATTCATGAATTTCTATTATGCTTTGCATTCCTTTGTCAAATAATACCAAATTTCCATAATAGCAGAGCCTGGTTAAAACATTTTTTCAGAGACCGTATGTTCATAAAATGTCCATGGTATTATTTTTTTTATATACTAAAATGGAATATCTTTCTTTTGACACCTCATAGAGCTTCATAGGATTTTTATAGAATTAATTATGATTTTTACTAGAACAGTGGACAGTCCTGATCCCTGTTCCCAAGACTCTTATTTCTTGAACTTCAAAATGCTACTGACAAGCGGGGGTATTTGTAAAATACAACCGCGCTAAAAGAAGAAAATGTGCTAAATTATTTCACAATTCCTTCATTTATCTGCAATTTGAATTACAATCCTAGTTTGTACACAATTTGATTAAACTATGATAAGTTGTTTGTTTTAGCTGTAGTTTGTGCAGATTACTGTTGCTGTGTAAAGAATTAGATGAGAAAGATAAAAGGAAGTGCTGAATTTTAATGAAGACAAGTAAAGGATGAAAAGTAAACTTTGATCGATTGAAGACCATTCGATCGATCGAAATATGTTCGATCGATCGAGCATGGCTTTTATTAGATTTTACGCGCACATAGCAAAAGCGGGATTTAACACTAGCATTAGGTCTTAAGTATATATACTCGTATTGTACACATCCAGAAGGACGCCCACTTTCATTCTCATCAGTTTATAGAGAGTAGAGAGCTTCACTTTGTTTATTTTGTAGGTTTTCATCAAGGATACACATTGTTTGGTTTGGATTTCTCTTAGTTCAATACAAGATTTTGTTTCCAGGTTACTTTGTTTATGTTCTGCACTTAATTTATAGTATTATATCTTGTTATCCAGTAGTCTCGCATGTTAGCTAGAGTTAAATACTTAGTTTTCATAGAATTTATGCAAAAATCACAAACAAACACACCTTTCATGGAACTTTACGTTAAAAACGCTTCTGAGACACTTCAAACCATGTCTGAGTAGTCCCCAGGTTGGGAGATCATGATGAAACCATGATCTCAAGCCTCTGCCATGCAGCAGAATAATTCCTGTGTTCGATCGATCGAGAAAGTTCGATCGATCGAAACAGAAATACAGTCGAGCAATCGAAGTCAGTTCGATCAATCGAGATATGAAGATATTCGATCGATCGAAAGCGCGTCGATCGATCGAACTCTCTGATTCTTGAGGACATTCTACGCAGTATTCCTAGACTTTCTGCTTTACTGGATTGTTATCAAATTGTCCCCAAACGCTCAGTTTGTCAAAACAGTCTGTAAACTTTAGCCTTGAGGCATTTTTCTTCAGTATATTTTGCAAACCACCCTCAATGCTAACACCATTGTAGGTGAGAGTCAAAACTATTGTTTTAAACCGCTTTTATATATTTCAAACTTAATTGTGATGATATGGTCCCGGTCATGAAAGGACTATAGATTCTTTATCCTAAGAGAAATACGGAATACTGTGGAGAGTGTGCTCCATTGAGCTTCAATGCAACTGCATGGTAGATGGCTACGTCGCGGTGGATTCGTGTAATCCCAACATTCATTTTTAGTAAGAAAAACACGTTTTAAATCATTATTTTAATTAATTAGTTAGTAATTAGTTGAATTTAGTTTAATTATTTTATCTTTTGTAGTTGATAAATTGTGGAACTTTGTGTTCTACATTCTTTTTAATATTGATTTTTATTTTCTTGTTTGAGATTAATCTAAGTAATTAGTTTAACACCTTCCCTGTGGGATCGACCTGGACTTAACCAGACTACTACTTGCACGATTACTTACACTTGGGTATAGCACACAAGCGCACAGAAGAATAATTCTCGTGTCATGTTTTTGGCGCCGTTGCCGGGGAAGGCGACAAGCTAACGTTTCGATTACCTCAATCTATCCTTATCTCTTTCTGTTTTTCTTTTTCTTTCGTTCTTTAGATTAAAAACAACTTAGGGTCTTTCCCTTTATGTCCGATAATTCTATCGAAGGAATTTACAAAAACCCATTTTATTCATCTAATTCATCTAGTTCTATTAACCCCATAGTTACACCGATCAATTCAATGGCGGATAATCAAAGTGAAAACGGTGACAATGTGGTTGTACCAATTGACGATTCACTTCGTCCTTTTGTGCAATCTCATGACACCTGAACACGCGCCTACGCATTCTTGTATCCTCATTTCACCCCATGCAGGCGAATTTCAATTTCGTAATGGAATGACTCAACTACTTCCTACCTTTCATGGAATGGAGAGCGACAAAGCGTATCTACATGTCAAGGATTTTGAGGATGTTTGTAAAACTTCTCACAAAACTGTCATGTAGACGTGACACGTTTAATGCTATTTCCTTTCACTCTAAAGGATAAAGCAAAAGCGTGGTTGCTCACCTTGAAGCCAAACTCCATCTACACCTGGCATGCGATGAACACTGCTTTCCTGAAAAATTCTTTCCACCTCGCATGACCACTGAGCTTAAACGACAAATAAATTCTTACAAACAAAAGAGCAATGAAACATTCACCCAAACATGGGAACGTTTCAAGGATTTGCTACTCTCATGCCCACATCACGGGTATGAGAAATGGCGAACCATCAGCTACTTTTATGAAGGATTAAACGGTGAAACTAAGAAATTGGTCGAGACCATGAGTTCAGGGCCATTTGTAAGCTGAAGCTCATTTTGAGTGGTTAACTGAGCACGCCCACGAGTGGTAAAATTCAGACGATGTCCCATGCTCACAGATATCCTGTGTGGAAGAGAAAAGTTTATACCAACTAAAAAGTGAGGATCATCTGATGAATAAGTATGAAGAACTAGCGAAGAAAGTAGAAGAATTAGGAATGAAAGGAGAGAGTTGTAGGTAGTTTTTGCCTGAAGAACCATGCGGCACATGCAACATGCTGGGACACACTACACAATACTGTCCCAATGTGCCGTATTTTCAAGAACAACCCCCCATGGAAATGAATGCCATGCAAGGGTATAGGGGGGCGGGGGAATTCCTACAACAATTACAATTCACAAAATAACAATAGATGGAATCACCCCGGGTTCGATTGGAAAATCAATGCTGGGACTCAAAACCAATATCAACAACAACAGCCCTATAATAACAATAATCAATATCAAGGGCAATACAACAGGCAGTCCCAGCCATTCCATCAAAATAGAGCAAATAACTATAACAACGCTCAACCACCTAATAATCAACAAGCAAATGTTTACGTGCCACCTCACAAAAAGGTGCAAGAGGAAGATCCACTCTCTAACGCGAATTTAACACAATAGCTAATTCAAATGATGAGTAAAATGTCCGCGACATTAGAGAGAATGAATGCACGTCAAGAGGGGTCGAGTAGAACGTTTCCTGCTTAACCACTTCAAAACCCTAAGGGATACAACAATGGTCCCCCTAATCATGAACAGGCAAAAGTCGTCACAACTCTGAGAAGCGGCAAAGTCATAGAGAAAACATGCCTCATTCTACTCCCGTGGAGTATGAAGAGGAAGAAGTGGTAACTAAAAACAACCCATCTACTCAAGAAGAGGAATCATCCACTAATGACAAATCATTAGATTCAAACGACAATGCTCCTAAAGAAGTAGAAGTTAAGAGAAGGCCTAGAAAGGACCCCATCAAGGACGAATTACCTAAATGCCCTTTCCCCGCGCCTTACCCTCAAAGGCTTAAGAAGCCCCAACACAAGGCAAAGAATCAGGAGTTCTTGGAGTTGTTTAAACAAGTTAAAATTAATCTCCTGCTCCTTGATGCAATCAAACAAGTGCCTATGTCGCTTGGCAAGCAAGTGCAATCATCCAAAACGAGTTGCCTCCAAAGCTTAATGACCTTGGCACACCAAATGTCTCATGTAGAATTGGGAATCAAAGGATAGACAACGCACTCCTTGACCTAGGAGCTAGCGTAAACTTGCTGCCCTATTCAGTATATAAACAACTAGGGTTGGGTGAGCTCAAACCCACCCGAGTTGCATTGCAATTGGCAGATAGGTCAGTCAAATATCCTAGAGGAATACTGGAGGATGTTCTGGTACAGATAGATACATTTGTCTTTTCGGTCGATTTTGTGATTTTGGACATTGAACCTGTGTCTAATCCATGTTCACAAATCCCGGTGATTTTTGGACGTCCATTCCTCAACACCATTGATGCCACAATCAAAATAAGGAGTGGTATCATGACCATCGTATTCGGGAACATGACTTTAAATGTCAAGATTTTTTCAAATCCCCGACCCGAAGAATATGAGGACGAAGAAGAAGTTAACTTCATTGAAACAGTCATCGAGGAAGAGGTTGACCTTGTAGAATACAAAGATCCTTTGGAGGTAGTTGTGTCACAATTTGACGCTACTTATCAACCTAACAATTCTACGCCATTGGACGCTTCCCTAAATCATGCCTGCCTCATGATGAAACTAAAGAGGAAGATAGAGATGAATGCATGTGGGTCACACCATATGAACCCTTGCCTCCAAAAAAGAAGTTAACCATGCCATCGAACTTTCAGTTTCCTGATTTGGAATTAAGGGAGCTTCCAAAAGAGCTCAAATGCACTTTTCTAGGAACTGAAAAGACTTATCCTGTGATAATCTCATCCACATTGAATTTTGAACAAGAGGATAAGTTGATTCAAATGCTCAAACTGCACAAGGGAGCATTGGGATGGACTATTGCTGACCTAAAAGGAATAAGCCCATCTATTTGCACCCATAAAATATATTTGGAGGAAGACGCTAAACCTTCGCAACAAATGCAAAGGCGTCTGAACCCCAATATGCAAGAAGTGGTGAAAAAGGAAGTCTTAAAACTTCTAGACATTGGGATAATATATCCTATCTCTGATAGCTCTTGGGTTAGTCCAACCTAGGTGGTGCCCAAAAAGGCTAGTATAACAGTTATTGATCGGGAGAGAACAAATCCTATTTATACGCATTAATGAGCATCTATTAGTTCCTTTTTATCCTGTTTTTGTATATTTTTACTTCGTTTTCTAGTTTTTGACAGGACTTGGAAGAAATCACCTAAACCAGGCTAAACAGGATGAAAAAGCACAAAGAAAGAAGCTGAAAAAGCTAAGTCGCGCGCGAGAAATCGAAAATTGCTCGCGCGATCCGCGCGCGCGAAGTCCTAAATGTCGCGCTCGCGCGGTCCGCTCACGCGATCTGTACAGAAATCAAAGTTGCGTATTTCAGTATACTGAAGACTCCTGTGCAAACGAAACTGCTGAACGACGTCCACACTGTAAATTACATCAGTTTCAGTCTGTTTCGAGTTAGGAAGGCTTCCAAAGCCTGTGTAAACTCTATATATATCCTAAATTACTTCAATTTTGAGGTTGGCAATTATCATACACACATTCTACAACCATACTTCCAACCATTGAAGGGAGGGAAGCAAGGAGAAGAAGAAGAAGACCAAGGGTTTCCATGGCCTCCTCCATCAACTACTTGCCATCCATCACTTCCATGGACGGCTAGATCATAGATCTAGGGTTTCAATGAAGCCCTGGACGATTAATAGTGTTTTATTTATGTTTTTATTTTAGGTTTATTATGTATGGATGATAGTCACATGTTTAGAGGATTGTTATAAATAAATCGTACTTCTAGTGATTAAATCATTACTTTCAGAATTTATTCTTGTCTTAGATCTATTTTGATTGTGATGTGCTCAACGATCTATGCTTGCTGTGCTTGTTTAGATTGTTTACATGTGATGGTGCTTTATTGATTTGTGCTATCAAGTATCCGAATAGTCCATGCCTAGGTTAGACGGATTAGATCACAACCCTAGTTTAGTGTGGGATAATTCGTGCTAACCGAAGATGGATTATGTTGGTGCTTGAACCATGATTATCTTCTTGTCGGAGGAATTGGGCTTGTAGCTACAATTCCCCATTATCATCCAACGTAATAAGCTAAAGTAATTCATAAATATTCCTATTATGAAGCTAGTGGTGGATTTGCAATCCTAGGTTCCCTTAAACATTATTTAAAACAACTTTAATTGCTTTCATAGTTTAGATTTATTTTTATTTGAGTAGTAGTTTAATTCAAACCAAATCAAAACCGTTTTCTTAATTAGTTAAATTTAGATTTTAAAACTAAGTTGTTGAAGTAATCAATCTCTGTGGGTTCGACCTTTATTTCCACACTGCAAATCTTTTGAAAGTAAAGCATAAGTAAGCATACTTTTATATCTTGATTCTGACGCGATCAGTTATCCCAAACAAAGATGGCGAGTTAGTACCAACACGCATCCCCACTGGATGGCGGATGTGTATTGATTACCGAAAGTTAAATACTGTGACCCAGAAAGACCACTTCCCATTGCCATTCATGGATCAAATGCTAGAAAGAGTGGCGGGTCATAAATTTTATTGCTTCTTGGATGGATATAGTGGTTATAACCAAATCGAAATAGCTCCTGAAGATCAGGAGAAAATGACTTTTACTTGTTCGTTCGGCACATTCGCCTACCGTCGTATGACTTTCGCCTTATGTAACGCACCTGCTACCTTTCAGCGGTGCATGTTAAGCATATTCAGTGATATGGTTGAACAGACACTCGAGGTCTTTATGGACGACTTCTCAGTGTTTGGCCATAGTTTTGATAACTGCCTAGAAAACCTTGAGAATGTGTTAGCGAGATGCGAGGACAAACACTTAGTACTAAATTGGGAAAAGTGTCACTTCACGGTGACCAAAGGAATTGTCCTTGGCCACATTATCTCTGATAAGGGTATCCAAGTTGATAAAGCAAAAATTGATATAATTTCGAATCTACCTGTCCCTCTTATAGTCCGAGATATCCGATCTTTTTTGGGACATGCTGGATTCTATCGACACTTTATCCAAAATTTTAGTGCAATCTCCCGACCACTGTGCCAACTCCTAGTTAAAGACGCACCTTTCGAATAGTCGAAAAACTGTCAAATATCTTTTGATGCACTAAAAGAACACCTTACCTCCACACCGATAATACAGGCACCCGATTAGAGTTTGCCATTTGAGTTACTGTACGATGCTAGTGACTATGCCATTGGCGCAGTTCTAGGACAGAGGAAGGACAACAAGCCTTATGTAATTTACTATGCCAGCCAAACACTTACCGAAACTCAAATGAATTATACTACTACCGAGAAAGAGTTACTGGCAATAGTATTCGCTCTAGACAAATTCAGGTCTTATCTGATAGGGTCCCTAATAGTCTGTTTTACAGACCACTCAGCCCTCAAGTACCTGCTATCTAAGAAAGACGCAAAACAGAGGCTTATCCGCTGGATACTCCTACTCCAGGAATTCGATATCACTATAAAGGATAAAAAAGGAGTAGAGAATGTGGTCGCCGACCATTTATCTCGGTTGACATTCACTGACAACACTGAGCCAGTACCTATAAAAGATGAATTCCCAGACGAGCAACTAATGGCTGTCTCCAATTTGCCTTGGTACGCGGATATAATAAATTACCTTGTTACAGGAGAGAGCCCGAGCCATTAGTCAAATTAGGTCAAATCAGGACAAGAAAAGGTCACTTTTTTTATATGACCCTTACTTATTTAAGTATTGTGCTGATCAGGTCATCAGGCGTTGCGTCCCGAATGAGGACATAACTATAATTTTGCCCTCTTGTCATTCTGAAGCCTGCAGTGGCCATTTTGCCTCCCAAAAGACCGCACACAAAGTTTTGCACAGCGGCTTCTATTGGCCCACCATGTTCAAAGATGCCTATGCTTTTTGTAAGTCATGCCAACGATGTCAAAAGCTTGGTACACTTTCGAAAAGGAATTCAATGCCCTTATCCCCCATCATCATAATTGAAATATTCGATTATTGGGGCATAGACTTCATGGGCCCATTTCCTAAATCTAATAACTGTGAATATATGCTCCTGGCTGTGGAATATATATCAAAATGGGTAGAAGCGATACCGATGAGACACAATGACCATAAAATGGTGATGTCCTTTCTTAAGGAAAATATCTTATCGCATTTCGAAACCACAAAAGCTTTAATAAGTCACCAAGGCAAGCACTTTTGCAATAGGCCTTTGGAATCACTACTCAGGAAATACGAGGTGAATCATAAGATCGCTCTAGCCTACCACCCACAAACAAACGGGCAGGCAGAGTTGGCAAACCATGAAATTAAGCACATTTTAGAAAAGACGGTTAGTTTCAGCAAAAAAGATTGGGCTTATAAACTGACTGATGCTCTTTGGGCGTATCGTATTGCATACAAGACAACTCTGGGAATGTCCCCATATAGGCTAGTGTATGGTAAGGCATGTCACCTCCCCGTTGAAATTGAGCACAAAGCATATTGGGCGACACGCTCATTAAACTTTGACATTAAAGAAGGAGGTCATCTTCAAAAACTCCAGTTGGCGGAACAGGAAGAAATTTGTCGAGATGCGTATGACAATGCTAAACTTCATAAGGAAAGGTTGAAGGCTCGCCATGATAGAATAATTTTTCAAAAATCTTTCGAGCCTGGACAGAAAGTTTTACTATACGATTCACGCCTTCATCTCTTCTAAGGAAAACTCCGATCTCGGTGGACAGGACCCTTCACAGTCAAATCTGTCTTTCCACATAGGGCCATTGAGTTATTTAATTCTAAGAACGACGGAAGTTTCAAAGTCAATGGCCAAAGGGTAAAACTATTCTTAGAAGACTTCCAACCAGAGGTCGAGCACATCCAACTGGATGAGCCCGACTATACCTCAACCTAGAATGCTCAAGTGCATTTTAACAATGTTGTTATACTCTTTCTTGTACTCTTTTTTTTGTTTTGTTTTATTCTTTTGCTTATCTATTTCTGTTTGAGTGTGACTTTGATCATAATCTGCTATTCCATTTCTATCTCCTGCAGACTGTCCAATATGAGAGATGACGATGTTCATTCAATAGGGTCATGGGCTGATTCAGAATATCAGAACCCACTGTGGACTGCTGATGAAATAGCATTCTGCTTATCTCCATACCAAGGGCCAGGAGCGGAAGACATCGTTGACCTAACCCACGGATACATCCCATACGATCCTGCTATCCTCCAGATCAATCCATTTGAGCACATGGAATTCTCTGATGAAGAGGGAAAACCAGAAGGATATGCTGTGTGGGAAGTTGATGACGCTCTGATGGAACAGTGGGAAAATGATTCAATGTGGGAGCCATGGGAAGAAGAGGACTTACCATGATGTGGTGCCCGAACGCCATAACGATGTATTCACATATGTTGACGACTTCCTGGTCATCCAAGTGGTTCACTATATTTATGTCCATTTTAGCTATTTGTTGTTCCGGCTTCAATGCCCTCTACTGCTAGTGCACCTAGGGATATCAGGCCAATAGTGAGGTTAACTCTTGGTCACATTCCTTTCTTTTTCTTTTCATGTTGTTTTGTTTAATTCTTCTTGTTTGATCTTTCTTTTGCTCTAGTTAATTAATTTTCTTCGTTTCCATTTTGTTTCCCTTTGTCAGGAATATCACTATAAATCCACCATTTCCACCGTTATACCTTCCACATTAACTCTTTCACGGATTTGGACCATACATAAGGTCCCCGGATACTCCGCCGCAAGAGGAACGTCCGATGCACAATTACACTCCGTTATCCTTGTCTCCATCCGGATCCCCTATTGTCGGTGGAATCAATTCCTTAAAAAGTTAGGACTTGTTCGATGATGTCCTCGCTACTTTCCGCTTGTTCTGGGAAAGGGAATCATCAAGTTCAGACTCTACACTTAAAGTTCTGGTGGAGAAGAATAGTGTTTCACTCCAATTGTTTTAGGTCATTTCATATTTCTTTAATCAACTGGAGTGTATTCTTAGACAAAGTTTTGTTATTTTCAGTTTTATTTTAGTTTTCTTTTTCAATAAGGTTTTAAAGGCCATGTGGGGGCAATAATATTGCAAGTGGATGCTATTTTAAGGATTTATTTATATAAATTTGCAATTTTCTACTATGAGGATGATGTTTTTGGCTTACATGACTTACCAATGAACTGTTTATCACTATTTTGTATGTCCAGACCGATGTTGGTTAGTTGAGGGTGTTTAATTTATCAATTATATGATCTTGTAGAACTTTAGAGTTCGATCGATCAACCGTTTCTCGATCGATCGAGATCATCAGAACCTCGAGCGCTTCAGCAGGGTTCCATCGATCGAAGGTTCGATCGATTGAACCATCTTGAGCGATTGAAACCTGTTTTTAAACGAGGCGTCATTCAGTATCTTCTTCAGTCTATCTTCTTCTCCCTTCCTCGAGTGATTTTGGACCCCCCATATACACCAACATCAATTGAGGAGCAACTGGGCACTCTGATCGTCATCATCATCACCCTCATCCTCTACTCGGCACGTCTCTCGAGGTTAGGCCCCGAGACCCCCTCGTTGTTCTTTTCATTTCAAATGCGTGTGGGGGTGCCCCCATTGGTTATTTTAATCTTTTTCTTCATTGTCTTGTTATATTTTTTGTTTGTGGGTCTTTTTCGTTCTCATCGCTCGAAACTACCACTTCGCTGTGTTCGATCGATCAAACTGGTTTCGAGCGATCGGACCCAGCATCCTTTTAATCGATCGAACATGTCTCGAACGATCGAACCTGCGATGTTCTCGATCGATCGAACATGCTTCGATCGAAGTGTGACAGTTTCATTTTCATTTCTGGTTTTCCTGTTTTAATGTTTCTATGTTTGTTTCTTCTGTTTCAAGGCTACACAATGAACCCTATCACCGGGTATCACAAGCTCAAGCCATTTAACCTAACCATAACCGACCCTATACCCGATCAC
This sequence comes from Hydrangea macrophylla, assembly GCA_033977485.1. Classification (NCBI taxonomy): domain Eukaryota; kingdom Viridiplantae; phylum Streptophyta; class Magnoliopsida; order Cornales; family Hydrangeaceae; genus Hydrangea; species Hydrangea macrophylla. The sequence continues at coordinate 15,516,752 of CM066990.1, read as the reverse complement.
GGGTTCAGAAACGACGAAGACCGGGTATGGTTCACCAGATATTTCCAGTCGCGTAAGGTCATGCTTGAGCGACACCTCGAGACAGCATGGCTGGCTACTCCTTGGTATCTAGCCCGTCTACGCGCTATGCCATAGTGGTACACGCTCCTCTCCCAGCCCAAGCATGTTAATCTGTCTTGGATCCGGGAGGCGTGTACGACGATGATCAGGGATCTAGTTGCTCCGTTCACACTCCGCTCATTCTTCTGTGGCCAGGAGATCATTTTTAGCCCGACCACTGTCTCTGCTGTTCTTGGGGTACCCGAGGTACCTGATTGTGTTTGTCTGCATCGCCCCGACACACCGCTGCTCTCCCCGACTATTATTATCAGAGAGATCACTAGGGGTGCTCTTCCGGGCTGGGATGGCGAGGCTCTTATTCCTGACTTCTACCTCACAGATAATTATCATATACTACACCTCGCCCTTAGCAATTGCCTCTTAGTGACATCTTATCGGGAGAAGATTGCAGCTTGGTACGCCCGCGTGTTATATGTAATCGGGACACGGCAGCCTATCTGTTTGCCTCGCCTCTACATTGATTTCATGAGCCACCCTACTCAATACATTCAGGCCAAGAAGCACCTGAAGGGTGCTTGGGCCATTCATAGGGTTATTGAGCAGGCGGGTCTACTTCCATTGGCAGGTGATGTGACTGCCCAGTCTCGTAGCCGTTTTGGCGAGACTGCTTCCCGCCGGTCTGAGGCGCATAAGAGAAAGAGGCGAGGTAAAGGCAAGGTGAAGGTTGGCGAGAAGAGAAGGAGAGGACGAGGCACCGACACAGAGGGTGCTGCTTCTGGGACGCCCACAGAGGCTGAGGAGCATGATTCTGAGGAGGAGATGGTTCCTATTGAGGAGGTTGCCAGATTTGAGCTGAGACAGAGATCTCAGGCTTGTCCCCAGGGAGAGTCTTCTTCTGCGCCTCTCCCGACTATTCATGAGTTTCTATTGGAGGAGAGAGAGGCCAGGATTAGACTTGAGGATAAGGTTGATCAGATGACGACTCTGCTGGAGGCAATTTTGATACAGATCGGAGTTGACCAGGCAGTTCATGCAGCTTCTGCACCACCACCTAGCGAGCCACCTACAGCTGTTCCTGCCATTTCCACCGACCCACCTACCACTGCTGTAGTTCTACCATCCACCACCGGTCCATCATCTGTCGCTCTACCTTCGAAAATTGATCCTACAGCTTCTACATCATTGGCGACACCGCCTGCTACGGAGATACCACTTCCACCTCCTCTTGTCGTGTCCGACACACCCTTATCTATTCCAGCTGCCACGATAGTGAGTGACCTAGCGACACCGACTGTCGATGAGGGTGGTGGTGGGGATGCTCCTGATGTTTTTATTGAGATATTATTGGACATAGCCGATGATGTCTAGTTTCTGGGGGATCGGTGTTTTTGATTGTTTTTGGTTATTGGGTTGTTTAGATATTTTGGCCATTGTGGTTGGATTTGGAAGTGTTGGTTGGTTGTTGGATATTTTTTTGGATACTATTGGGATATTTTGTATTGTTGGATGCTTTGTATATTTTGTATTTTAGTTGCATGGTGCATATTATCACTGTTCTGTTCTTTCATTTTTTTGTATTTCCAGTGATTAGTTCAATTTTATGCATGGATCATATGCTCTATATTTCATATTCTTTTGATCTCTGCTGCTTGGAGTTTGTATGCTTTCTGTATAGGTTGTTACACTTGCCATTCTTATGATGATATATATCAGGTGATATCTCTCTATCTATTTTTGAAAATCGCCTGACGAGGATATTGTGATTTTCAGTTGGGGGTGGGATGTAGATAGATAATCACCTGTGCACATTAGTTAGTAGCAATCTAGACCATTCTATCTATTGCATATGTCATATGACTTCCATTAGCAACTAAAGTAAATTGCAAAAATTTCACATTCAACAACTTTGCAAAATTTTCAATCAATTAAGTAAGTTTTTGAATTAAATTGGTAGAATAATTGTGAATATTCACTTCTATTTAGCTGTTATCGAGCAATGACACAACCATTTTATTCTCATCCTTTTATGAATTGAGTTCACACATTTTTCTAGTTTCTCTAGGATGAATGCATATGTTGATCATTCTTGTATCCCAATCATTTGCACGTGTTAATAGCTATGCAGAAAACTTAAAATAAGAGTTAATACGACTTTCGTACTTTAAATATGAACGTGTAATTTGAGTTATCCGCAGTATTTCGCTCCTCTAGTAAGTGGTATTCCTTTCATGAGAATATACATTCTAAATGTTCGTCTTTTATAGAGTCGAGTATGAAAGCATTAGTATCCGAAAAATCATTCCTATCAAAGCTTTCATACCATGAGCGATCATTATTAGCCAAGTTTCTGTGGGATGTTCATTTTTGAGTGTAATAACTATGTGAGGATTGAGTTAAAACTACAAGTTCAAAGAATATGATAGTCTAAACAACTCTAAATAAAGTTTGATGTATAGCTGTTAATTTCACACACACACAGATGCAGGGATGTGATGCTTATGTTGTTTTTATCTTGGTGACATGAGGAACATGTGCATTTCTTTCATGATTTGAATGAGGATGATATATTTTGTAGAGCTAAATCAATAGTTGAATAAAAGGGGAATGTTAAAAAAATTTCTATATCTTTTTGAGCTTAAAATCAGAGAATTTTGTGGGTACATTCACTGCAAACCCTCACGAGACAACACTCGTCCACTAGGGAGAACCTAGGGGTTTAACGGCTTGTTGCATTTGCTAAATGCAACCGCGATTCCTGCAAAAGTGAGTTAGGTAGTTTCTTTCGTGTTATTTTAGTTTAGTTAATCTGGGTCTAGTTTATTTTAGTTTTTCTGTTATAGTTGTAGTTTAGCTTGTTTTTATTTTTGCTCTATTGCTAGGAACTAGAAAATCGCTAGTTGGGGGTTGTGATAAGCGGGGGTATTTATAAAACACAACCGCACTAAAAGAAGAAAATGTGCTAAATTATTTCACAATTCCTTCATTTATCAGCAATTTGAATTACACTGTTAGTTTGTACACAATTTAATTAAACTATGATAAGTTGTTTGTTTTAGCTGTAGTTTGTGCAGATTACTGTTGTTGTGTAAAGAATTAGATGAGAAAGATAAAAGGAAGTGCTGAATTTTAATGAAGACAAGTAAAGGATGAAAAGTAAACTTCGATCGATTGAAGACCATTCGATCGATCGAAGGTTCGATCGATCGAGAAAAGATCAAGCGCTCGAAGATCCCAGAATTTCGAGCGATCAAAATATATTCGATCGATTGAGCATGGCTTTTATCAGATTTTACGCGCACGCAGAAAAAGCGGGATTTAACCCTAGCATTAGGTCTAAAGTATATATACTCGTATTGTATACGTCCAGAAGGACGCCCACTTTCATTATCATCAGTTTATAGATAGTAGAGAGCTTCACTTTGTTTATTTTGTAGGTTTTCATCAAGGATACACATTGTTTGGTTTGGATTTCTCTTAGTTCAATACAAGATTTTGTTTCCAGGTTACTTTGTTTATGTTCTGCACTTAATTTATAGTATTATATCTTGTTATCCAGTAGTCTCACATGTTAGCTAGAGTTAAATACTTAGTTTTCATAGATTTTATGCAAAAATCGCAAACAAGCACACCGTTAATGGAACTTTACGTTAAAAACACTTCTGAGACACTTTAAACCATGTCTGAGTAGTCCCCAGGTTGGGAGATCACGATGAAACCATGATCTCAAGCCTCTGCCATGCAGCAGAATAATTCATGTGTTCGATCGATCGAGAAAGTTCGATCGATCGAAATAGAAATACAGTCGAGCAATCGAAGTCAGTTCGATCGATCGAGAGATGAAGATATTCGATCGATCGAAAGCGCGTCGATCGATCGAACTCTCTGATTCTTGAGGACATTCTATGCAGTATTCCTAGACTTTCTGCTTTACTGGGTTGTTATCAAATTGTCCCCAAACGCTCAGTTTGTCAAAACTGTCTGTAAACTTTAAGCCTTGAGGCATTTTTCTTCAATATATTTTGCAAACCACCCTCAATGCTAACACCCTTGTAGGTGAGAGTCAAAACTATTGTTTTAAATCGCTTTTATGTATTTCAAACTTAATTGTAATGATATGGTCCCGGTCATGAAAGGACTATAGATTCTTTATCCTAAGAGAAATACGGAATACTGTGGAGAGTGTCCTCCATTGAGCTTCAATACAACTGCATGGTAGATGGCTAGGTCGCGGTAGATTCATGTAATCCCAACATTCCTTTTTAGTAAGAAAAACACGTTTTAAATCATTACTTTAATTAATTAGTTAGTAATTAGTTTAATTTAGTTTAATTATTTTATCTTTAGTAGTTGATAAATTGTGGAACTTTGTGTTCTACATTCTTTTTAATATTGATATTTATTTTCTTGTTTGAGATTAATCTAAGTAATTAGTTTAACACCTTCCCTGTGGGATCGACCTGGACTTAACCAGACTACTACTTGCATGATTACTTACACTTGGGTATAGCACACAAGCGCACAGAAGAATAATTCTCGTGTTAGCTACTGAGGTCCTACTTTTTGGAAAAGTTCCCTAAGACTTGTATCTAACTTTCTATAAGAGTATTTTAACCCAGCTCATGTTTAAGATCACTTTTGATAGGATTCATTAGAGGTCACTTAATTTGGAAATCTGATTGATGACATCTTCTTCTAGTTTATCATGTATATTATTTGTTTGTTTGTATTTTTGCAATGCTTGGTTATCCTTTGGTGTCGTGGTGCAGAGAATTGAATGCCGTGGATTCGGACTTCGATTTGTGAGTTTGCCTCGTCTACATGTGGCTTAGTGCCCATGTATTGTGTACTATTTCTACCCTTTCTCGTAGAATTGTTTTAGGTTTACAATTTTGTTTTCAATGACACAATTCCTTTAGGATAGTCTCCGTTTATGTGTGTATTTGTTAGAGACATCTTATCTAGGATTGTTGCATGATTGCATTAAACGTTTTCTTTATTTTTTGCTTCTTGCGACTCCACTTGAGTCAACCCAATGTAAGTTTTCTTGTTCTCTCTTGCATATCACGACTCGTCTCCTTTGTTTGCATTGGTCCCAGGCGGGACTAGCCACTGTGATACCTCTCTCTTGTATTGCATGTGCATCCGATTGCTACTTAATTTAATCTCTTGAAATGATTTGCATTAGATGTTCTTTTTGTCATGTATATATTATCTAGTGCGTATGAGAAAGCAACACCTATTATGAATTAAGAACAAGGATATTTGAATCAAGGCCTACCGTTCGGTAGGGCGAAGAGGGGGTGCTTTAGTCCTGCTCGGGCTCCTTCCCCTCTCGTACCAAGACCCCTGAACCTAGTTTCTAGTGATGAAGGGTGAGTAACCTTATTCAATTTTGGGTGAGTCAAATTTGGTTCCTAATTCCCGATAAAAATTTGGTGGCGACTCTTTGTCTCTAGGATCACGTGAGGAGTTCTAGTTCCTTGAAGTGTGCTCGTTGGGATCTGTTGTGGGACACTGTCTAGGGAACGACAGGACCCCTGACCGTGTGAAAGGTCCATAACATACTATAAAGATCCCGATTATGAGGTCCATCTAGCAGATTGTGACTTCAAAGCGGAAATTGACATGGCTGAGTTAGTTTGCAAATGGCCAATAGTGTGTAATGCCTTGAACATGCCCATGAATAATAACGCTACCGCAAAAAGATGGTGTTTGAGGCAGGGAAAAATTATACTTTTGATATCACTATAGCCGATCGGATTTTCAACACCCTTCTGGCCGAAAAAGTGATCAAGCTAAGTGACGGTCATTGGATCCCAAAGGCCGATGACATTAAAAATAAAAAATATTGTAAATGGCACAACTCTTGGAAGCATTCTACTAATAACTGCGTGGTTTTCTTAATGTGATACAGGAAAACGTAGAGAATAGAGTTTTCAAGTTTTTAGATAAATCCATGGGTATTGATGCCAATCCATTTCCCCAGATCACCGGTACCAACATGGTGGTTCCAGATCTGACAAAGTTGACTAGGCCCATACCGAAGATTGATTTATCAGAAACGGAGGAGAAACCAAAACAAAGGGCAGGAATGCAAGTTGCCATTTCGGCCACGAAGGGGCCAAAGGTAACAATCCATGAGCTCCAGAGGACTTATCAAGAAAGAAAGCAAGCAGAATGTCAGGCCAAGATTGAAACGGCCCGATAAAATATAGACAGTTTGATCACTGATTTGTGGCAACAACTAGACCTAATAGAGTAATGCCTCTGCCCAAGGTGTAAGGCCGATATCAAGAAGGAGGCCTCTAGCCCAAGCAAGAGGCCCAGGACAAATGAGCATAGCCCGAGAAGGTCTGTGTACTAAAGACTTACACTGCCCAGGCAAAGCCAACTTAAGCTTGAATGGCAACCTAAGTCACCATCGGCATTACAGGCCGACCTAAAAGATTCAGGCCAACTGGGAGTAAGGTGTCATTAAATGTTTTCCAAACCAAGTGCACCAGAGAAGGGCTTAGCCTCAGACACACGTCCAAGGATGGTACTGCCACTGAGAGTCAAGGAAGGAAAATGGTGTAGGGCCGAACAACCTTAATTCCCAGCGATGCCTAAATACAGCAAATTCCAACAGAAGAGATTTCAGCGGGCAAGGCAGGCTGAAAGAGAACGACAATACTGGGAGGATCAGACCTATAATCTTCCAAGGGTTCTTCCACCCTATACGCTCGATTCACAAGATAAGGCAAAAGAGGAGGCCAAGCTCGAAACAAACTCAATGGGTGACAAGACTGATGACGTCTTGAACTCGGACGATACGCCAATCCAATTTGGAAATATCCCAATGAGTCTATCCTCAAACATGGTGTTCACCCTGCCCATGTCCTTCATGGTTATGCCAGATCAACCCACGGCCATGGAGGGAGATGTGATGGAAGGCCAGACTGACAAGTTGGCCATGATAGAAGACTTATTTTGGAATGGAGGAGAAATAGTCAAGCCCGAAGTGGTGGAAGCCACAAGCAGGAATGTGGACGCCATCGATCAACAGTCCGACCGGCCTAAGATCACCATCTTAAGGCTGAAAGAGTAGTAAACTGAAGAGGCACACAGATTAGGAGGGCTTGTCAAAGTGGTTTTTGATAAACCCACCTATCAGATGTCCCAGTACTTAAAATAACTATATATTAAGGGACATATTAAAGGGGTCCCAATAAACATAATTCTCGTTGACGGAATCTACCATTAACATCATGCCCCAGATCATGCTAACGATTCTCCAAAAATCTGAGTCAGAGCTGATTCCGACTGAGATGAACGTCCAGAGCTTCACGGGGACACCCTCAAGGACTAAAGGTATCCTACCTTTGGAACTAACTATGGGGAGCTAGACCGTCATAACAGCCTTCTTTATCGTGGAGACATCGGTCACTAACAATGCACTACTATGACGAGACTGGATCCATCCCAACTATTGTATCCCTTCTACTCTGCATCAACTACTGATTTTCTAGAAAGGTGATGAGGTCAAAGTAGTGGGGGCTGACACCAAGCCATTTATGGCACGTATACAAATGGCTGATGCAGTTCTATATGAAGACGACACCGGGCTAGTCAAACTATTAGGGTGTGGCAAGCTGGGAAAGCTGAACACAGCAACGTTTGTCAAAGGAACCCCACAAGACTTGAAAGAGATTGATATCAATAAACAAGACGTTATCAATAAGTCTGCAATGGACGGAGGTATGAAAACAGCTGGCCCTAAGGGCCAACACGGCTAGATGGTGTGCATATTTGGCCGATAGAAGACTAGAGATTAGCCGAACCGATGGTAGGGTAACTTGGCCGATTGTATCTATGAGGAAGAATTGACAAAATAGAAAGAGATTCAAATGGAGCAATTAGAAACAGCCACAGCAAAGCTGGATAATCTGAAGGCCAACATCCAGGATCCCCTTTTGGAAGTCAACTTGGGCAATGAAGGAGAGCATAAGCCAACTTATGTAAGTCAGATGCTAGAACCCCAACTTCAAGCCGAGAAAATAGAACTCTTGCATAAGTATAAAGACTGTTTCGCCTGGGATTATGACGAGATGCCAGGGCTATCTAGGGAATTAGTAGAACACCGATTACCAATCAAATCGGGATTTATGCCGTTCAAGCAGCTACATAGGCGCATGTCACCAGAGGTTACACTAAAGGTAAAAGAAGAAATAGAATGACTCCTTGGCGCTGGTTTTTTATTCACACTTAAAGATATGTAGAGTGGATCTCGAATGTAGTCCCAGTGGTCAAAAAGAATGGGAACCTCCGAGTCTGCATTGATTTTAGAAATCTAAGTCTGGCTACCCCAAAGGATGAGTACCCGATGCCCATGGTCGATCAACTAATTGATTTGATCGCCAAACATAGAATCTTGTCCTTTATGGATGGCACTCGGGTTACAACCAAATATATATCACCGAAGAGGATATCCCAAAGATAACTCTTCGGTGTCCAGGGGCAATCAGAACCTTTGAATGGGTTATGATGCCATTCAGGGTGAAAAACACAGGAGCCATCTATCAACGGGCCATGAATTCCACCTTCCATGATATGATTGGATGTTTTATGGAAGTATACATTGATGATGTGGTGGTTAAGTCTGGAAGCAACACCGAGCATTTGGCCGAGCTTGATAAAGTATTTGAAAGAATGCAAGCTCACAAGCTAAAATTGAATCCGCTCAAATGCGTATTCGATGTTTCAGCAGGAAACTTCTTGGGTTTCTTAGTGCACCAGAGAGGTATAGAGATAGACAAGAACAAAGCTCGGGATATCCAAGCGGCTCAAGCCCCAACCAACAAGAAAGAGTTGCAAAGGCTGCTTAGACAGATCAATTTCCTTAGGAGGTTTATTTCCAACTGTGCAGGGAAAACTCATATGTGGACCCCACTGTTAAAGATCAAGACCGAAGAAGAATTTAAGTGGGAGACAGCCACCAATAGGCCTTTAAAGGAATAAAGCAATACTTGTCTACCCCTCTGGTGTTGATGCCACCCAAGAAGGTCGGTGTCTTAAATTGTATATATCAGCCTTAAATTGCTTTATAGGAAGTATGTTAGCTCAGGATAATGAACAAGGTAGTGAGCAAGCCGTTTATTACTTAAGTAGAATTTTAACTCCAATCGAGCAGCGCTATGCGCCGATTGAGAAGTTGTGCTTGGCATTGTACTTTCATCACAAAAATTAAGAACATAAATGCTTCCTGTTTACACTTATATTATATGTCAAAATGATGTGATTAAGTACATGATATCAAGACCCATAATGCGTGGCTGAATTGGAAAATGGACCTTAGCCCTGATGGAGTTTTCCATTTAATACTGATCATAACAATCGGTTAAGGGCCAAGCCATAGCCAGTTTATGGCCGATCACCCAAATCCTACTGATCTGGGGGATCCATCACTAGAACCTAAAATACTAAACATGTCCTTGGTTCCTTGGACGTTACTCTTTGATGGGTCTAAGAATGCAGAAGGTGTTAGGGCAGGGGTGGTCATTATATCACCCAAATATAAAAAGATAAAGATGTCTTTTTAGCTCGATTTTAAATGTACTCATAATCAGGCTGAATATGAAGCACTTAGCATCAGACTAGAGATACTCCTTGAAATGGGGGCATCATCTAACACATAAAAGGGGACTCAGGGTTAGTTATTAGACAGATATCTGGTGAATTCTAGACAAAAATTTGGGAACTCTGTCTGTTTCACTCCGTGGCCACTCAGCTCATGGAGTCTTTTGATGACATAAGTGTGGGTTATATTCCCAAGTCAACGAATCTAGAGGCTGATATGCTAGCAAAAGTAGGATCGACCTCATCTTCTATCGAGGGGTTGGAGGATCAGGCAATGTCAGTACAAGTTTGGCACTACCATCAGTGGCAAAGAGAGACTAGTACGCCTCAACCAATTTGGTCTTGATGGAAGATGATGATTGGAGAATCCCTATCATCGAATACTTGAAACAGCCAAATGTCAGAGTGGACCGAAAGGTAAGACTGTTTGCAGTTCGATTCGTGGTGCTCGACAGGGAACTATTCAAGAAGCCATCTGTGACAACGTGATCCTAAAATGCTTAGGTAAAAAGCAAGCCATACAGGTAATGGCTAAAGTCCATGAAGGGATATGTGGAGCTCATCAAGTCGGTACCAAGATGAAATGGCTTTTGTGAAGGTACAACTATTATTGGCCAAGCATGTTAAAGGATTACATTAGCTATGCTAAAGGGTGCCAAGCCTGCCAGAAGCATGGCCCGATTCAACAGGTGCTAGCCAAAGAGCTTCAGCCAATTATAAAGCCATGGCCATTTAGAGGATGGGCCATGGATTTGATTGGCAAAGTACTCCTACCATCATTGGGCCAACATTATTTCATTATAGTGACTACGGACTACTTTACAAATTGGACTGAAGCTATACCATACAGAGCAGTGATTCAAGCTATAGTGATTAAATTTATAGAAGAATACATAATACACCAATTCGGCCTACCAGAAACCATCACGGCCGATCAAGGATCGATGTTCACCGGAGTGGAAACCAAGGACTTCTCCAAAAGCCAAGGGATCACCATCTTAAACTCAACCCCTTATTATGCTCAGGCCAATGGTTAGGCTGAGTCATCTAACATGATCCTCAAGGGGATCATTGAGAAATGGTCAAGGAAAACCTAAGGGAATAGGATAAGGTACTATCCGAAGCACTTTGGACTTATCGAACATCCAAAAGGTCTAGCACTAGGGTTATACCATTTATGTTTAACTATGGGCACAATGCTATGCTACCTATAGAAGTTATAGTCTGATTAGCTAGGAGGGCGTTGCAAAATCAGCTTGAACTCGCTGAGTACATTGAGGCTATGATAGCTGAGTTGGAGGGACTTGATGAAATAAGGCTAAACGACCTTGGATTCATTAAGAGTACAGAAACTTCAAGCTGCCTGAGCATACAATAAGAGGGTGAAAGAGAAGTCTTTTTGCACAGAGGGTCTCTATTATAAAGTCGTCTTACCTATTGGGGACAAAGACAATAGTTATGGTAAATGGTCAATCAACTGGGAAGGTCCTTTCATTGTCCACCAGGTCAAGAAATGGGGGACATATAGGTTGTGGGATCTAAATGGAGAGGTTCATGGAGATTAATAAATGGACAATCTTTAAAGTCATATTATCCTACTTTATGGGAGACTATTGATCTACAGTACAGACCAAATCTAGGGTTAGAATATGAACTACTCATTAATGATGAGCTCGAATGATCAAAACGTCGATATATTAATAAATGTTGCACATAGCTTACGTTACAAAACATTAGTTACAAAGATTACAAAAGAACACTTAAACACTCGAGGCCGACTCAATGTTCCTAAGTTTTGCTTTCAGATCTTCCTATGTTTTCTTAGCTCTAGCCCGATCTTACTTAGCTTTGTTGAGCTTTTGAGACCAAATACAGGAGATCGGGATGCTGGCTTGTAATTGGTCACTGCATTTCTAAGCATCTCTGCCAAGCTAAGCCAAGACTTCATTAATCTTTACCAGGGCCGCATCGTTGGTAACAACATTGGCCTCACACTTCTCTAGTTGTGCCTTGAGTATAGCAATACGAGCCTAGAGCCAGGCATCTCAGGCAATTACTTGAGCTCAAGATATTTTCCCAGCCTCGTATTTTGTTTTGGAAGTTTGAAGAAACCGCATGGCCCTCTACCGAGCACTAAGATGAGTTTCGGCCTCAGTTTCAATTATAGAGGCTGATTGATCCAAGATACAACAGCCCAGTAGCAGTTCTTAGATCTCCCGTATTCCAGAGAGCTGCCCGTCTGAGAGTGAACGATCAGCTTAAAAAGCACTTAGGGTAGCATCAACGTCAGTAACAAATTGAAGATTGGCCAAGTCGTGATTAGCCAGCTCGAGAAGAAGGTCCTTTCACCATTGAATGCTCGAGGGGGAGACTACGTCCGGCTCAAACAAACCCAAGTTAAATGCCCTAAGGTCCAGGTTGGTAAAGAAATTGTCAAAAGGTATAAAGGGTTCTAGACCCAAAGGAGTAGCCTGTTCACGAAGTCCGAAGCCATGCAAAGGATAAGAGCACCAAACCATAAGCCAAAGTAGATTACCTGAGCAGGCAGTGCTGCAGGGGTTGACGCTGATGACATGGCCTCATTGCTCTGCTAGGAGGTTAGAACTTAGGGTGCTTCTAGACGTGATTCAGGAGGAGGGGCCATAACAATTTCCTCTGCCAAAACCCCAGCACCCGAGCTAACTATAGGCTACACATCCTCCTCAACGATGGCTGTCGAATTTTGTTCCTCAATACTTGGGGTTATTTTCCCTGAGAGGTGACAAGCATGGGGATCGGTCTCAAGAATTGACATTTTCTATGACTAATTCGGTCACTGTGATAGAATTAGACCGATCAGTCAAATTGTCCTCTCTCACTTGTTCTACTACTGGTTGGATCGGTTAATCAATCTCCTCCCCAACCATCTCCGGGGTGACATTGTCCTCGAGCATGTCTTCTTCTTCACTACTAGAGGAAAACACCACTCGCTCTGGAACTGAAACTCTAATAGAATCAGCAACATTATCTCCGTCAGAAGGAGTCAGTGGAGGAACGACCCGGATCGAAATCAGGCCCCATTCAGTAACCTACTTGAGCACGTCTACAGCCCATTCAACAGTTGTGGGAACCCAGAGAGGAGGTGGTAGGACTCAGGATCGGGCAATTGAGGGTTGAGTTGGTTGTGTTTGAAAGGTCTTCCTGGTCAGCAATATGTCTTCCTCAGAGTCCTCGTCAACAAGCTGAAATGGAACGAAAGGGACTAAGAAGGGGAAGAGGGTGAATCGGACAGCGCGAAAGAGAAAAGAGAAGAATAATACCTGAGTGGATGAGGTTGTAGTCTTTTTCTTCTTCTTTGATGGCCCTTGGCTTGATGCCTTCTTGGGAGCTAGTCTCTTCGATACCTGCTTCTTGCAGGTTACCACAAGGGCAACAGCAGGTATATAGGCCTCAGCGGCTGATAATGTGGTAAATTAAAGAAGTACCTCAGAGGTAGTACTCCTGAATATTTGGATAACCCAATTAGACCACCATTTCTCGAATTCTTCAAACACGACCAGTCGGGCTGAGAATGGCTTGAAGGTGAAGGCCACTTTCAAGCTGTCTGATCATTCCTTGATTTTCTTTATTTGTTCATTATTCACAATTAGGCCCTGTTCTACATAGTCCACATTCACGATAGTGGCCTACAGAACTAGAACCAACTGTGAAGCCTTGACGAGCGTAGAGAGAAGCAAAGTAATATTTAGCCCCACACTTATTGTTACTAGAAGGTATACTTGGGATGAATCTAATGTCCCTAGCCACTAAGTAGCTAGAGAAGATTTCATTATAAGTGGCTTGGGTGCCCGGACCCTCGTTAACAGGGTTATTGGGGAGTTGCAGGAATGTGGGGAAGTGAAGAGAAGAGAAGGGCAGAAAAGAAGAGTGATTGGTCTATTTCTAGTCTAGACTTACTAAGCATAATGGCATCATAGATGCATGTCCATTTTCGGAGTTTGGCCTTTGAGGCTGAAACCCTTGTTACCCATTTATCCCAATCGGCGACAAGTGTAGGCCAACCCCTGATTGGATGGGTGGCTATCCAGATCTTGCTCCAGTTTGCGGGCGTTTGGAAGAGTGACTCGTTGGCCACTGGAGAGAAATAAGGGTTGAAGACTGCTGGAGGATCGCTGTGAAATACCATGCCAAAACTAGGTGACGTCAGCATCCCATCGGAAGGGTTGCAGCCGGTAAATCAGTCGGTGCAGATGTTCAAAGTATAGGCCTTGGCTAATGCCTCACCTCGCTACAACGATTCTATGGTAGATGAGCATCTAAAAATGTTTTCTTATCCTTGGATGTCATTGCTGGAGTAGTTTTGGGGGCCATTTCAGTGGATAGTGAAGAAAAGTTTGCTCGTCGGAGAAGATGAAGTTTTAAAGAAAGGAGCTCTAGTTTGGGGTTTCTAGAGCGAGGAAGACGAAGAAGAAGATGGAAAGAGGTAGAATGAGATTTGAAAAATCTCATCACTTTATAGTGTGGAATTAAATGGTGAGTGACGGGTGAGATTCTCGAGATCTGACAACCTCTGTATACTGGACACGTGGTAGTTTCAAATTCAAAATGTCACATCAATCAAGGGCGGGATGATTAACATGACCTTTTGGGGGGCAATTGTTTGCACCCAAAAACCGCCAAAGGGTTTTTGAGCCCGAATGAATGGTTGGAGTGGGCCTAGAGATGATGGGCCCAGGAGTTGTTATGGATGGTCGGCCCAAGACTGTGAAGGTTGATTAGGCTCAAGTGAGAGGTGTCACTATATGTGAAGGGATGAGGCATAGGCCTGAGTTTGGTAGAGCTCGATAGGTGACGAGGAGAGCATGCTTAGTGATCGGACACCATATTCAAAGGAAATAATGAAGACTAGTGGATGAGCTCGATTGGTTAGAAACATACATTTGGCCATCATCGGGATCATAGGCATTAGAGAAAATGGCAAGCGAAAGAACATCAGTCCGATGAAGCTAAAAGTATGGTTATGTGAGCCCGATGGTAAATGGAGTAGGTGGTTATGTCTTTAGCTGTCATGATGACATTACCCTAGAATTAAGGGGGTAGAGTTCGTTTAGGAATGGAATCTGATCACATCCAATTGGATATGGAAAGCTTATCCCAAGGATTATGGGATTGATCCATTGAGGATGAAGATAAGGAAGGAGTTGGAGATTAAGAAGGATTCTGCTAGCTGTTCCTTGCTTGGGGCGTAATTCAAGGAATCCTTGACATATCAGGATTGCTTTAGAGCCGCTATAAATACAAGGCTAGCCAACAATGCAAAGGACTCCACGTCATCTCGAAAATAGCACTCAAAAGCATTCTTTACAACATTGAAAGGCATTCAACTATGTGCTTTAAAGCTCTGTCCATAGTAATAAATCTATCCTTTTGTTAACTGTTTTCCTTTTTTTTGAACAATCAGAGCCTATTCTGATTCTGTTCTTTATTTTGTTAGTTTTTTTCTAGACATTCAATAAGATACATTCGTATTTTGTTAATCGTTTGTGATTGTTTATCTAGTAAACTCTACACTAATTGGCTTGTGCGCTTTAGTACTGCCATAGAACTTTTGGTGAGGGTACTTTCCTACTAACCATACACAATCACCCTGTTAGAAGTCATGTCTCGAAGCATAGAGTATCACTCGCACAAGCATATAGAAAATTAGTTTTCACTCCTTGAACCACATTAGGCTTTGGCATGCCCGTGTATAAACTATAAGCAAACAATAAGTAACACTTGAAATAAACACCCAATTTTAGCGGGAAGTACTCAAAAGCATACACAGTATTGGAAGAATGTGAGTGTCAATCGACATAAACTGTTTGAAACAACCTTGAGAGCATATTCGAAACAAGGACTCGGCACATGAAACTACTTTATAATCCAAAAATAATGATAGGATGCGACGATTAAGGTATATCTATGATTATAACAGTTATGTCTAGGATGTAGAAAGGTTGTTATTGTTCACTTTGGCATATACAATTTTTCAAACTTCAAATTAAGATAAATTTGTACCATATTAAAACAATAATTCAAGCACCCGACTAAAGAACTCCTAACCACCAAAAGTGTAGATGAGAGTCAACAACCCCAAAAAGAAGGAGTGCAATTGGCCTCAAGACCCACCACTTCATGAGGTGTGGCCTTGACCATAGAAAGGAAAGACCATGGTTCAAAGGATAGTTGTTAATTAATAATTGATAACATGCATGCAGACTCATAGACTCGAATTTCACACACACCAACGTGAATCAAACAAATTCGCACAGACTATTCGCACCAATCGCGGACACACACATGGGCTGAAATTGGGAGTTAGGGAGGGTTTGAGTTTACCGTCTCCATGACAGTTAAGAGTGAAAAAAAGAGTAACAGCAAGTGAGAGAGAGGATGACTGGCGCAAAGGTAGATCAGTTGAGAGATGGCTTTGCAAAATTCTACCTAGGGTTTTGGTCAAAACCTAGAGTTTTGCAGTTTACCCAACTTTATATCCTATAACCCCTTTATTCACACTCCATCCATTTTTCACCGCTGGATCTACTTCATCCAACGGTCCACACCCCTAGCGATAACACCACCTAGCGAGAACACTGTTTGGTTGATGACCTGTATGATTGTATAGTTGAGCATCTCTAACCACATTACCTAAATTTTCTCTAATTTTTAGCTAAAAAGCTATTTTAGCTAATTACTTTTAAGCCCCCAACTCCAATCATGTTCTCAATTATTGGGAGGTTTGCATTATTATATATTAGTTTTTATACAAAAGTTGAAAATATAATGCACTCTCTCTCCTCAAATGAATATGATATTTATTATTATGCATTAATTTACTTTTGGGTATTAACCATATTCACACTCTCTCTCCTCAAATGTGAAGAACTAAAAATGGGTTCCCCAAAAAGGAGAACCATTTGGGGAACCCCTTAGAGCACCAAAAATGCACTTTAGTTCCTCAAAATAGCTAAAAAGTGACTATGAATAATGTGGTTGGAGTTGCTCTTAGACCATAATATTAGACTAATCGACAACCCCATGCAAATGCACGAAAATTTGTCAAAAATACAAATGCCTGCGAAATTAAATTATTTAAATAGTCTAGGAATAATTTTTTTTTAAAAAAAACACACATTGTTTAAATAGTCGCTGCTTGTGTCAGTAGTAAATATATTTTCTTTTCAATACTCTACTTGATACATTGGGAAAGTTTACAAAATTTTGATTCTTAGTACCAAGTGATGATATACTATTATACATTAACTTGTGTATTACATATACTGCATATATTTATACTTATCAATTATATTTTAAATGACTGACATATTTGCTCTAAAAACTTTTCTTTAAAAAGGGACCATTTTTTTTCCTAAAACAAATGGCTCTTTAATGTTTCTTTTTATACAATCAAACATAAAAAGTCAGGTTTAATTAAAAAAAATTCATCTTATCAGCAAAAAAAATTAAAAAAAATATCAAAGCCCAAGTGATACTGTATTTATAAATAGTCTAAAAAAACACAAAAGAAAGGGACAATTATTTCTTAATTTGTAGTGAAAAGCCTAATGAGATCAAAAGAAAAAGAAAAGCAGAAAAGAGTGTAAAATTTGGAAAATGATCGGAGAGTTTCTCGATCGGCATTGAACTGTTGGATTTTTTAGATTCCGTTTAATTTCAGGAGGTTTACAACGGTGGCGAGAGGTTGTCAGTGACCCGTCCATAGCAAATTCCAATGGATCGTGTCACGCTCGGGAATAGCAAAAAATAGAGAAAAATAAATTTTCTTTTTGAGTCCGTAGGAAATGACTGGTGAAGTCACATGATTGTCCACACCACAGAGTACTAAGCAACAACAATGGTAGCAAGATCAAAATACAATAATCTAGGTTTTGGTTAAAACATGACTTAATGTCAAAAGGGAAGTTACTAGCTATTACATATCAGAGTTTTGAATCATTTAAAACATAACGGATTACAATGTTGGGGCAATATATGCATGATCACAAAAGGTCTGGAAAGCAGTAAGTATAATTAAACTATAATCTAGCCTACTCTTCAATTGGTATAGGTGTAGTCCTCGGTGTAGTAGTCTTCCTCTGTCTGACCTTCGTCGGCGTAGTCCTCCACGGGAATATCATAATCAGCATAGTAGTCCTTGCCTGTAGGTCCTTCACCTGTATAGTCATAGACAGGTTGCGTTGGAACGTAGAAATGTCCGGCGGCATAAATGTCGTTAGCTTAATGAAAGCTAAGCGAATTAGATACTAACATAGTATCAACTATTTGAAGTTATTACAAGTTATGAATGATAAACAATTAGATTCCATTAAGTGTATCTTCTCTTTAATTAAATCGATTATCCGATTACTAACGTCTTACTAAACTAAGACCGACAACATACATTACTGACAGAAGAACAGACTCGACAGTAGTTCACTTCTAAAGATACACCATTGCTCCATCCACCACTTTTAAGAACATATGCTCAGTCTACTTCATGTCATGGACACCACATCAGTCCATCCCCAACTTTTAAGAACATATGCCCAGCTCACCGCACTTCAGGGATATAATGCTTTAAGCAATAGTACATCATTCTAATACCACGACATAACGTCATCTACTAGTGATCCCAGCCCACTGCTTTTAAGAACATATCAATGGATCACTAGTCATTCTTAGGGTTATTTGGTCCGATCCACCGCTTTTAAGAACATATGCACAATTCACCGCTTTTAAGAACATATGAATGACCAAGGCCCATCCATGTAAGATTCCCAGATCTTAATAAACCTTTCTTAAGTTTAACTCTAACATCAATACATGACAAATTCCATGTGGGCTAACTACTTTTAATGAAACGAACAAAAACTCCAAATGATTCACGACTAATATGTTATCTAACATTACAATAATTATCCGCTATCCTTAACATCACTACGATCCTATGTTGCATTATCTCAATATCACGTTTGTATTTCATACAGAGGTTTCAGAATAGTATATAAATAGCTAAGCAGTTATAATGTAAACTAAATAGGAATATCAGCATTCTGCAACTGCTAATCAATTGGGACAAACATCCAATCGATTGGTAAAAAAAATAGTAAGAATCGATTGGGAAAATTTCCAATCGATTGGATCACAAGCCATGCCAATCGATTGCTAACTTTTGGAAATTGATTGGTGTATCTATAATGGCAATCGATTGGGGTATCAAAGATGGCAATCGATTAGGACTTCATCTTCTTCACGGATAAGGTAGTCTACCAACATAAATACAGGGAAACTATGATTCATGCATCTTTCCTTCTTTTATACATGTTCTAACATCAATATTATGCTACCAAGTAAGTTTAAAACTCACCTTAGGATTAAAGGGTATGTTTGGGGTGGTGATTGAAGCTTGAATTCAATGGTGATCTGTCTCTCTCTCTTTCCCTTCTACCTCTGTCTCTCTCTCTTTTTTCTCTCTTTTCTTTCTTTCTTTCTCCTCTCCTTTTGGTTTTCTTCTTCTTCTTGTTTAGTCCATGGTGTGTGTGTGTGTGTCTGAGTGTGTGGTATGTATATGTGTGTATATATATGAGTGTGTATATATATAGAACACACATAAACACACATACTCTCTCTCTCCCACTGATTTTTTAAAATAGAAAATTGTCCAAAATGGTCACATATATATAGGAAGATATGTGTTCACGTGGCCAATCCCCAGCCAAAGTAAATGGATCAAAACTGCAGCTACTAATCGATTGGCCAAAGTGGCAATCGATTGGGATAGATAGTTGATGCTCCAATCGATTGGGACAAGCATTCCATCGATTAGTGTTTGGTATTAATGACTCCAATCGATTGCAATGAAGTCCAATGGATTGGATCCAGGTAGTAGGTACAAAAGTGGCAATCGATTGGGAATGATACCAATTGATTGGTGTCCAAGGTATGGCAATCGATTGGATATGATGCAATTCGATTGGGAAACAGAATACACCAAAGGTAAGGTCAAACTCATACAAGTATTTAAAGGAAGAATACAGGGTCTTATTCATTACAATATTTTACAAAATATAGGGCATTACATATCGAGGCAGCATTTGTAAAAAATATATATATATATAGGGGAAGAAAATATAGAATGATTGAAAAAACAAAGTGAAGGTTAGAGAGAGAAAATGGGTGTTGATGGAAACCTGAGGTTAGAGTGAGAAAGATGTAGTGAATCCTCATTTTCATTTTCTTGACAATAGTTGGAATCTAGAGTAATTGAGTTTTGATAGTAAGGATTGAATGCTATATAAAATTTAATGAAAAATAGAAAATTAAAAAAAAAATCATAATTTATAAGAACATTACTCACCCAAATTATCGGTAGTGCAATACATGAGACATGCAATGGAATGTAAGAATATACCTCAAGTTGGAATAAACTTGTATGGATTTGTAATGGACAAAATCAGGCCCAACTATATCTATTCATCTCGTAGAGAGAGAGAGAGAGAGAGAGAGAGAGAGAGAGAAGAATATTGAGTAAACAGAAAATAGATGGTTGATAGGGAAATGGAAGAGAGAGAATGAGATAAAGGCTGGTTAATTGAGAAGATGAAGAGGGAAAGGTTAGGAAGAGTGAGGGGCATCTTGGGAAGGAGGGATTGTTAGCATTGAAGATAAAATTTCAAAAGAGTTTGTGATGATTTATTATTATCTATATGGTTTTTTTTTTTCACATATATAATTCTTAAGCACATCAAATTACCTATCAATAAGAATGTATTAATTACACTTCTTGGAGTTAAGAAAAACAATAGAAAATCTATGCAACTTTTAAATAAGTATATGTAAAAAAATATTTGGGGAAATTTTACCAATTTTTTTTTATAAAGAATTTTCACAAAAACTCCTTATACAAAAGTTATGTGTTGGCCCGAAATGGAAACCTTAGAGGGGGGGTAAATAAGTTTTTAGCAGAAAATGAACCTTTTAAAACATAATACAAAATTAAACACAATCACAAACAATAAAGTAAAGAGAGAAGGGAAGTGACACTTGCAAACTGAGGATTCCTTTAATCTGACCTACTTCACGGGTGTAGATCAAACCTTTACAAGAGTCTTCAACTCTCCCAAAGAAGAACACATCTTCTTTGCAATCAAGGGTTACTAACCCTCACTCTTTATAAATGATTGAAATACAAATCAAACTCTCTCTCTCTAGAGTGGATGGATGCAATTATAGCTCACACAATAACTCCTAAGTGAGTGGATAATACAAATGAAAGATCACTACAATTTGCTCTCTTAAGATTTACAATTGAAATTAAGAATAAAATGATTTTTCACTCAAAGTAGGGCTCAAATAGAAATGATTATTAGCCAAGTAGTTTGAATGATTTCTCTTCATTACCCAACCTTTAAAATCACCGCTATATATAGCTTTTCAACATACATGACCTTTTGGGATGTTTGGTGGGTGTAAAAATAATTTTTAAAAAGTTTAGAAAACTAGCCGTTATGATGTTTTGCGCGATCTAATCGACACAGTCGACTGGAAAGTTTATAGCCGTACTACCTTTCAAAAACACAAAATAATCAACTTTTTTACAATCCAGTCGACTAAAATATTTACAGTTCAGTCGACTGCATTGACTGTGTTTTGGCAGCATGATACATCTTTACTAAAACGGCCATAACTCCCTCTACAAAACTCATTTTTGCGATCTGTTTGAAGATTTGAAAACTAGATTCAAATACCTTTCCAACCATTTAAATCTCAAAATCTAGTTCCTTACCAATTAGATCAGGTTTGCCTTTAAATTTGACTCATCTACAAAGAGTACTTGATTTTGACTTAGCCACTTGAAAACTTTTAAGAAATGAATTTAATTGAGTGGTCTAAGTATGTTTAGGTCTTTGGAAGCATTTTAAAGTATGAAAGCAAGGATCCTGAAGTACTACTAATGTTACTTGAGCTCCTATAAGTGATTGATCAAAATGCTTACAAGTAAATCCTAGTCTTCAACCAATGACAAAAAACCTTCAAGTCTTCAAGCTTGATCCTTGTTAAGCTCAATCACTCTTGGGCTTCACCATATACTATCTCATGAAATCAAACAAGGTTAGAACATTTCAATGCATAAATCAAGATATTAGCACAATAAAAATAACTTGATACTAGTTTAGAATACAACAATTACAAACATGCTATTATCAATAGATTTGTCATCGTCACAATAAACATAAATATTGCCTTAAAAAAATTCAAGGCTAACAATTTCCCTATTTTTAATGATGTCAAAACATGCAATAGAGATAAAGCAATTAAAACACAATAACAGTCATTTTCATGTTATCATTCAAAGAACAAATTATGTAAAGTATGAATCCAAGAATGATAACTTTCTAAATATCTATATTTTCGTTTTCCCTTTATTTTTACAGATCTGTACCCTATTATTATCCCAATTTTTAAATATCTCTATCAATTTTCCCCTTTTTGACAACAAAAAAAAGATTGGGGATTTGAACTAAAAGTTTCCCCTCAAGATAAGCAAACATGTATAGCAGGCAATAAGACACCAAAGCAACTAAAGTGAACATAGTAATATGTTCCCCCTCAACTTATGCATCTATGAATAAATACCAATTTTAAGATCAAAATTATGCATTATCTCCTTAGGAGTATGGAATTACTAAAAATATCAAAATAACATGTTATTCGAAAAGCAAGCATGATTTCACAATCAAAACAAATTAATCTATCTTACTCCTACTAGGCTTAAGGTAAAAGATATAACTATTGTCCAAGCGCTTTTTGGATGCAACATTTTCCAAGGAGTAGGTCCTTTCACAACCCAAACCATGTTAATTTTCTTGCAAAATGAACATTTGTAATTAACACATCCCATTTTCATGCAATAATGACAAGTTACATGGGGAAGGGTCTCATTTGAGATTGATTCCTTAACAAAGAAATTATTGTGAGAATTTTGAGAATTTGAAGTAGAAGATGTGGACTTTACAAAGAAGCTTTTGTACTTCTTTTCCTTGTATGTGGGATTAAATCCCAAACCGGCTTTGTTAACAACACATTTTTGCTTTACCAAAAGCATATTCAAATTTTGTTAACCTTGTGTGAATTTTGCTAAAGTTTTTTGTCAAATTATCCACCTCCTTTCTCAATTCAACCTTTTCTTTTTCATTAAATTCACTTGAAGGTTGATTGGTTGAAACAAGCTTTTCTTATCACAAAATTTCATTTTGAGATTTTAAATCATATAATTGCTTTTTCAACTCCAAATTTTATTTTTCAAGCTCATTTGAAGATTGTGCTCTTGAAACATATTTTTCATTTTCAATCTTCAAAGATTCATTTAAGATTTCAAAATGTTTAACTCATTTGAAAGTTTGGAAAAATTCTTTTTAAGAGTAATATATTTCAATCCCAAATTCTCTAATGCCTCATGTAACTCCTCAAAAGCACATTGAAGTTCATTATAGTTAGGAGATTTAGCAAAAGATGTAGGATTAGAGTTTACCAAATTCTCTTGTGCACATTCTTGGTCACATGAGTCGTCATCGGATGAGTCATCATCATCCTAAGTGGCCCTTTTTGCCATTTTCTCATCTTCATTTCCAAAAAGGCACACCCTTTAATCTTCACAAATTTGGTTAGTAGTAATATGAAAATTTTCTAAACATAACCAAATTTCATTAGCATTAGAGCATGAACGAATTCTCTTATATAAAATATCATCTAAAGAATTACGTAGAATTTTCATAGCTCTAAGATTTAATAGAAAGTTAATTTGATTACTTTTATTCCATTCAATCTTTGGCTTAGGAAAAAAACCATTTTTGACAATATTCCAAAGATTGTAGTCAAGTGAAAGAAAACAAATTTTTATTCTCCTCTTCCAATGATCATACTTATGATCACTCAACGATGGAGGAGTGCTAATGCAATAGCCTTTTTTTTTTTTTTTAAAAGTAGTTTCCATGGATCTTATCTAGATTGTAAAATCTTTTGAAAATAGAAGAGCTGAGGCTTTGATACCAATTGTTGGCCCAAAAGTGGAAACCTTAGAGGGGGGTGAATAAGGTTTTAGCTGAAAATTAACCTTTTAAAACTTAATACAAAATTAAATACAATCACAAACAATAAAGTAAAGAGAGAAGGGAATAGACACTTGCAAAATGAGTTTTCAAGTGGTTCGAAAATCCGCACACCACAACCTACGTCCACCCCTCAAGAAAACCTCTTGAGGATTCCTTTAATCCAACCTACTTCACGGGTGTAGATCAAACATTTACAAGAGTCTTCAACTCTCCCAAGGAAGAACACCTTACTAACCCTCACTCTTTATAAATGAAATACAAATTGAATTCTCTCTCTCTCTCTAGAGTTGATGGATACAATTATAGCTCACACAACAACTCCTAAGTAAGTGGATAATACGAATAAAAGCTCACTACAATTTACTCTCTCAAGAATTACAATTAAAATCAAGAACAAATTGATTTTTCACTCAAACTAGGGCTTAAATAGAAATGATAATTAACCAAGTTGTTTGAATGATTTCTCTTCATTATCCAACTCTTAAAATCACCCCTATATATAGTCTTACAACAGGTGTGACCGTTGGGGGTGTTTAGGGAGTGTAAAAATAATTTTTGAAAAGTTTAGAAAACTAACCGTTATGTTATTCTGCGCGATCCAGTTGACTGAAAAATTGACCCAGTCGACTGGAAAGTTTATAGCAGTAGTTATCTTTCAAAAATACAAAACAGTCGACTTTTTTTATAATCCAGTCGACTAAAATATTTACAGTTCAGTCGACTACATTGACTGTGTTTTGGCAGCCTAATACATCTTTACCAAAATGGCCATAACTCCCTCTACAAAACTCGTTTTTGAGATCAGTTTGAAGATCCAGAAACTAGATTCAAATACCTTTCTAACCATATAAAACTCAACATCTAGTTCCTTACCAATTAGATCAAGTTTGCCTTTAAAATTGACCCATCTGCAAAGGGTACTTGATTTTGACTTAGCCACTTGAAAACTTTTGTGAAATGAATTTAATTGAGTGGTCTAATTATGTTTAGGTCCTTGAAAGCATTTTAAAGTATGAAAGCAAGGATCCTAAAGTACAACTAATGTTACTTAAGCCCCTATGCGTGATTGATCAAAATGCTTACAAGTAAATCCTAGTCTTCAACCAAGGACAAAAAAATCCTCAAGTCTTCAAGTTTGATCCTTGTTGAGCTCAATCAATCTTGGGCTTCACCATATACTATCTCATGAAATTAAACAAGGTTAGAACATTTAAATGTATAAATCAAGAGATTAGCACAATGAAAATGACTTGATGATAGTTTAGAATAGAACAATTACAAACATGCTATTATCAATAGATTTGTCATCATCAAAACAAACATAAATAATGCCTTAAAGAAATTCAATGCTAACATTATGTGATATCTGTCAACCTTAATACTTTCAATTTCCTTTCATCCATAAAAGCTTCAACAATTCTTTTGCAATTTCCTTCCCTTTCTCTTCATCATTCATCACAGCCACCTGGAGTGAGAATGTGAGATAAAATCATTGCATTTTCTTTATTGTTTTCCAAATGCTTGGAGAGTCGCCTAAAATTTATCACAGCATATAGAAACCAACTAGGACCCAAACACGTCGCATTTTTTTGTTTCCCAAATTTGGTTCTCAAATACTATAAAGGTCATATACAATTTATCAAAATATTTGAATCCAACTTTGGGACTCAAATCTAGGAGCCATAGCATTAGTCTTTTACAAATCATTTAACACTTCGAAGTATACCCATAGTTCCCACATCTCTCCTTCTTATATTAAGCAAAGGAGGGGCCTAATCTTACATACGTATTCATACCACGGGCATTTTAATAAGGGGTTAGTTAGATTTTATTCCTTTGTTATTGATTTTTCTAGAAATAGGTACATTTTAAAACTGCAAATAGAAATTGGTCCTTTAGTATTTTTAAGGACATAAATACTCCATTCCCACAAATTAGGATTTTGGAATTGATAACCCCTGTAACTATATATATATATATATAGAGAGAGAGAGAGAGAGAGAACATGGGGTGGGAAGTATCAGAAATTCCTCACCTTAAAATGCATCACAAACCATAAGTGAGAAATTCATCAATAACATAATGCAAAATTCTATGCATTATTGTGAGAAATTCTCACTTCTAACCATAATGAAATTTCTCATTTTAAAAGGCATCACTGAACATAGGTTAGAAATTCTATCTATTATGGTGAGAAATTTAAGGGAAGTGTGTAATGTATGAATTAATGAGAAATTTCGAATGCTCTAGTGACAAATTTGTCACTTATTTATGCAATTTTCTCACTTTTTGGTGAGAAATTCTCAGTTGTAAAATTTTGATAGAAGTCTCTAATAGCAAATTCGTCACTTATTAATACAAATTTCTCACAGTTTTGAATAAAATTTCTCACCAAATAAAATAAAATTTCTCACCTTCAAAACTCAAATGTAGATGAAAAGTAAGAATTGAAGGCCGCAGTAGTGGAAGCAGATGAAACGACCATGGGTTTGGGTCACGAGCAAAACCAAAATCTATCTATCCCCTTAAGGCTATATTTTGTTCATGGATTTATTGTAGTAAAGGAAGGGAAAATCACGAAGAAAACACTTTATGTTTGGTTACTAGGAAAATGGTGAGGATTATTGGAAGGAAATGGACAAGTTTCAAGACTTGGAAGGTGTTGTAGATGTGGGTTTGTTAAGAGGAATTACGCTGGAGTGGGCATAAATCCAAGCGGCGAGATAGGGGTAAAACAACATAATATCTCTGATGCCTTTGAATATACACTATTCTCGTATTGACTCAAATTTTAAGTTCTTATTGATGGTTGTTGCGAAGCAGACATTGAATTGGTGTATTAAATGAAAGAAGAGAGAGAGAGAGAGAGAGAGAGAGAGAGAGAGAGAGAGAGATCGGCATTTAATTTCGATTTCAACTAGAAATCCGTAAAATCAAGGTTATGGTACATATATGCATATGTATATATATCTAATGATGAGGGCAATTTTGTCCATAAAAAATACACAGATTTGAGGAAAAGGTCTAATCTCTATTTTAGAATTGTGAATTGGAACTAATTACTATACACAAATTTGGAAATGGACATCAATTTTTAAAAAAGGTAGGGTGTTAGGGACTAAAATTATATTTCTATTTAATAAGATAGATAATTTTTAGCGAAATAAAAAATAAGATAGATATTGTCTTGTGCTTTAACTATGTAAGTGCATGAACAAGAGATGTACGACTAAATTTCTACTAAATGAAATAACATTTTATACCTACCTTTCATCTTTAGAATAGCACTAATCTTTAAAATAACATTATATACCTATCTTTTATCTTGTTAAAGCAAATGGGGATCCAGAAAGCCATTATTGAATCTGATGCATTAAAGGTTATCAATGATATCAAAGGTCAAGATGAGTGTTTTGCAATTTCATGGGAATGTCATCAATAGATAGTGGTTGATAATTTTGAAGAACCCTCGGACGACCTGCTCCATGCGCGACGTACTCCGTCCATACACATATGTAACAGTTAAATGGCGAAGCATGAGGAGATTCAAGAATAGAATCATCTGAAGAACTCCTTTCCCTCTCAGTAAGCTAAAAATGAACTCCTTCACTTTTGAGCAGGATCAACCAGGGGGTTCTTAGACGACCCTCAAGGCCATGAAGACCACCTAAGGATCCATATGCTAGAGAGTTTGTTAGTGTTTATGGGAGCAGATGATGTGTCCCTCAAATGTTTCGACTCCTAACAATGAAATCGATGCTCTTCCCAACACCAGCCATAAAGATGACTCTAGGGAGTCAAGAGAAAACAAGAAAAGACGATTATAGAATGATTGGTAAAAGTCTTGCAACTAATTCCTCGAATGTCCAATTTAAGCATGCTGGCAAGAAGAATAATGTTGCTGCTCATGTTTTAGCTAGACATAGCTTGTCTCTTGGTTTGATCAATGTCCTTCATGTATTACTATCCCAATTAATAGGGATATGGTTTTTGTTTAAATAAAGTTTTCCTAAAAAAAAGAATTAATCTTAAAAATTATGCCAATTTCTTACTACTCTCAATGCCACAAAATGATTCAACTTATGGAAAATGTACTACTTAATATTACACATGAGTCACATACGCGATACAAATATCATTAAATAAAGGGTAAATTACACTTTACATGCACCCCATACGCACATTCAAAATTGACTCTCAGATTCATATTTGAGTAATGACATTCTTCTCAAATTTAAATTATAAATCTCAATCACAAATGATGCAGCACCAATTAAAATTCAGTGGACTGATGGATCACTATGAGGTTACTTCAATATCCTCCAATTAAAATCCAATGGACCCACTGCCACATCATTTAGGATGGAGATTTGGGATTTGGATTTAGGAAGAATAGCATTACTCTTTGATACACACAAAACTTGCTTTACTCAAAGACCGGCCGATCTATGGTAGCTCCAAACTATTCAGTCTACATAGCACCCCTATAGCAATCATAATCGTGCCCGGCCGATCTATGGTAGCTCCAAACTATTGTTGGTTCACCAAAGGAACAGTACAGTGAACGTGCTCAGACACACACATGGACGTAGGTTCCTTCATTTACAGGGCTGAATCACATACAAATATGTTGTCTATAACTTTCTCTTCTTCTCTTCTACGCTCTGTGTATACTATTAAACCCTAGATCTGCTCAATACCAAAAATTGCATCATCAGTTTGACACCATTTGTGAGAATCGTCAGATTTATCGAAGAATAAATCTCTTAGCTGATAATCATGCCGTCGAAAAAGAAAAAAAGACTGCCCAAAAAACTATTCAGGCGAATTTGTCGGTCCTGATGCCGGCAGCAGCCGTCCTCACCCCAGAGCAAATTACCGCAGTTCTTGCGTAGCTCCTAGATGGCCAGTGTCAAACTCAATGGCAGATTGTAGCCCTGTTAGCCCAACAAAGCAATCCTCCAGTGTGTGGACATGCGGAATCGGTCGTCCACTCTTTTGTTGGTTTGAAATGGATTTAGATCAAAGAAAAGAAAAGGAAGGTCTGTTGAAAATAGATACAGAGTAGCCACTTGATTTTTAAGGAACCAAGAAACCTAATTTGACTCACCCAAAAGAAAAAAGGGCACCGACCCTTCATAACCAAAGAACTTGGCTCGGGGTTTTGGTACGAGAGAGGACCCTCAACTCGCCACGACTAAAACACCCTCAACTCGCCACGTCTCTCGACGGGCCTCAATTAGCATCCAAATAATCATCTTATATTATGTTTGGTTCGACAAATAATACTACGATAGCATATTACATCACATAAGAATTTTGAATTGGAAGATCAAAAGATAAGATATCATTCATAAGATCTAAGCAAAATATCACACAATGCAAAGGTGAAAGATCACACAAAAGAACCTAGGAAAAATCGTCTAATCATATATCAAGTAATCAAGTTTTTCTAATCTAAAGGGGACATGAGTTGCCCTCGAAACAAATAATCAAAGATATCAAAATATGTTTAGCAAGCTAGTATGATGCATGTTAATATTGAGAAAAGAAGATCTCTCAATCCCCGGGACAGATGAGAAGGGATGATTAGATCGGGGGAAAGCATGAACGTGTGATCATGATCATTCCTTATAATCTTCTTAGATTAGGAGTCACAAAACCCCCAAATCTTGCATGGATGCAATGTATGATCCTAAAATGTGCAAAGGTTGTAGTATGTTTGTGTACATGGACTTTCTAAAGTGGCTTAGAAGTCTAGAGTATGCATGAATGTATGAAGGAATCATCATAGGATATGTACAAATGTAATATGGACTACTTCCTAAGATATGTACTAATTTGGAGTGCAAGTGAGCATCAAATCAAAGAATGAAAGCAAAAGTATGCTTGCTATGAATAGTGCACAGAACAGTGAGTTGATCTTGTAAAAATGGAAAATTGGGATTAGGAATGTTTTTAATGCATGATTTTGTATAGAGATCATCCTTTTTGTGTCTAGAACACATATCAAAAAGCCAAACTACAATAGTTATTACAGATTGAGAGAAATCATATAAACAATGAAGGTCACTCAGAAACAGAATCCATACTGTTGACTGAAATGTCAAAAAATCTTATAAAATGAAAACAAAACATCTAGAGGCCCATATTATACAAAAAGTTCCCTAAGACACTGACATTCATGGGAAAAATAAGTTGAGGTCATTTTCTTTGGAAACGTTTTCTATAAAATAAGTTGAAAGTCAACTTAGCTGCTATGACAGCAAAAACAGAATGTCTGTAAGGAATGTTTGGACCAAAATGGAACCCTTCCAAGTGTTTTCAAGCTAAGCCAAAAATCATGGGTGTTCTATAATGAGTTAGGAAGACTTTCCAAGTTGTCTTGTAATCACCCTTTGAGTATTGAGTTCTAGAGAAATCTTTGAACTCAGATCATTCACTGTTTTGAAGATTTTTGGTAAAACAAGGCTTGTTTCTTGGAATCCAAATGTTGGGGTTTTAGAGGGGTTTTGAAATAGGGGTTTTAAAAGCACATTTTTAGTAAGAAAAAAAAAGGGGGGGATTAAGACCACTTAAGAAATCAACATCAAACTCGTCATCAAGAACTCCCAATATTGTTTGTACAAACATAGTTTTGTTTGAGAATATGACTTGAATAATACATATGAATGTATTGAGTTAGAATCATCATCCATCAAACATGTATTTGAGTTCAAGAGCTACTATCCATAAGGATTCACTCTCCTCAAACAACATGTTATCTAGATGATGATAAACATGTAAGTAATCAAAGAAAAATCAAAAAGAAATGAGGTGAGAAGAGATGAACATAATATGTAAACAATAAAATAAACAATCAATAAATGATGATCATTGAGATATTGGACTTGTAACTTGGTGTTTCACTCATATATATTGACATTTGGACATGGAAGTAGCTTTCTAACTCAAGATTTCTCAAGATTGGTGGTTGGGGTGGGTTTGGATGTGAAGTGTATAGAAGGATAATGGAAGAACTTGAGTTTAGAACTCACTTTTTATAGAAAATCAGTAGAGGAAGCTCCATTTCTCACTTCTAACTCTAAGCATATCTCTCATTCTCTCCATAACTTTTTTTAGCTTTGCACTTGGCTCCCCCAAAATGAAGAGCAAAAAGGGGTTTATATAGGCAATTTGGGGTGGTTTTGGGATTTAAAAAGTGTTCCCATTGGTCCTAAACATCTGTGAACAAGAAACTACGCCGTTTTGGCTTTCAATTATTCAACTTGGACTCCCAAAATAAATTACAAAAATGGATTCTACGGGGGTTGAGTTCCGCCGCGGCACTGGCCATGTGCCACCATGGCAGTGGTCCAGTGCCACCGCAGCACTGCTCCTCAGATGCCCAAAAAATTACGTTTAGGCCCCCAGAGGTCCCGGTATTTGAGAAAAGGCCCTACTTCGTCCGAAATTCACAGAAAATGCGTACGAACTCCAAATTGAGCTTGTGATATACCGTTGGAAAGGTAATAGATTCTACTTTTCATAAAAAAATAAATTTCAGAGTTAGGTCACTTTGAAAAGTTTTGCGGTATTCGTGATAAAATCCGATTTGATCGTCTTTCCACATTCGAAAATTTGTAATAAATTCGTTTTCAATCCAGAAAGTATGTGCGATATACCGTTGGAAAGCTATTGACCTCTAGTATCCATGAAAAATGTTTGAACAATGATACGGCACTCCAATTTTAAAGTCAACTTTTAGGTCAAATCGATCAAAACTAGGATTTCCAGGATGTTCTGGGAACCTCTGAGAGATCCTAAGAGCTGGCGTTTTCATCTAATTTTCTTTTAAAACTCGTTTTAGTACTTTTCGCATGATCTAGAATGATCTCGAAACTTTTTAGCTAATTTGGATGATTTCAGTCAAACCCTGGTCAATCCTGGTCAAACAGGTCAACAGGGACTTTCTGGGAACTTCCGAGACTTTCGGGGGTTTCTGGGAGATAACAATTTTATCTGATTTTGCTTCAAAACTCTTTTTCTTACTTTTCTTGTAACGTAGCATGTTTCCAGAACATTTGGTCCAAATCTGGGATTTTTTTTTGCTTTTAGGGCTATTTTGGTCATTCTGAGCATTTTAAGAGATAGAACTAACTTACATGAGTCCTTTTTGAGTCTTTTTCGATCATTGTGAATCACCAAGATATGGTTCTCCTAAATCTGATAGCCGACAAAATGGGATGTCTACACAGTGGCCGGGAAATAGCTTGGGAGCATTATGCACGATCGGGAACAGATCTTGACCAAACAACATGCCCGAGCCTACTCGTTCCGCATTCAGGACACTAGAGACATCAACGGTAGGCGTGCTGCCCGAGAGGCGAGGTAATCTTAGGCACACGATCAACCGGAGTCATAGTCGAGCCCGAGCCCGATCCCAGGGGACAGCACACTGCCATGAGAAGGAAGCCTCTTTCACTGACCCGTCCTGATCCCGGATACCGGTCGGGAAGGTGTGAAGCTCGTATCAAGAATTCGGAGAAACAAATCAACGGCATGGCCAAAAACCTGGGTCAGAATGCTACTTATATTAATACCGAGACAGAATCACCGTTCTCCATCCGAATCACGAGATTTTCCCTCCCGCGCAAATTTAAACAACCTCTCTAGATTCTTATAACGACTTGGGAAATCCAGTCGACCACGTCTGAGCCTATAAGGCTCATATGGCCCTAGACACCAACGCCAATGAACTGTATTGCCTGGCCTTCCCCATCACTTTAAAATGCCCGGCCGCTCAATGGTTTCACTCCCTAAAGCCCTAATTGGTCAAAGACTTCAAGGAGCTCAGCAAGCAGTTTATTAGCCAGTTCATAGGCACGCTTGACCGACCACAAACTGACACCCAGCTACTCACTGTCAGATAGCAGAGGGGAGAGTTGTTAAAGGATTACTCCGATCGGTTCAACCAATAGAAGCTTCAAGTTCACAACTTGAACGAGGCAATCGCTATTACAACCTTCTACTCGGGAGTTCAACACACCAAGTATGCCACGTTGTTTCACAGAAATTGACCGGCAACCTTGGTGGAACTCGCAGAGAAGGTTGAAAAATACATTAACACTAACAAATTTCTAAAGACCCCAGCCAAGAAAGCAACGAGCCTAAAAAAGTAAATAGAAGCGGGATCATCCCGAGAAGAATGACGTAAAGAAGCCCGGTAGTTCTGGCAGTTCCTTCAGTGTCCAACAGCGGTCTGAGTCCGGCAGCCCCGACCCGACCTCTAATTCGCAGTGGTCTGGGTTCGACAGCCCCGACCCGACCTCCAGTTCATAGTGGTCTAAGTCTGGCAGCCACGACCCAACCTCTTATCTCCAACAGTCTAGACGAGTCCAACTACAGTGGTACTTTTGCTCTATCATAGCATGAGGCCCCACAGACTGTCAGAGAGCTACTGCAAAGACCTCGAGACCATGCCTAATACAACTCCTAAAGCCTCAGGGTCACACCCGAGGCATTCAAAAGACCTCAAGATCACACCCGAGGCATCCCAAAGACCTCGGTATCATACCCGGGGCACCAATAGATGGAACTACCAACGTTCTAGGTCGGCTCCATACAGTAATTGTTCCCGTAACACCTACCTCAACAAAAGCTTAGGGGACAAAACGGAATAAAAACTAATAGGAAGTCACACAGAGTATTTATAGGCCTTGGTGTTAACTGAGTGAAACACTTAGACAACCCAAGGGCCTACAATAAACTCCACTTAGGCCCAAACCAATGATAGAGGTGACTAAATCCTCTTAGGTTAGCCCACGATAGAGGAGTAAAATAAATCCCTAAAATCCATACGTTTTGGGTCTCCGCTTAGGTCCAAACCGACGATAGAGGTTACTAAATCCTCTTAGGTTGGCCCATGATAGAGGAGTAAAAAAGGATCCTAAAGCAAAACGCTTTAGGTTGGCTCTACCAACATGGTCAAACTCTTCTCCCAACAATCTTGACGAGGGCTTGATGGGCGGAAGATAACCATCCTGGGGAGCTAGCATAAAAAGGACCCTAAAGCAACACGCTTGACTTAATATAGCATCAAGCCAACCTTGGAAATGGGAGGCAACTGATACACCCAAAATTGGCTCTACTCTAAGACCGAGTGAATCTACTCAGCAACTCGTGGCCCAACCAAACAGGTTGGGATTGTAACGCTAGCTTGGCAAGTCAGGGATATAGCATGACCCAGCCCTAAGACATGATCCAAAATGTTCCAGATAGTTTTCTATACAAGTTAGAAGATTAATGGAAAGTGCAAATTGTTTCCTAATCAAATTAGGAAACCCCCATGATTGATGCCAATCTATCCTAAATCAGATTGTATTACCTAAGCTGTCTAATTTCCTTATACGAGTAGGTCTCTTGCATCTATAAAAGAGACCACTTACCCCCATAGAAGAGGATCAACTTTTCAGTCTGCATAGCACCCCTATAGAATCATAATCGTGACCGGCTGATCTCTGGTAGCTCCAAACTGTTGTTGGTTCACCAAAGGTCCTCGACTTTTTAACACTATAGTGAACGTGCTCAGACACACATGTGGATGTAGGTTCCTTCATTAATAGGGCCAAACCACATACAAATATGCTGCCTATATATCTCTCTCTTCTTCTCTTCTACGCTTTTTGTATGCTATTAAACCCTAGATCTGTTCAATACCAAAAATTGCATCATCACTCTTCATGCTTTAAGTTCAATAGTATATATAATGTTTACATTTAATCCAATATTTCAGGGGTGTTAGTGGCGAGTGCACCCTTTTCCCACCCTCCTTTTCCATTGGCTAATGCAGTGCCACTACATTAGCCAATGAGAGAGGAGGGTGAACAAATGATGAAATGATGAACAAAAATGTATTCATTAGTTGCAAGTAAGTTTTAAAGTGCAAGGGGTTGCAATGAAAAATGACTTATAGGATACCCCCACCCTTTCAAATAAAGAAGAAAAGGGTAAATAACAGTAACACCCCCTGAATATGACCCATTTTTTATTTATACCCCCTCAACCTTAAAACTGAATAGACTCACCCCTGAACTATCCAAAATGAACAAACTCACCCTTAAAGAAGGGAGTGTATTGTCAACAAATGATAATTTAAGAGGTGACTGTGTTTAGTTTTAAAGTTTATGGCGTGCAAGTGAAAACAGTGATAGTTCAGGGGGTGTTACTTTAATTTACCCTAAAGAAAAAGTAGACCAAAGTGTGTAGTTGTGTACAATTGTCACACCCCGAAGTACCAAAAAAAGGGAAAAATAAATTTCCTTTATGGGTTCGTAGACACGTGACTGGTTGTGAATGTCACCTGATTGTCCAAAAATGCTTAAAACAATAATATAATACGGGAAAGTGACTAAGTTAAGCGGAAGCAAGAATCTATACATTCAAGTCTTACATGATTAGTATATTACAGACTAAAAGATATCCAAAAGATAGATATTACAAGTTCAACTAAGCTATTACATCATTAAACATATTAATAACAGAACTATGATAAAAAGAAAAACTCCAAGATCTTCAGCTGGCGAAACCATAGCCTTCCTCGTAGTAATCTTCACCAGCATAGTCTTTAGTAGTAAAGTCTATATCTTGATCATAGCCAGCTCTGTCTGGACCTACAAAGGCTGGACGTGGAAGGTCCAGCGGCATGAAAAGCCGTTAGCGGTTAAGGTAAGTGAGGATCCCCTTAAGGTTACCACCACCAAGGTAAGTTATTCATCATCTCTTCTTATTTCTCAAAACCATATCTCGTTCATCATTTCTTATTCTCGATACTATGTCTCGTTCGTCTTTTCTTATTCTCAAAACCATGTCTTATTTAAACCCAATCATTCCTTTTGAAACTTAACCCTGAACTGAACTGACCAATGACATTGACTGAAAGAAGACTTAACTCCAAACGCATTTACTGGTCAAGAAAGAACAACACTCAATAATGAATAGTTAACTATAGCCCAACTGGCACTCAAACTGTCGCCCAAATGGCATTCAAACTATCGCCCAACTGGCATTCAAACTATCGTCCAAATGGCATAAGTGTGCGGGACATTAACAATCTCTTGGTCAAACACGTCATGCCGATCCTCAGACCAAGGGTACGGGAAATTAATAATCACTTGACGAACATGTCATGCCGATCCTCAGGTCTACCGTACATAATCAAACACGTCATACCGATCCTCAGTCCAAGGGTGCGGAAAACTAATCAACTACTTGATCAAACACGTCATGATGATCCTCAGGTCATCCGCACTTGACCGAACACGTCATGCCGATCCTCAAATCAAGGAACAAAACATAACTCACCAATCGACTCCATGGAATAATCGAGAGACCAACTTTGCAAGAATTATCCAAACACGACACAAAAGTTCACGAATCAACTTTGACCGGTAGTCACACGACTAGAAATGAAATCCAGCGTCCCTTATTCGCATTAAATCTATTATTGAAGGTTTTATCATTATTTTTCACGTTCGTACGTTTCGTAGTTTAGTTCATTAATATCATCCATTTATAACCATCAGTATTTTGCTTTACGTCCGACATTCCATTTTCCTCTCAATATACTTACAATGGAAACTTTCCCAATCACATACCAATGCAATAATTGTGCCATTCAACATACTAATAGTTTGGGTACGAACTTTCCAACGGTCATTAGACTATATTCATAACAATGGAAAACATAGCACATAGCTCATGGATTTATAACATGAATTTAATACCAATAAACATATAGATGAAACCCTTACCATACTCATCTATGAGATAGCACTACCATAGCATGAGATTTTTATAACAACCCAGGTACCAGAAAACTAGCATCAACAACCAACACCATGCATAACAAAACATCATACAAAAAGCTACACAATCTGCCAGGATACATTTTCACTGTGTTGACTGAATTAACATGATTTATTTGGGCATGATAAATTGCTTTGTAGATCAAACTCAAAACTAAAACATTGTAGATAATAGGAATATCTTCATGTACAAAAATAATCTAGCTTCAATTACATTTTTGAGCTACTCAAACTATCTATTTTACAGGATATTTCTTATATCTCGGACTGTTCTGTCCCAAATCTATAGTACTGCATTGTACGTGAATTTCACCTACGAAGGAGGGGTTTTTAGACTGAGATATAGAAGGGTTATTTTTAGATAAATTAGTTATCTTTATCCACACAAAAAAGCTAGCTTAATTCTCATTTTTGAGCTGCAAAAAACATTCATTTTACTAAACTATGTTCTAATGAAAGTTTCAGTTTCTCAGATTTATAACACTGCATTGTACATGCATTTCACCCATGAATGAGTGATTTCTAGACTGAGCTATAGAAGAGTTATTTGTAGATAAATGAGTTAGATTTTGCCACAAAAAAACCTAGCTTAATTCGGATTTTTGACCTGCACAAAACATTCATTTTACTAAACTATGTTCTGGTGAAAGTTTCAGTTTCTCAGATTTATGGATTTGTCTTGCATATCATGAAAACTTCAACACAACAACATCAAACTTCTACTAAACATTAATACATACTATATATGTTCTAAATTGAGTTAGATTACTCACAATTTACTCACCAAAGCTTGAAATTGAGCTTGGATGTTATTTTTGAGCTTAATGGAGCTTGAACTTCAAACTTCAAGGATGAACTCCTTCTTCTTCTTAACTTTTCTTCTCTCTTTTTCTCATGAACTACCCAAGTCTCCTAATTTTCTCTCCAAAAATTCAGATTATGATCCAACTAAGAGAGTGTAGTGTGTGCATGTGCTTGTTTATATAGAAAGTTGGGTGGTGGCAAGTGTCATCTTGCATGTAAGCATGTATTCATGCAAGGACAAGTGTCCTAGAGGTGGACAAGTGTCACATGGGGTGGTGACATGGAGCTTGCCCTGTGGCCGGCCATGTGGGACCCACCTTGGATTATGTGCCACTTTCTCGGTTTACGTGCATAAGTTCCTCGGTATATATGTCGGTCTCGATTTACGTACAACCGGGTATTATTTCTAATGTTCGGGTCCAGGTATGGGACTAAGTTAAATCTTATTACGATCGAGTTAGTATGGTTACTATAGTCTAATCAGTAATCCTAAGATATATCAAAACCGTCTCCCAACTAAAATAATAATATAATCATATAGCCGGTCCAATACAGAAATTTGAAAAGCTGATATTATTAATGAAAGAAAAATTACAGGTGTTACATCTTCCACCACCTATTAAAGGATTTCGTCCTCGAAATCAGAGCTTATCTAGGTACAAAATAGAAAAGGATATTTCTCTTGCATCTCTGACTCCATTTCCCACGAAGCTTCTCTTTCGTCATGATGATTCCGCTGAACCTTCACCAATGGAATCTCCTTGTTTCTCAGCTTCTTGGTCTCTCGACCCAAAATCTTGATGGGTCTCTCTACGTAAGACATGCTATTATTCACCTCAATGTCCTTAAAGTCAATAACATGTGGCATCGTGCCCTGATGATACTCCTTCAACATACTGATGTAAAAAACATTGTGAATACCTGACATCCTTGGTGGCAACGCGCGTCTATAAGAAACTCTTCCTACGCGTTCCAAGATCTCGAATGGTCTGATATAGCGTGGCGACAACTTTCCCCCTTTTTGTCCAAACCTTACTACTCCTCAGTCTGGTGATACTTTGAGAAAAACATGTTCTCCTACCTTGAACTCTTTATCCGTGCGATGTTTGTCTGCATAGCTCTTATATCGATCTTGTGTTGCCTTCATCTTCTCTCTGACAATAATTATCTTCTTATTAGTCTCTCGAACCATCTCTGGTCCTAGAAGCTTTCCATCTCCAACTTCAGCCCAACATAATGGCGAACGACACGGCCTTCCATACAATGCCTCGAATGGTGCCATGCCTATGCTTGAGTGATAACTATTGTTGTAGGCAAACTCAATCAATGGAAGATGTGTCTCCCATGAACTCTCAAAGTCAATCACGCAAGCTCTAAGCATGTCTTCCATTACTTGATTGGTCCTCTCGGTTTGCCCGTCGGTTTAAGGATGAAATGCTGAACTTACTTTCAGTGAAGTTCCTAAAGTTGTCTGGAAACTTTCCCAGAATTCTACAATAAATTGAGAATCGCGATCAGACACTATGCTGACGGGTACTCCATGCAATCGTACGACCTGTTGTATGTATAACTGACTCAACTTCTCCACAAAATATGTCATACTGTATGTTATGAAGTGAGCTGACTTGGTGAGTTGGTCCACAATCACCCAAATAAAGTCATGGCTCTGCTGAGATCGGGGTAGACCTACCACAAAATCCATGGTAATGTGTTCTCACTTCCATTGCGGAATCGGTAATGGCTGTAACAATCCTGATGGCTTCTGATGTTCTGCTTTGACTTGTTGACAAGTAAGACACTTAGAAACATACTCTGCCACTTCTCGTTTCATGCCTTCCCACCAGAAATTTTGCTTCAAGTCTTTATACATCTTTGTACCTCCAGGATGAACGGTTAAACGGGACTTATGTGCTTCATCCAGAATGTCCCTCCTCCAAGTCTCCACATAAGGAACACACAGTCGATTCCTACATCAAAATCCTCCATCTGAGTCTACGCTCCATTCCTCGGGTTCCTTTGCCAAAACTTTAGCAAACCACTTCTTCCACTCTTCGTCTTTCTGCTGGGCTTCCAAAATACGGCTGAGAGCGTCGGTTGTGCTACTAAACATCCAAAATGGTGTCCTCCTTTTGTCTCTATGTGTTGGAGATCAAATTATGCTATAGTTTCCAATGCTTTCCATTCTCGAATCATGAGATTAGCATCTATCTCGCGAGGTTTACGACTCAAAGCATCTGCAACAACGTTTGCTTTTCCAGGATGGTACTGTAGAGTGAAATCATAATCCTTGAGTAACTCCATCCATCGTCTCTGCCTCATATTTAGTTCCTTTTGAGAGAACAAGTACTTCAAGCTCTTGTGGTCTGAAAACAAATCAAACTGATCCCCATAGAGGTAATGTCTCCATGTTACAAACATAATTACGGCTAACTCTAGATCATGCATTGGATAACTCATCTCGTGTGGCTTCAACTGTCTCAATCCATACACTATCACCTTTCCATCTTGCATATGTACACACCCTAATCCTTGGTGTGAAGCGTCACTGTAGATGGTATATCTTTTACCGCTCTTGGGTATTGCTAACACGGGTGTCGAAGTTAACCTCTCCTTCAGCTCTTAAAATGCACGTTCATGTCGATCCTTCCAATTGAACTTCGACTCCTTCTTCGTAAGACCAGTTAATGGGGCTGCGATTCTAGAGAATCCTTCTACAAATCTCCTGTAGTAGCCAACCAAACCCAGAAAACTTCTAATCTCTGAAGCATTACTCTGTCTTTTCCAATCTAATATTGCGTTTATCTTTGAAGAATCCATTGATATCCCATTCTGAGAGATGACATGTCCTAAGAACTTGACTTCATTAAGCCAAAACTCGCATTTACTGAACTTTGCATATAGTTGGTTGTCCCTGAGTGTCTATAAGGCAATCTGCAAATGTTTTTCGTGTTCCTCCTTGGCCTTGGAATATATCAGTATATCATCTATAAAGATGATGGTAAACTGATCTAGGTAAGGCCTAAATACCCTATTCATCAAGTCCATAAACACTGCTGGGGCGTTGGTTAGCCCGAATGGCATCCCAAGAAACTCGTAATGTCCATATCTAGTACGGAATGTTGTCTTTGACACATCTTCTGGTCGAATTAACAGCTGGTGGTATCCTGATCTCAAATCAATCTTTGAAAATATCGTGGCTCCTTGTAATTAATCGAACAAGTCATCAATATGTGGCAGCGGGTACTTATTCTTGATGGTTACCTTATTCAACTCCCTGTAGTCTATGCAGAGTCGAAGCGGTCCGTCTTTCTTCTTTACAAACAGTACCGGTGCTCCCCACGGTGATGTGCTTGGACGCACGAATCCTAAATCTTCCAACTCCTGTACTTGCTTCTTTAATTCTTGCATTTCCATCGGTACCATCCTGTACGGGGTCTTGGAGACAGGCATGGTTCCAGGTGCCAGTTCTATACAGAAGTCTATCTCTCGCTTTGGCAGCAAACCTGAGAGATCTTTAAATACGTCCTCGAATTCTCGCACTATCAGAATCTCTGTGATCGTGATCTTTGAGCTTGTGCCCTCGATGGTAGCCAAGCTACTAGTGAGAAAACCATCACTCAATGGGTTACACTAAAAGAAAAAGGGTTGACTTCCAGGTATCGTAAAGGTAATCAACTTGCTAGTACAATCAAAGATAGCATGGTACTTGCTGAGCTAGTCAATTCCTAAGATGAGAACTCCTTCATTGACAATATCACCAAATCGGCGAATATGTCTCTATCTTCTATGTTGATGGGACAGTTTCTGCATACCCTATTCAACATAATAGATGTACCCATCAGAGATACGGCATTCAATGCTACAATAAGGTTTTGAGGTACTAAACCCAAATCTTGTACGACTCTACTAGCAATAAATGACTTCGACGCTCCAGTATCAAATAACGTTTTAACTCTATTGCTGAAAAGAGTGAGCGTACCTTCTAGATTCTGATGCGCTTCGGCGTCAAAACCTGCTGCTTCCGGAATAACGGCATTCATATGAGTCTTGGCAGCTTGCCCTTGAGCGTTGGGTCCATTGTATCCTCGGTGCGCTGCCTTACACTCTCGGCTCCAGTGGCCTTTCTCTCCAAAATTAAAGAATATGACTCCACCACGATCGTGGTTCTTGGAGGTTCTGCAATCTTTGGCATGGTGGCCGGGTATACCATAGTTGAAGCAACTCCCTACACCTTTTCCTTGGGCGATATAACCTCCTTGATGTCCAACAGGGACTGGTGCTTGTGGTGCTACAGTGTTGGCTTGCTGTGTTTGCCTCCGTGCCTGCTGCGGCTTCCTTTCTCCATTCCAGGCGCGCTTGTTATTCTGATAAGGCATGGGTGGCCTTGATCCTTGGACATTTTGTGATGGAAACCTACTGGTAAACCTCTTCTGCTTCTGTTTCTGTATATTCTCCATCTGTGTAGCCAACCCTACCAAAGATTCAAAGGATTGACTCACGTAAACTGCAGTCGTCTCTTATAGTGAAAGAGATAACCCTTGGTGATATTGTTCTTTCTTCTTTTCAGGTATGTCCACCATGTGATGCGCAAAACGGGACAGGTGTTCGAATTGCGTTGTATACTCCTAAACAGACTTGTTCCCTTGAACCAATTCCATGAATTCTTTCTTCTTCAAATTTTGTTCTACTAACGGAAAATACTTTGCTAGGAACCGTTCCTTGAACACGGTCCATGTCATTTCCCGTATGGCTCTTTCTTGCAAAGTAGCCTCTTCCGCTTCCCACTAGTCTGTAGCGGCATATGTCAACTGAAATACAGCTAGGCGGTGTTTTTCGGCCTCACTACAATCCATGGCTTTAAAGATGAGATCCATCTCTCGTAGCCATTTCTCTGCTTTCTATGGTTCCATCATCCCATTGAACTTTTCCGGTCTTAATGCGCGGAAATGTTCAAGTAACTTATCCCCTGTATGCCTTGGTGTAGACACCCAATTTTGACCACACTGATAGGATTTAGGGTGGACAACGTCTTGGAGGATTCGATGATGAAAAGTACCCCGTGGAAGGTACTGGATTCCACACAATCAGAA
This sequence comes from Hydrangea macrophylla, assembly GCA_033977485.1. NCBI lineage: Eukaryota > Viridiplantae > Streptophyta > Magnoliopsida > Cornales > Hydrangeaceae > Hydrangea > Hydrangea macrophylla. Next base: position 15,474,206 of record CM066990.1, on the reverse strand, counting down.
GATCGGACTTCGGAAAGTGACTTCAAGCTCAGAAAAGCCCTTTTCCATGGATAAATCCCGGTTTTGTCAAAATCATCTCTCAGAATTCATATTCTCTCAGGGTTATATGAACATTAAGTGTTCTAAACGCAGTATTCTAGGTATCCAGAGATTCAATTTTAAAGAAAAGTTCGAAATCGACGCACATTTGAAAGCAATTTTGGAAAAGACGTCATTTGATTTCAAAAAGACAACGAAAGTTCCGGAGGACTTCCGGACTTCAATTGGACTTCAATTCTCATTATAAAACCTCTGGAAATATTTTTATACTGAAATTCAACCTGACAGCTTTCCAACGGTACGTAAACGGACGATTTCGGACACCAAAAAGCATTTTTACAAAAATCTGGAAAAGCAGTGCACGTGATTTTTGAAACAGGGTTTGTGGGTGACCAGAGGAGCAAGAATAGTAAGTGGCGGTTTTGGGTATGGGGGTGGCGGGTCCCACCATAACCGCCACTTCCATTTGTGTCCTCCACGGAGCTTTTTGAGTTCCAGACCCTTCTAGAAGCTTCCCACTGCGAGGAAATTGCCTGGAAATTGCGTTTAAGCTCCGAAATGGCCATTTTAACCCTCTTTTAAGCTCTAAAAATCCTGTTTTAACCCTGAAACTTAAGAGCTAAGTCTTCAAAACTCTATATAAGATCTCATACATCTCATATGAGATCACACACACACACACATCTTAACACACTAGACACTTGGAAGAGATACACTTGAATATACTTGGAGATACAAACACACATAGAAGCACATACAAGAGAGATAAGTATACTTTGAATATACTTTCAATTTAGGTGAATTCTAGAGAGAGAAAATTATGAATTGAATTTAGATTAACTTAGGCTAATTAGACCACAATTTGAACATCAATTGCCTCCCTCAACTTCCATGGATGAGTGCTTGAAGAACACTTGAATAACACTTGAAGAAGAAGATCTTCAAATCAATTTTGGTCTTGTAATTGAGAATCCTCCAAGAGGTAAACACTATAGTTCATCTCTAATTCCTACTTTGTATATATAGATCTATAAGATTTGGATCTAACTTAGTTCTATTTCTACTTATTAGAACACTCATCTTCTTCCTCTCATGTTCTTCACACACTCACATAGTTAGATCCAAATCTCTTTGATTTTTATTGATAATTTACAATTAGAGATTGTTTTTCACTTTGATTTTCAATTTTGGTTTCATTCTTCAATTTTAGTTTAGATTCATGCATACATGATTATATATATATACATATATCTATTTTGAATTCCATGATGGTTTGGAAATATGGTCTATGAGAAGGATGATTTCTATGTTCATACCTATCTCTTGATTATTCCTATTACCTAGGATTCCTATTGAATTTCATCTCCAACATGATATTTATAAGTCCCTTTGATCCTTGATCTAAAAGTTCTTCATAGAACTTGAGGGCTAAATTGATTGGGAATCATGATAATTAAGTTGATCTATGAGTTTGATCTCTCTAATAAGCTTCAACTATCACTAAAATGTTTTCCTCACACTTTAAAATGAACTAGATAAAAATTCAGCAAAGCAGATTGGTTTTGTCCATTAGATTTGGTCCATCAAAACCCATAGTTTGATGGATTTCAAATTTTCTGGGTAAACTTTGATGAATTAGCTTTCATCCGGTCCGTTTTGAGAGCTTTTAGGATTCATATACTATTTTTAGAAATTGTTGAGAAATCGGTTGACAGATTTGAACATCGTCTCTTTGTGCTTGAATTTCAGAAAATCTATAATAGTTATCGACGTTCCGCTTTTTGGGGATGATTCCTAACTCATATATCTATATGCCGATGTAAAATCGTGAGCATACGATCGAGTTAGGATCGTTTTCTAAGCGTTTAAAGTTGATACAACTATTCTGGAATTTTCTAAGTTTAATTACAAATATGATTATGTATACAAAATGGTCATACCTTGATCACTCAACAACAATTGATGAATAAAACTTGGTTTAGAAATCACCTAGGATAAATGGATGAGAGATCAAAAGCTTAAATCAACTTGGTTAACATGATTCATGAACTTCTATTATACTTCTATTATGTTTTGCATTCATTTGTCAAATGATACCAAATTTCCAGAATAACAGAGTCTGTTTAAAACACTTTTTCAGAAACCTTGTGATTACAGAATGTCCATGGGTTTATTTTTATCATATACTACAATGAAATAGCTTTCTTTTGACACCAAATAGAGCTTCATATGATTTTTGTAGATTTAATTATGATTTTTACAAGAACAGTGGACAGTCCTGATCCACTGTTCCCAAAACATTTATTTCTCAAACAATAAAATTGATATTGAGGTCCCACTTTTTGGAAAAGTTCCCTAAGACATGTATCTAACTTTCTGTAAAAGGGTTTTTATCCAGCTCATGTTTAAGACCACTTTTGATAGGATTCATTAGAGGTTGCTGAATCTGGAAATTTGATTGATGACATGTTTTCTTTGTTTATCATGCATATCATTTGTTTGCTTGTATTTTTGCAATGCTTTGGGTATTCTTTGGTGTCTTAGTGCAGAGAATTAAGTGCCTTGGACCCGGACGTCGATTTGTGGTTTGCCTCGTCTACATGTGGCTTAGTGCCCATGTATCATGTACTATCTCTATCCTTTCTTTTAGAATTTTTCTAGGTTTACAACTTTGATTTCAACGACACATTTCCTTTAGGGTAGTCTCCGTTTATATGATTATTTGTTAGAGACATCTTATCTAGGATTGTTGCATGATTGCATTGCACGTTTCCATTCTTTTTGCTTTCGCGACTCCGCTTGAGTCAACCAATGTAAGTCTTCTCGTTCCCTTTGCATATCATGACATGTTTACTTTATTTGCATCGGTCCCGGGCGGGACTAGCCACTGTGAGTATACTTCTCCCTTGTATTGCATGAGCATCCGCTTTCTACTTGATTTAGTCTCTTGAAATGATTTTCATTAGATGTTTCTTTTTGCCATGTATATATCTATCTAGTATGTTTGAGGAAACAACATCTATTATGAATTAATAACAAGGATATTTGAATCAAGGCCTACCATTCGGTAGGGCGAGGAGGGGGTGCTTTAGTCCTGCTTGGGCTCCTTCCCCTCTCGTACCAAGACCCCCGAACCTTGTTTCTGGTAATGAAGGGCGAGTAACCTTATTCAATTTTGGGCGAGTCAAACTTGGGTTTCCTAATTCCCGATAAAAATTAGGTGGCGACTCTTTGTCTCTAGGATCGCGTGAGGAAGTCCTAGTTTTCCCTGAAGTGTGCTCCTTGGGATCCGTCCCGGGACACTATCGAGGGAGAGCGTCAGGATCCGCTCCTCATTCGCAGTGGTCCACAATCTGGCGACTCCACTGGGGATTTGAACATGAAACCGATGGTTTCTTGTTCTTCGAGGGTTTGACTTGAACCAATGAATATCCTTGTTATTAATTCAATAATCATGTTGTTTCTGCCTGCATTTGCACTTGCATTGTTCTTTCACCGCGACTGCTTGAGATCATTGCCTTGAAGATAGAGGGTCCTCTTTCCTCTATTTGTCAAGAGTTTTGGTAGCATGTAGTCACCGTTAGCCTTGTACCGCGTGCGGTATATAGAGCCTATGTGTGAACGGCACGCCCTCGGGGAGGCGGTCAACCACACCGCTGAGCTTGCTAATGGACCCTTTATGAGACTAAAACCCGGCCTTTGCATATAGTTTCTATAGAACCCTTCAATTAGGATCTTGATTATCATCTTTGATTAGGACAATGTGATGAATTACTTGCGCTTGCCCGTAAGGGATTATGTGGATGATGAGGACGTGTATGCGAAGGCATCATCAAACCTTGTATGGTGGATTCCTCTAGGATAGTATGGTCTTTATCCGAACATCCAATCATTATTTGAGGACAATTTTGAAAATTTTTGAAATTATAAGCACTTCTTTGAAAATCCCAAGTCTTTTGAAAATTCCGGGAATATCCCTTTTGAAAACTCGCTTTGAAATTCACTTTCAAATTCTCCTAGATTTTTAGAGAAATCCAAAATTCCTACTTTGATGATTCAATTTCAAATTCTCCTAGATTTTAGAGAATTTCAAAAAAAAAAAAAATTTTACTTTGGTCTTCAAGAAATCATGATGATTCAATTTCAAAATCTTCCTCTCAGATCTTAGAATTTCAAAATTCCCACCTCAATTTTTAAGAATCATGATTTCTCACCACAAACATTGATGGTTCAAAAATTCTTTTGAAAATTACAAATCTCCCCATCTTTTTCAAAGATTTTCATGAAAAATTTCAATTTTCAAACCTGAACCATCAAGAATTTCAAAACTCAAAATCCTTGGATAATGATTGGATTAGTAGGGTGATTAGCATACTCAAGGAATCTTATGTGCTTATGTGCTGATGTGCTAGGTCTAAGCTAGATTAAGGTGCATTGCATTTAGATTAGATTGCATTTCATCTGCATTGCATGCACTACACGAGCATTGCATATACGACTCACGAGTGCGACGCCTCTAATATACTTTCAAAAGAAAAGATTTGTTTTCCTCAGAATTTTGAAAGCTTGAAAAGATTTCTTTGATTTTAAGAAAAATGTTTTTGAAAAAGGAAATGATTTTCCATTTATGATTTCCATCTTTGTAAATCCACCTTCTTATATCATTCTTTGAAAAATTCTTTTGCAATAAAGATACCTGATTATTTGAAAATCCCTAAATAAACCAGATAAGAAAAGATAGGACCGAAAAGTTGTACTCCTTTCTGGGTCAGAGCTCCGAACAGCCGTTTGATCAGATCAGGGTTAGAAGAAGGAACAGCCGAGTCGACTAGGGTTGAAGATATGACATACGAAGCGGATATGGAAGCCAGATTGGCCGCAATGCAAGCTGCCTTGGATCAGAGCAGGGAGCAGAATCGAGAACAACTTGCCACTATGATGAGAATGATTGAGCAGCTAACTAATCCACCACCACCACCTCCAGAGCATCATGAAGAAGAAGATTTTGGGGAGACAGTTCAACCAAAGGTTCAGCTAGATCAGGAAATTCAGGACAAGTTGGCCAAGATCGACAAACTAGAGAGTGTGATCAGAAAGAGCAAAGGGGTGGATGAGTATTTGTTCGATGTTGAAGGGTTGTGTGACGCTCCAAAAGCCAAACTCCCAGAGAAGTTTAAGATGCCGCATATTGAATTTTTCAATGGAACCGGAAATCCAAAGAGCTATCTGAGGCTTTATGTAGGAACTTTGCAGCCCATGGGCATTGGATCTGACCTCTTCGCTCTATTGTTTCCAAGAGTTTTGAGTGGAGCAGCACTTTCATGGTACTTGACGTTGGAACCAGCCATAACCAGAGATTGGGAGGCATTGGCCAAAGCTTTCGTGGCTCAATATTCATATAACCAGTTGTTTGATGTAACTGCAAGAGATCTAGAAACCACCCGACAAGAGTACAGGGAATCCTTCGCAGGTTTCCTTACTCGTTGGAGAGCTAAAGCTGCTCAAATGACTAGCAGGCCAGCGGAAAAAGATCAGGTCCGAATGATCATCAAGAATCTACAGCCCGAATACTTGGAAAGGCTAGAATTTCAGTCCATTGTGAGTTTCGAACAGCTGTTTGATGTGGGAACTTTGATAGAAGATGCCATTAGAGATGGAAAGATCAAGAAAGAAAGCACGAGCAATCGATACAGAAAGACAGAAAGGCCAGTCTATCATCAGTCTGCTGACGTCAACACACTATCTCCTCAGCCTTTTCAGAAAGAGCGTCGAAGTATGGCTAATGCAAGAGGAAGTCAAAATCAGAAACAGTCGAGAGAGAAAAGAGAATTTTCCGACTTGGGGATGCCACTAAGCACCGCACTTGAAAGAATGATAGAAAAAGGGTACTTGCAGAAATTGGAACCTAAACCAGAGCCAAATCCACTTCCACCGGGTTTCAAAACAGAGTTCTTTTGTGACTTTCATCAAGGCCGTGGACATAGCACAGATAGATGCTGGAGACTTCGCCATGAAATTGAAGACTTGATTGAAAAAGGGGTCATCTCCCCTCCTCCCTCTCAGCCAAATGTTCAGAAGAATCCTCTCCCTAATCATAAGGGGAACATGCCAAATGTTAACTTTGTAGAAGAAGGATCTCAGATTTATAACCCAAAGATCTACATCACATCCTCGAATCAACCAGCTATGGATGTTCAACTTCCGGAAGACGCTGCAATTTGCATCTTGAGGAATATGGAAGAGGAAGAATGGGTCGAAGAAGCACTGGCTTTTGAAGAAGAAATAGCCAACGGAAATCTTACAATTGAATGGTGGGATCCCAATGCCATCACCGACGACTCGATCTGGTATGAGGAAGAAAAGCCCATAGAAGCAGTCACCGAGAAACAAAGCACTGAGCCGATAGAAGAATTGCTAAAGCCTGTCGAGAACCTTGAAATCAAAGATGACGATCTTATTGCAATGATGGAAGAAGAAGAAGATTGGTGGTATGATGATGAGGATGATTCCGTTAATAATACCATAATCCCCGATGATTCTGTTTGGAAAATCACTGTTGGCACCGAAAAGTTAGCCAAAGAACTTGAGTCTATCTGGATCACCAATGAAGCAAACCACTTGACCCGTTCCGGACGTCATTTCAAGCCTCATGAGTTAGAAAATCGTGGAAAAGAAACATGGAATGAGAAAGAAGTCGTCAAAGCAAAAGAGGCTGGTAAAGGAGCCGTGAGCGAAGAAGAAGATGAAATCCTAAAGCAATTGAAGAAAACACAAGCTTGGATCTCAGTATGGGGATTACTTATGACCTCTCACAAACACAGGCAGGCCATGCTCGATACTCTCAATCGTTTGGATGTTTCTGTCAATACTACTCCCGAAGATCTAGTAAACATGATCTCTTTAAAGCCTTGTAAGCCTGTAATCACATTCACAGATGAAGATTTACCGCCGGAAGGGGCACACCACAACAGAGCTCTCTACATCACTGTACATTGCCTGGGGAATAGAGTACCGGTCTGCTTGGTAGATAATGGGTCAGCCTTGAATGTATGTCCTCTCCAAACAGCTCTCAGAATGGGGTTGTCTATTTCAGAACTCTTGCCATCAACACAAACTGTGAGGGCCTATGATAACACCAAAAGGGCCATTGTGGGAATGATTAAGTTGAAAATTGAAGTCGGGCCATTAAACAAAGAAGCTGATTTCCAAGTGATTGATATTCCGGCTAGCTTTAATCTGCTATTGGGACGTCCGTGGTTACATGTGAATGATGCAGTCGCCTCCACTCTCCACCAGAAAGTCAAGTTCATCTGGAAAGAGGATGTGGTAACAATCTTTGGGGATAGCTGGATCAAAGAAGAAGGGACAAGCCATGGTCCTGTGCTAGAAGTCCAAACACCGGAAGAAGAAAATGAATTAGGAGGATTCAACTTTGTGGGAATGATAAATGAAGGAGCTAAGAAAAAGAAATCCGTTTGGGATCGACTCAGCTATGAGAAGAAACTTCCTGATGCATCTGTCTGGGGCGAAGAAATCACTCCGATCAAGAAAAAGAAGCCGTTCATCACCGAACGCGAATATAGAAAGATGTTCGAGAAGGGAAACCCGGTTGCCAAAGATCTACAAGAAGAAGTGGGACAGAATTGGATCCCTGAAGTCATGCCATTGTACTTTGACCAGTATGCCAATCCTAAAGTGGCTCATATGGTGCGGAAGATGAACTATTTTCCTGGAATGGGACTAGGTCGTCGTCAACAAGGAATAACTGAACCACCGAACTTCCACGAACAGAAAGATAAATCTGGGCTTGGGTATCAATTGACTGAAGAAGATAAGAAGAAGATGACAAAAGGAAAAGGGCCGATGGTTGTTTCTGGGCCAAGAATCCTGAATGGATACTTCGTGAAAGAAGGCGATGACTTTCCCTTCTGTGGGTTCCCTGAACCATGGTATGATCCGGCTACCAAGAACATTAAGCCTGGATTTGAGATTTTCTTCAAACATGAGTTCTCCGACTATGAGGATCCGTTCTTGTATACTCCGCCTATCAAGAAAGGAAGGAAGGACTGGGCTGAGCTGATGACAAGTGATGATTTGAACATGCTAATGGATGAAGAGCTGAACATGCTGATGGATGCCGAAGAAGCACTGGGAAATGTGAAAGAAATCAAGCCAATAGAGGGAGCTCTGAACAATTGGGTGATAGAATCGGAAGTCAACAAATCCCCTCCCCCATTTCCCCGGAAGTCTGTAAAGGCCAATATGAGCCATGATGTTGAGTCTGCTTTTGCTTTTGATGTACCCAAAAATGTTAATGAAATGAACGAGGATTTTGCTTACTCTTCTGTGTCTGATGATCTTGATTTTGAAATTTCTGAGGATTTGCAAAGATTAATTGAAAATGAAAATGAATCTGCATGCAAGATTATTGAAGAAACTTTGCTAATAAACTTGGATAATGAAGATAATCCACAAAATGTTCATATTGGCACCACACTCACTTCACAAGAAAGCAATGAACTAATCAACTTATTAAAAGAATTTAAAGATGTTTTCGCTTGGTCCTACCAAGATATGCCAGGCATCGATCCAGAGATTGTCCAACACCACATCCCTCTCTTTCCAAATTCAAAACCTGTTAAGCAAAAGTTGAGACGCATGAGACCCGAATGGACTTTGAAGATCAAAGAAGAAGTTGAGAAACAATTGAAAGCTGGATTCCTGATGGTAACCCAATATCCGGAATGGATAGCCAATATAGTTCCTGTGCCAAAGAAGGATGGAAGGATCCGTGTATGTGTTGACTTCAGAGATCTAAACAAGGCTAGTCCTAAGGATGATTTTCCGCTTCCACACATAGATGTTCTGGTAGATAGCACCGCGGGGCATGAGTTGTTATCATTCATGGATGGTTTCTCAGGGTACAATCAGATTTTAATGGCACCCGAAGACAGAGAAAAGACTACATTCACAACTCACTGGGGGACGTATTGCTACCGAGTGATGCCATTTGGGTTAAAGAATGCTGGCGCAACCTATCAGAGAGCTGCTACTACTTTGTTACATGACATGATCCATAAAGAGGTAGAAGTTTATGTGGATGATATGATTGTTAAGTCCAAAGAAAGAAGTGGGCATTTAACAGCACTCGCCAAGTTCTTTGAAAGATTTACAGAATGAGATTGAATCCACAGAAGTGTACTTTTGGAGTTACCACCGGAAAGCTGCTGGGATTTCTCATCACACAGAGAGGAATTGAGGTTGACCCCACAAAGATCAAGGCTATTATGGATATGCCGCCTCCGACAAATGAAAAGGAAGTAAGAGGATTTCTGGGAAGAATCCAATTCATCAGTCGCTTCATATCTAAGCTCACTGCTACTTGCGATCCGCTTTTCAGCTTGTTGAGAAAAGGGAAGAAATTCGAATGGGACAATCAATGTCAAGAAGCTTTTGACAAGATCAAGGCTTATTTATCAAACCCACCGGTTCTTTCACCCCCGAAGTCAGGGAAGCCTTTGCTGTTGTACTTATCCATGTCAGAGAATGCTATGGGATGCATGTTAGCCCAAGAAGGAGATGAAGGGCGTACAGAGAAAGCCATTTACTACTTAAGTAAAAGGATGACTGGATACGAATTGAAGTATTCTCCGTTAGAAAAGACATGTTGGGCTTTGGTTTGGGCCACTCGTCGTCTGAGGCATTATATGTTGGCCTTCCCTGTTGTTTTAATCTCCCGAATGGATCCTTTGAAGTACCTATTTGAAAAACCAGCATTGACCGGAAGAATCTCCCGATGGACATTGATGCTATCTGAGTTTGACTTGATACATGCTACGAGTAAATCTGTTAAAGGAAGGGCTGTCGCAGAACATTTAGCAGAACATCCGATAAATCTGGAAAACGAAGGAGAGTTCATGTTCCCTGACGAAGGATTGATGGAATTAAAAGAAGATGTGTGGAAAATGTACTTTGATGGAGCTGCAAACCAAAAAGGATATGGAGTAGGAATCATCCTTGTATCCCCTGAAGGAGCACATACCCCATTCTCTATTAAGCTGAAGTACACCTCCACCAACAACACTGCTGAGTATGAAGCTTGTATCTTGGGGCTAGAAGCCGCATTGACTTTGGAGGTAAGGAAACTTGATGTATTCGGGGATTCCAATTTGATCATATCCCAAGTTCGAGGAGATTGGAAAGTCAAGGAAGAGAAGTTAAAACCCTATCATGAGTATCTTGATTCTTTACGAACTCGTTTCTTGCATATCACGTTCTTCTACCTGCCTCGAGAAGAAAATCAGCTAGCAGACTCTTTGGCTACTTTAGCGTCAATGATTGAGATTCCTGTGGGGATAAAGCTAACTCCTTTGATGATTGAACAAAGGGAAAAGCCGTCTTATGAGATGATTGGGGAAATAGAAGAAGCAGAAGAACTTCCGTGGTACACCGACGTGTGGAACTTCATTGAAAATGGGGAATATCCGGAAGGCGCCTCTGAGAAAGACAAGAGAGCCATAAGAAGATTCTCGGCTCAATTCATGATTTGTGGCGGAAATCTATTGAAGAGATCTCACAATGGATTCAACTTGACATGTCTGTATGGAAACAGTGCGAGAAAGATGATGGAGCAAATTCACGAAGGGGTGTGTGGTCCTCATATGAGTGGACACATGTTAGCTAAGAAGATCATCCGACAAGGATATTATTGGACTACTATGGACAAGGACTGCTATGAATATGTCAGAAAATGTCACAAATGTCAGATCCATGCCAATATGAAGCATGTGCCGCCGTCACTGCTATACAACATGACTACCCCTTGGCCATTCTCAGTTTGGGGAATAGATGTTATTGGAGAAGTAACCCCGAAGGCGTCTAATGGGCATCAATACATCCTGGTAGCAATTGATTATTTCACAAAATGGGTGGAAGCAGAGTCTTATGCGACATTGAAGGCTAAAGATGTGGCCAGATTTATCAGAAGAAATATAATCTGCCGATACGGGGTCCCTCATGAGTTGATATCCGATCATGGCAGTCACTTCCAGAAAGAGGTTTTGGATCTACTAGAAGAATACAAGATCATGCACCACATGTCAGCGCCGTATAGGCCACAAACAAATGGGGCAGTTGAAGCAGCTAATAAGAATTTGAAGACGATCCTAAGAAAGATGACTGATACATACCGAGATTGGCATGAGAAGTTACCGTATGCACTGTGGGGATACAGAACATCTATCCGAACATCTACAGGAGCCACTCCTTATTCATTGGCTTACGGAATGGAAGCAATACTCCCAGTTGAAATAGAACTACCATCTTTGAGAGTTGTGGCAGAATCCGAGATTCCAGAATTTGATTGGCTAAGAGATAGATATGAGGAGCTAATGTTACTTGATGAGAAAAGGTTGGCCGCAATTGATCATGTGCATGTGTATCAGAGAAGAATAGCTCGAGCATTCAACAAGAAGGTCCGTCCAAGAAAACTTGAGGAAGGCGACCTTGTGCTTAAAGCCTTAAAAGCACCCGTTTTCGATCCTAGAGGGAAATTCAAGCCAAATTGGGTTGGCCCATACGTCATCAAGAAGCTTCTCTCTGGAGGAGCGGCATACCTGATGGATCTAGATGGAGTTGAGTTCAATCAGCCAATCAACATTGACCGTCTCAAAAGATACTATGCTTAAAAGCCTTTTTCTTTCAAAACCTGTTCTTTCAAAACCTCCAGCATTCGAGGAACTACACTTGACCTGATTCCCACTTGGGGATATGTAGGCAACCTGCTCGGTTCGGTCACTGCTCCTGAAACCCTCAACCATACTTCCTTTCAAGACCTGGCCGAACTACTTTGGATCTGATTCCCACTTGGGGATAAGTAGGCGAGCTTTCCTGGCTCTCGATCCCTGAACCTTGCAAACTAGGGGCAAACTTTCAAGTTTGCCCAAAGCCTCAAGATATCACTGCCACACTAGGGGCAAACTGCGTTTGCCCAAACTTCCATTTATCTCTGTCAACTAGGGGCAAACTGTCGTTTGCCCATACCTCGCTACCTGTCCTCTCTGGATCACTTGGCTATCAGAATTAAAGCACCTAAGTGAAAAATCTGGTAATTCTTGATATTAAGTTGAAAAGTTTTTTTAGCAATCTAAAGATGTGAATCTAATGTCAAGACTGAAACATTATGTGGAAAATTTTCAAAAGCTTCAAGATTACATGCAAAGCCAACACAATATCCTGCTACAAGATAAAATCTCATTTTCAAAAACATGCAAATCCTTAGAAAATTCAAATATCCAAGTCAAAAGACATTGTCGAGAAAGAGGAATCGTCAGAAATTTCCTTTCCCTGTAAAATCGAGTCCTGTGTGTCAGTGTGCAAAGTGTCAATCAAATCAGTCTCGTGACAAGGGATGCAAAGCGAAACAGAAGGATAGCATAAAACAGCATCAAGCAAAGTCAAGAGTACAAGCCCATCAAGTCTCAGACAGAATACATCAACATCAGTCTCAGCACAGAAAGCAAGAAAAACAGAAAGATAGTCATGGGTACATATGATCATCATCAGCGACGACGAGTAGCCCATGGGTACCAAGCAGGCATATCTGAGGCCGTAGAGCTATCATCATCTTCAATTTGGCGCCTTCGCCTAGACCCACCAGCCCCACCAGAAGGGCCTACATTCATCCGCTCCAACTGTGATTGAAGATGCCTAACTTGAGCCACCTGTGGAAGAAAAGAATCAGTATAGGGGTTTGAAAAAGCAATGAGATAAGAAGAAAAGGTCAAGAAATTTACCAGGGCCGCATCACGGTCTATGTAAGTCTGGCACATGCCATCCCACTGCAAAGAGAAGAAAGATATGGTCAAAAAGATCAGAAGAATCAGAGGTAATGAGTTCAGAAATTACTTACATGTCCCTCACGAGCAAGGCTCCAAGCCCTCAGATTCTGTGCATAAGCTCGCTCTTCATTGAAAACGGACTCATGTTGTTCTGAAACTAGCTGAGGCTCTACAAGATCACGGGGGATCTCTACAGAAGATATAACTCCGCGCAGCATGGTCGAGGCTCGCCAATCACAAGGAGGAATGAGAGGTAGAGGTCGACCAGGGCCATCCACAAAAGAACTCCTCTGCAAATGATGATAAGAAATAAGATAAAGCAAGCATTCGATCAGAAATGAAGAAGTCGTGAAATACCTGCGGGTCATCCGAGAGCGGGAAATTAGGCATCAGATGAGTAACCCTGAAGACGTCATAGTTCTCCTCAATCAGAGTAAAAGAGGCTGAAGGAATTCCGTTCAAAGCATTAATAAGATCTTCATCTTCCAAATTCTGCGCCGACCTCATACAAGAAGGCGGATCCTGTGGCACTAAGAGACGATCCTCCAAATCAGTCTGAGGAGCTACTCTCTCTCCAAGATACCACTCAAGAACAGAGGGACCCTCAAGAAGAATCCTCTCTCCAGTCATCTGTCTAGCTAAGCCAATCTCAGTCACATCTCCATTTGTCACCCAAGGATGCCAGTTAACTTGGGTGAATCTGAGACGGGTAAGAAAATCCCGGCAAGAAATAACATTATGAGCATCATTCTTGGTACCTACGGCTTGGCGACGCCACTTCAGAGCCCGTGGAAAAATATGAATCTCTTCCTCCCGGAATGATGGAGCCGTCATGGAGAAATACTCAAAGGCCCACACCTACAAGGGAAAATAAAGCAGTGGTCAAAACAGCAGAACATCAAATGATAAAAACTGGAAATGAAAATATTTTCAGTACCTCCCAAGCTCTCCAGAATCCGCCGAATCCAGGGGATTTGCCTCGAGAATGCTCCCCCATATGACTATACAGAATGGCTAAACCAGCAGAGCCCCAATCAAAATCTGCAATCTCCTCAAGATTTCGAAGACTATCAAGCATATTCAATGTAATCCGCTCAGCTCGAGTAGAAAGAAGAGAGCAACCAAGCAAATACAAGATGAAAGCACGGGTAAGCTGCATATCGGTAAATTGAGCCGCTCTTTCAGAAGGCCTGAAGTTGTTGATGAACCATGTGATGCCTACGCTCGATCCGTGAAGATCTCTCTGGGATGGGATGATGCCTAGGAGACGCTCAATGATAGTAGGATGTCTATGGATGTTCTTTGCAAAGGCAAGACGATGCCCGCCAAATGAGATGCCGGTTATCATTGCAAAATCAAGAGGGGTCATGGTTATCTCCCCAAAAGGCATGTGAAAAGTATTTGTGGAATCCCACCACCTTTCAGCAAGAGCTTGAATCATGGCCAAATCATTAGTCGATCTCTCCAATAAGGTTACAAACGACCCAAAGCCCGCTTGCTTGATATTGGCTACTACTTGGGGACGCGACTCCGACAATTCATTAAACCATTCAAGGCATTTTCCATGGCTACCATGACCTCTAAGATGACCAACCACATTCTAAAAAGAAAAAGGATGATTTCTAAGGAATCGCAAGAATAAAGAGACACGTATGAAGATGTGAAACAAAGGAGTAATTAAAGAATGGGTTACCTCTTGACGAAAGGCCCTCCTAGAGATATGATTTAGTGGATTTTTCATGGTTGCATACTCCATGGTTTGAGTTGATGAAGCTCCACTAGCTTGAAATTGGCTTCTACGTGTTCTAGAACTTTCACCTTGTCCATGGGAACTCATGGTTGTTGATGCTTGAAGCTTGAAGATAAGAGGTTGAAGATGATGAATAGTAAAAACCTTGGTACTTGAATCCCCTAGAATAGGGAGGAGTTGATGAAATCAACAAAGTTTTTGGAGGTTTTAAATGCAAGAAATCACTCAAAACATCAAGAAATTGCAAGATTTGAGCACCTTAGAAGGAAGAGGTGATGCATTGAAGAAGAAATGAATGAAGAACAAAGAAGAAAATGGGTTTAAAACCCCAAAGTTGCGGCTGGCGGTTCCCAAGGGGGTGTGGGGAACCGCCATTTACTATTCACTTCCTGCCATTTCCCCATTTTGCTCTATATTCGCGTCTTGACCCCCGGAACTCTTGATTTGATCCCGGATTGGTCCATTTTTGATATATAAGCCTTGAGAGTGCTTAAAACTTGTTGGAATTGGTCTAGAGGACCTCTGGAGATTTGAATCTTGGTAAAAATCCATTCAAGAATTGAAAAAAGTCCCCCAGATGAGAAGAATCAAAGGCACCGCAGCCTGAAAGTGGCCGAGAAACGGCAAACTCCCGTCGTTTTGGGATTGATTATGAGTTGTCTTAGAAAATGGACATTTGAGTCTACTGTCGCTTGAGAATTACATCCAGAAAGGACTTTCAGAAGATGGGTCAGAATGCGAGATGTTCATAAAGGGTTAGAGTAAGCCTGACGTGTTGCAAGAATGATTGCGTTGGTCGAAGCACCAATATGAGTCTCAGAAAGAATCAGCAGGGCCTCCAGAATATGTGCTCGCGTCCCAGAAACCTCAGATATCTCCTCAAGCAGAGAATTTCCAGATATTGTCAAGGTATACAGAATTCGTGCATCTCTCAGAATCATAGGATCTCCCCAGTAGAGAACTTTCAGAATTAAGTTTCTCGCAAGCATCATGTATCCACGGGTTGCCTCCAGATAAAGGGTATCTCTCAGAATTTGAGCATCAAAATCGCCTCCAGAATACAAGGTTTATGCCAAGCATCATGTATCCAGGGTTGCCTCCAGAATGTAGGGTTTCTCTCAGAATCGTGGGTTGCCTCCAGAATGTAGGGTTTCTCTCAGAATCAGAATCGTGGGTCGCCTCCAGAATACAAGGTTTATGCCAAGAATCGTGTATCCGTGGGTTGCTCTCAGAATGTAGGGTTTCTCTCAGAATCGTGGGTTGCCTCCAGAATGTAGGGTTTCTCTCAGAATCAGAATCGTGTATCCAGGGTTGCCTCCAGAATGTAGGGTTTCTCTCAGAATCATGTATTTCTCAGCATCGCATATCAGGGTTGCCTCCAGAATGTAGGGTTTCTCTCAAAATCAGAATCGTGTATCCGTGGGTTGCTCTCAGAAGAAGGGTCATCTCTCAGAATTTGTGTATCTCTCAGAATCCGTGCATCAGAACAGAAGATTTGTCCTCAGAAGAAGGGCCTGTTTCAGAAGAACAGAGGATTTGTCTCCGGCAGAGAGACCTGTTTCAGAAGATTTGTTTCTAGACCTGCCACAGAAGATTTGTCCTCAGAAGAAGGGCCTGTTTCAGAAGAACAGAGGATTTGTCTCCGGCAGAGAGACCTGTTTCAGAAGATTTGTTTCTAGACCTGCCACAGAAGATTTGTCCCCAGAAGAAGGGCCTGTTTCAGAAGAACAGAGGATTTGTCTCCGGCAGAGAGACCTGTTTCAGAAGATTTGTTTCTAGACCTGCCACAGAAGATTTGTCCTCAGAAGAAGGGCCTGTTTCAGAAGAACAGAGGATTTGTCTCCGGCAGAGAGACCTGTTTCAGAAGATTTGTTTCTAGACCTGCCACAGAAGATTTGTCCCCAGAAGAAGGGCCTGTTTCAGAAGAACAGAGGATTTGTCTCCGGCAGAGAGACCTGTTTCAGAAGATTTGTTTCTAGACCTGCCACAGAAGATTTGTCCCCAGAAGAAGGGCCTGTTTCAGAAGAACAGAGGATTTGTCTCCGGCAGAGAGACCTGTTTCAGAAGATTTGTTTCTAGACCTGCCACAGAAGATTTGTCCTCGGAAAAAGGGCCTGTTTCAGAAGAACAGAAGATTTGTCTCCGGCAGAGAGACCTGTTTCAGAAGACTTGTTTCCAGACCTGTTACAGAAGATTTGTCTAGAAGAAGGACCTGTTTCAGAAGAGCAGAAGATTTGTCTCCGGCAGAGAGACCTGTTTCAGAAGATTTGTCCCCAGCAAAAGGACTCTACATCAGCAATCGTCCCCAGCAAAAGGACTCTACATCAGCAATCGTCCACAGAAGAAGGACCTGTTTCAGCAATCGTCCCCAGCAAAAGGACTCTACATCAGCAATCGTCCACAGAAGAAGGACCTGTTTCAGCAATCGTCCCCAGCAGAAGGACTCTACATCAGCAATCGTCCCCAGCAGAAGGACTCTACACCAGCAATCGTCCCCAGCAAAAGGACTCTACATCAGCAAATCGTCCCCAGCAGAAGGACTCTACATCAGCAATCGTCCACAGAAGAAGGACCTATTTCAGCAATCGTCCCCAGCAGAAGGACTCTACATCAGCAATCGTCCCCAGCAAAAGGACTCTACATCAGCAATCGTCCACAGAAGAAGGACCTGTTTCAGCAATCGTCCCCAGCAGAAGGACTCTACACCAGCAATCGTCCAGTTGTTTGACATGACTCAGAATTCATCCAAGATACTTCGCTATTTCAAGAGTCGTCCAGGATACAGATGACGCCTACGAGCCTTAAGATCAGAAGAATAACTTTGACAAAAACCTCGAGAATCATCCAAGATACCTTTAGCATATTCGACTGTGAGAGAGAGTCGTTGCATCCTTTGCATTAGATTTTGCATCTAGGGAACCCTTGAGGATGATTCCTCCAGCACTTTCACATTTCATGTTTTCATACTGCACCAGCATCCTAGGATAGGAGCATTTCATCCGCATTGTTGTTGTTTGTTTTCCGTTTTCCCGCGCGCTTGAACTACGCCCTGGTCTGATTCCTGGAAAGGATACGTAGGCAGCTCCAGCAGAGCACGACCAGCATCAGCTTCAACTTAGCCGCCTCTACCCAGCATTGCATTGCATTCTTGCATTCGTAATTTCTTGATTTTCTCTGATTTTGAATTTCTTGATTTTGCGAATTTTTTGTTTTTCCTAAAACCTCTCAGTATGGTTATTTGGGTGCCTTCAAGGCTTTGGCACTCACTTGCAGTTCACGTTGTTCACAACAAGCTCTGCCAAAGAGGGGCAAACTGTAGACACCCAATTTTGACCACACTGATAGGATTTAGGGTGGACAACGTCTTGGAGGATTCGATGATGAAAAGTACCCCGTGGAAGGTACTGGATTCCACACAATCAGAAGATCGGACTTCGGAAAGTGACTTCAAGCTCAGAAAAGCCCTTTTCCATGGATAAATCCCGGTTTTGTCAAAATCATCTCTCAGAATTCATATTCTCTCAGGGTTATATGAACATTAAGTGTTCTAAACGCAGTATTCTAGGTATCCAGAGATTCAATTTTAAAGAAAAGTTCGAAATCGACGCACATTTGAAAGCAATTTTGGAAAAGACGTCATTTGATTTCAAAAAGACAACGAAAGTTCCGGAGGACTTCCGGACTTCAATTGGACTTCAATTCTCATTATAAAACCTCTGGAAATATTTTTATACTGAAATTCAACCTGACAGCTTTCCAACGGTACGTAAACGGACGATTTCGGACACCAAAAAGCATTTTTACAAAAATCTGGAAAAGCAGTGCACGTGATTTTTGAAACAGGGTTTGTGGGTGACCAGAGGAGCAAGAATAGTAAGTGGCGGTTTTGGGTATGGGGGTGGCGGGTCCCACCATAACCGCCACTTCCATTTGTGTCCTCCACGGAGCTTTTTGAGTTCCAGACCCTTCTAGAAGCTTCCCACTGCGAGGAAATTGCCTGGAAATTGCGTTTAAGCTCCGAAATGGCCATTTTAACCCTCTTTTAAGCTCTAAAAATCCTGTTTTAACCCTGAAACTTAAGAGCTAAGTCTTCAAAACTCTATATAAGATCTCATACATCTCATATGAGATCACACACACACACACATCTTAACACACTAGACACTTGGAAGAGATACACTTGAATATACTTGGAGATACAAACACACATAGAAGCACATACAAGAGAGATAAGTATACTTTGAATATACTTTCAATTTAGGTGAATTCTAGAGAGAGAAAATTATGAATTGAATTTAGATTAACTTAGGCTAATTAGACCACAATTTGAACATCAATTGCCTCCCTCAACTTCCATGGATGAGTGCTTGAAGAACACTTGAATAACACTTGAAGAAGAAGATCTTCAAATCAATTTTGGTCTTGTAATTGAGAATCCTCCAAGAGGTAAACACTATAGTTCATCTCTAATTCCTACTTTGTATATATAGATCTATAAGATTTGGATCTAACTTAGTTCTATTTCTACTTATTAGAACACTCATCTTCTTCCTCTCATGTTCTTCACACACTCACATAGTTAGATCCAAATCTCTTTGATTTTTATTGATAATTTACAATTAGAGATTGTTTTTCACTTTGATTTTCAATTTTGGTTTCATTCTTCAATTTTAGTTTAGATTCATGCATACATGATTATATATATATACATATATCTATTTTGAATTCCATGATGGTTTGGAAATATGGTCTATGAGAAGGATGATTTCTATGTTCATACCTATCTCTTGATTATTCCTATTACCTAGGATTCCTATTGAATTTCATCTCCAACATGATATTTATAAGTCCCTTTGATCCTTAATCTAAAAGTTCTTCATAGAACTTGAGGGCTAAATTGATTGGGAATCATGATAATTAAGTTGATCTATGAGTTTGATCTCTCTAATAAGCTTCAACTATCACTAAAATGTTTTCCTCACACTTTAAAATGAACTAGATAAAAATTCAGCAAAGCAGATTGGTTTTGTCCATTAGATTTGGTCCATCAAAACCCATAGTTTGATGGATTTCAAATTTTCTGGGTAAACTTTGATGAATTAGCTTTCATCCGGTCCGTTTTGAGAGCTTTTAGGATTCATATACTATTTTTAGAAATTGTTGAGAAATCGGTTGACAGATTTGAACATCGTCTCTTTGTGCTTGAATTTCAGAAAATCTATAATAGTTATCGACGTTCCGCTTTTTGGGGATGATTCCTAACTCATATATCTATATGCCGATGTAAAATCGTGAGCATACGATCGAGTTAGGATCGTTTTCTAAGCGTTTAAAGTTGATACAACTATTCTGGAATTTTCTAAGTTTAATTACAAATATGATTATGTATACAAAATGGTCATACCTTGATCACTCAACAACAATTGATGAATAAAACTTGGTTTAGAAATCACCTAGGATAAATGGATGAGAGATCAAAAGCTTAAATCAACTTGGTTAACATGATTCATGAACTTCTATTATACTTCTATTATGTTTTGCATTCATTTGTCAAATGATACCAAATTTCCAGAATAACAGAGTCTGTTTAAAACACTTTTTCAGAAACCTTGTGATTACAGAATGTCCATGGGTTTATTTTTATCATATACTACAATGAAATAGCTTTCTTTTGACACCAAATAGAGCTTCATATGATTTTTGTAGATTTAATTATGATTTTTACAAGAACAGTGGACAGTCCTGATCCACTGTTCCCAAAACATTTATTTCTCAAACAATAAAATTGATATTGAGGTCCCACTTTTTGGAAAAGTTCCCTAAGACATGTATCTAACTTTCTGTAAAAGGGTTTTTATCCAGCTCATGTTTAAGACCACTTTTGATAGGATTCATTAGAGGTTGCTGAATCTGGAAATTTGATTGATGACATGTTTTCTTTGTTTATCATGCATATCATTTGTTTGCTTGTATTTTTGCAATGCTTTGGGTATTCTTTGGTGTCTTAGTGCAGAGAATTAAGTGCCTTGGACCCGGACGTCGATTTGTGGTTTGCCTCGTCTACATGTGGCTTAGTGCCCATGTATCATGTACTATCTCTATCCTTTCTTTTAGAATTTTTCTAGGTTTACAACTTTGATTTCAACGACACATTTCCTTTAGGGTAGTCTCCGTTTATATGATTATTTGTTAGAGACATCTTATCTAGGATTGTTGCATGATTGCATTGCACGTTTCCATTCTTTTTGCTTTCGCGACTCCGCTTGAGTCAACCAATGTAAGTCTTCTCGTTCCCTTTGCATATCATGACATGTTTACTTTATTTGCATCGGTCCCGGGCGGGACTAGCCACTGTGAGTATACTTCTCCCTTGTATTGCATGAGCATCCGCTTTCTACTTGATTTAGTCTCTTGAAATGATTTTCATTAGATGTTTCTTTTTGCCATGTATATATCTATCTAGTATGTTTGAGGAAACAACATCTATTATGAATTAATAACAAGGATATTTGAATCAAGGCCTACCATTCGGTAGGGCGAGGAGGGGGTGCTTTAGTCCTGCTTGGGCTCCTTCCCCTCTCGTACCAAGACCCCCGAACCTTGTTTCTGGTAATGAAGGGCGAGTAACCTTATTTAATTTTGGGCGAGTCAAACTTGGGTTTCCTAATTCCCGATAAAAATTAGGTGGCGACTCTTTGTCTCTAGGATCGCGTGAGGAAGTCCTAGTTTTCCCTGAAGTGTGCTCCTTGGGATCCGTCCCGGGACACTATCGAGGGAGAGCGTCAGGATCCGCTCCTCATTCGCAGTGGTCCACACTTGGGGGTGGTGTTGGGCGGTTGTTGTTGTTTCCTACATTGTTTGAAGCCCTCTCAATCCTTCTGACCAAGGCTGAGAGTAGTCCTGTAGGGTCTATCTCATTAGGTATCTCCGGTTCTTCCTCGTTATGACCATTGTCGTTCCTCCTACGTCCTCCAGCCATCTGAAAACAACGCACAAGTTTTACTGCTAATATCCTTTGATTCCATGTAGACACCCCATTTTCTCGGCTATCAGATTTAGGAGACCCATAGCTTGGTAGTTCACAATGATCGTAAAAGACTCAAAAGGACTCCTGGAAGTCAGCTCTATCTCTTAGAATGCTCAGATTGACCAAAATGCCCCTGAAAGCCCGAAGACTCCCAGATTTGGTCCCGATGTTCTGAAAACATGCTATGTCGTAAGAAAAATGATAAAATGAGTTTTTAAGTAAAACCGGAAGAAATCGTCAGCTCCCAGAGACCCCCGAAAGTCCCGGAAGTTCCCCGAAAGTCTCCATTGACCGGTTTGACCAGGTTTGACCAGGTTTGACCAGAGTTTGACCAAGTTTGACCGAAATCGTCCGAATTCACCGAAATCATTAGAAAAGTATTAAAATGAGTTTTAAAAGAGAATCGAGCGAAAACGTCGGCTCCTGGGAGCTCCCGGAGGTTCCCAGAACTTCCCGGGAATCCCAGGTTTGACCAATTTGACCAAGATTTGACTTCAGAATCGGGGCACCGAAACAATTTTCAAATATTTTTCATGGATACTAGAGGTCAAAATCTTTCCAACGGTATATCACACATAATTCCTGGATTTAAAACGAATTTATTTTGAATTTCCGAAGGCGAAAAAGGCGATCAAATCGGCTTTTATCGCGAATACCGCGAAACTTTTCAAAGTAACCTATCCCCGAACTATTTTTTATGTAAAGTAGACTCCATTACTTTTCCAACGGTATATCACAACCTCAGTTTGGAGTTCATACGCATTTTCTGTGAATTTCGGACAAAATAGGGCCTTTTCGCGAATACCGAAACCTCAGGGGGCCTAAACAACATTATCTGGACGAGGGAAGAGCAGTACTGCCGCAGCACTCCCCTCCAAAATAGTGTGTTTTTGTAATTTGTTTTGTGGTCCCATTTTGATTAATTAAAAACCAAAACGACGTAGTTTCATAATTTCAGATGTTTGGGACCAATGGGAATACTTCTAAAACCCCAAAACCACCCCAAGTTGGCCTATATAAACCCCCCATTGCTCTTCATTTTGGGGGAGTCAAAAATGCAAGTGTAGAAAAAGTTTGGGAGAGAAAGTTGTAGAGATAAGGTTAGAATAGAGAGAAAAGAAGCGTTCTTCTTTGATTTTCAAAACAAAAGTGAGTTCTAAACTTTGTTTTTACTTCATTACTCCCATTTACTTCAACGTTCAATACACCCAACCATCATTTTAGTGAGCATTTAAGAGAGTGGAAGCTTCTTCCATGTCCAATGTCATTACATATGAGTGAAACACCAATCTACAAGTTCAATACTTCATGAATATCATCTATTGATCATTATCTACTTGCTTGTTTATTCATTGTTTATCTCTTCTCACCTCATTTCTTTTTTATTTTCTTTATTTACTTACTAGTTCATCATCATCTAAATGATGACATGAAGTTTGGGGTGAGTGAATCCTTATGGATAATAGCTCTTGACCTCAAAAACATGTTTGATAGATGATGATCATAACTTCAATACCTCCAAGGTATCCTTGAAGTGTATTGAAGTTATGCTCAAATAAAAATGAGTCTCTCCAACAATCTTGGAGGTTCTTGATGATGAGTTGAATGTTGGCATTTTAAGTGGTCATAATCTTTATTGAGTATTAAAAATACACTTTCAAAACCTCTATTTCAAAACCCCCCTCAATCCCTCTCATTTTGATTTCAAGAAAGAAAACCTTATTTACCCCAAAATCTTCAAAACAGTGAGTCAAAACAGTGAGTGAGCTGAGTTCAAAGATTTCTCTAGAACTCAATACTCAAAATATAGATGCAAGGCCACTTGGAAAGTCTTCCTAACTCAATAGAGAACACCCATGATTTTTGGTTTGACTTGGAAGTACTTGAAAATGGTCCATTTGGACCCAAACATTCTTTCCAGACATTCTGCCTCTGCTGTCACAGCAGCTTGACTAACTTCCAACTCATTTTTCCCTTAAACTTCAATGTCTTAGGGAACTTTCTGTATACAATGGGCCTCTAGATCACTCGTTTTCTTTCAACATTTCAGTCGACAGTACGGACTCTGTTTCTGAGTGACCTCTGTTGTTCATATGGTTTCTCTCAATCTGTGATAGTTATTAAAGATTGGCTTTTTGGGTTGTGTTCTAGACACAATAAGGAAGATCTCCATAAAAAATCATGCATTGAAAACATTCCTAACCCCTCTTTTCCATTTTTACAAGATCATGTTACTATTCTGTCCACTATTTACAGCAAGAACCTTTTCACTTTCATTCTTTGATTTGATGCTTATATGCATTCCAAATTAGTTCATATCTTAGGAAGTAGTTCATACTACATTTGTACATATCCCATGTTGATTTCATTCATTCATCCATACACATTCTAGACTTCTAAGTCGTTCTAGAAATCCATGAACACAAAGCACACTACAACCTTGGCACATTATAGATACATACATTGCATCCATGCAAGATTTGGGGCCTTCATGGCTCCTAATATAAGAAGATTATAAAGAATGATCATGATCACACGTTCATGCTTCCCCCGATCTAATCATCCTTTCTCATCCATCCCGGGGATTGAGAGGTCTTCTTTTCTCAAAGATTAACATGCATCATACTAGTTTGCTAAGCATATTTTGATTTCTTTGTTTATTTGTTTTAATAACAATTCATGTCCCCCTTTAGATTTGGAAGTCTTGATTATTTGATACATGATTAGACAATTTTTCCTAGGTTTATTTGTGTGATCTTTCACTTTGCATTGTGTGATATTTGGCTTAGATCTTATGAATGATATCTTATCTTTAGATCTTTCATTTTCAAATTTTCTTATGTGATGTAATATACTATCATAGTATTATTTGTCGAACTAAACGTAGTATAAGATGATTATTTGGATGCTAATTGAGGCCCGTCGAAAGACGGGGCGAGTTGAGGGTGTTTTATTCGCGACAAAGGCTCCTTCCTCTCTCGTACCAAAACCCTGAGCCAAGTTCTTTGGTTATGAAGGACCAGTGCCCTTTATCCATTTGGGTGAGTCAAATTAGGTTTCTTGGTTCCTTAAAGACCAGGTGGCGACTCTGTATCTGTTTTCAACAGACCTTTTATCTTTCTTTGATCAAAATCAAACAAGTTTCAAAAGCAAACAAAGCGGTGGAATCCCGGTATCATCGAACCGCCACCAAAGCAGCCCCATCCTCATAGCATAGCATCCGCTTGGCTGTTGCGTGTGTACATGTGTGATTCATTCCTTTGTGCCCCGAACTATGTCCTGGTCTGATTCCCCTTAGGATACGTAGGCAGCTGACGCAGAGCGCGACCAGCACTAGACCTCAGCATCATTGCATCTTTTGCAATGCTTTTTATCCTAAATCTATAGCCTCCAAAAGACCTGTCTCTTCAAAACTTTGGCACTCGCTTGCGACATGCGTTGCCTCGCAAGTTCCTGCCAAAGAGGGGGCAAACTGTAAACACCCCATTTTGTCGGCTATCAGATTTAGGAGACCCATAGCTTGGTGGTTCACAATGATCGTAAAAGACTCAAAAGGACTCCTAGAAGTCAGCTCTATCTCTCAGAATGCTCAGATTGACCAAAATGCCCCTGAAAGCCCGAAGACTCCCAGATTTGGTCCCGAAGTTCTGAAAACATGCTATGTCATAAGAAAAATGATAAAATCAGTTTTTAAGTAAAACCGGAAAAAATCGTCAGCTCCCAGAGACCCCCGGAAGTCCCGGAAGTTCCCCAAAAGTCCCCGTTGACCGGTTTGACCAAGGTTTGACCAGGTTTGACCAGAGTTTGACCAAGTTTGACCAAGTTTGACCGAAACCGTCCGAATTCACCGGAATCATTAGAAAAGTATTAAAATGAGTTTTAAAAGAGAATCGAGCAAAAACGTCGGCTCCTGGGAGCTCCCGGAGGTTCCCAGAACTTCCCGGGAATCCCAGGTTTGACCAGTTTGACCAAGATTTGACTTTTGAATCGGGGCACCGAAACAATTTTCAAATATTTTTCATGGATACTAGAGGTCAATAGCTTTCCAACGGTATATCACACATAATTCCTGGATTTAAAACGAATTTATTTTGAATTTCCGAAGGCAAAAAAGGCGATCAAATCGGCTTTTATCGCGAATACCGCGAAACTTTTCAAAGTGACCTATCCCCAAACTATTTTTTATGTAAATTAGACTCCATTACCTTTCCAACGGTATATCACAACCTCAGTTTGGAGTTCATACGCATTTTCTGTGAATTTCGGACAAAATAGGGCCTTTTCGCGAATACCGGAACCTCAGGGGGCCTAAACAGCATTATCTGGATGAGGGAGGAGCAGTGCCGCCGCGGCACTGGCCCAGTGCCGCGGCGGCACTCCCCTCCAGAACAGTGTGTTTTTGTAATTTGTTTTGTGGTCCCATTTTGATTGATTAAAAACCAAAACGACGTAGTTTCATGATTTCAGATGTTTGGGACCAATGGGAATACTTCTAAAACCCCAAAACCACCCCAAGTTGGCCTATATAAACCCCCCATTGCTCTTCATTTTGGGGGAGTTAAAAATGCAAGTGTAGAAAAAGTTTGGGAGAGAAAGTTGTAGAGATAAGGTTAGAATAGAGAGAAAAGAAGCTTTCTTCTTTGATTTTCAAAACAAAAGTGAGTTCTAAACTTTGTTTTTACTTCATTACTCCCATTTACTTCAACGTTCAATACACCCAACCATCATTTTAGTGAGCATTTAAGAGAGTGGAAGCTTCTTCCATGTCCAATGTCATTACATATGAGTGAAACACTAATCTACAAGTTCAATACTTCGTGAATATCATCTATTGATCATTATCTACTTGCTTGTTTATTCATTGTTTATCTCTTCTCACCTCATTTCTTTTTTATTTTCTTTATTTACTTACTAGTTCATCATCATCTAAATGATGACATGAAGTTTGGGGTGAGTGAATCCTTATGGATAGTAGCTCTTGACCTCAAAAACATGTTTGATAGATGATGATCATAACTTCAATACCTCCAAGGTATCCTTGAAGTGTATTGAAGTTATGCTCAAATAAAAATGAGTCTCTCCAACAATCTTGGAGGTTCTTGATGATGAGTTGAATGTTGGCATTTTAAGTGGTCATAATCTTTAATGAGTATTGAAAATACACTTTCAAAACCTCTATTTCAAAACCCCCCTCAATCCCTCTCATTTTGATTTCAAGAAAGAAAACCTTATTTACCCCAAAATCTTCAAAACAGTGAGTCAAAACAGTGAGTGAGCTGAGTTCAAAGATTTCTCTAGAACTCAATACTCAACATATAGATGCAAGGCCACTTGGAAAGTCTTCCTAACTCATTGGAGAACACCCATGATTTTTGGTTTGACTTGGAAGTACTTGAAAATGGTCCATTTGGACCCAAACATTCCTTCTATACATTCTGCCTCTGCTGTCATAGCAGCTTGACTAACTTCCAACTTCTTTTTCAGACATATTTTCTAAAAGGGGTGGTCCCAACTCATTTTTCCCTTAATCTTCAATGTCTTAGGGAACTCTCTGTATAAAATGGGCCTCTAGATCACTCGTTTTCATTTTCTAAGATTTTTCAACGTTTCAGTCGACAATACGGACTCTGTTTCTGAGTGACCTCTGTTGTTCATATGATTTCTCTCAATGTGTGATAGTTATTAAAGATTGGCGCTTTGGGTTGTGTTCTAGACACAATAAGGAAGATCGCCATACAAAATCATGCATTGAAAACATTCCTAACCCCTCTTTTCCATTTTTACAAGATCATGTTACTATTTTGTCCACTATTCACAGCAAGCACCTTTTCACTTTCATTCTTTGATTTGATGCTTATATGCATTCCAAATTAGTTCATATCTTAGGAAGTAGTTCATACTAAATTTGTACATATCCCATGTTGATTTCATTCATTCATCCATACACATTCTAGACTTCTAAGTCATTCTAGGAATCCATGAACACAAAGCACACTACAACCTTGGCACATTATAGATACATACATTGCATCCATGCAAGATTTGGGGCCTTCATGGCTCCTAATCTAAGAAGATTATAAGGAATGATCATGATCACACGTTCATGCTTCCCCCGATCTAATCATCCTTTCTCATCCATCCTGGGGATTGAGAGGTCTTCTTTTCTCAAAGATTAACATGCATCATACTAGTTTGCTAAGCATATTTTGATTTCTTTGTTTATTTGTTTCAATAACAATTCATGTCCCCCTTTAGATTAAGAAGTCTTGATTATTTGATACATGATTAGACGATTTTTCCTAGGTTTATTTGTGTGATCTTTCACTTTGCATTATGTGATATTTGGCTTAGATCTTATGAATGATATCTTATCTTTAGATCTTCCATTTTCAAATTTTCTTATGTGATGTAATATACTATCATAGTATTATTTGTCGAACCAAACGTAGTATAAGATGATTATTTGGATGCTAATTGAGGCCCGTCAAAAGACGGGGCGAGTTGAGGGTGTTTTAGTCGCGACAAAGGCTCCTTCCTCTCTCGTACCAAAACCCCGAGCCAAGTTCTTTGGTTATGAAGGACCGGTGCCCTTTATCCATTTGGGTGAGTCAAATTAGGTTTCTGGGTTCCTTAAAGACCAAGTGGTGACTCTGTATCTGTTTTCAACAGACCTTTTATCTTTCTTTGATCAAAATCAAACAAGTTTCAAAAGCTAACAAAGCGGTGGAATCCCGGTATCCACATTCCATACCGAGTCTTTATAGGTGGTCTTGGTGTGTACCAAAGTTAAAATATAATAAGCATGCATATATTACTAAATGTCAATGGAATAGAGCGATATAATTGAAACCATTATATTAAACCAAAAAGATTTACATCAAAGTACTGTTCCCAAGGCCAGTACATACTATTCAAGAGTTTAAGCATCTCCTAGGTATGCTTACAAAAAGAACATGTACAAAGTACTTACAACTGAAATATCTATAATACGAGCGACACCAAACAAAACTAATATGCACATCACTATATAGAAGTAATAGCAGCTCTCTAAAGATCATATCAACGTGGTAGGGCATAGAAGTCTACCTCATCGTCAGTAACCGTAGGTGGTATCTCGTCCCCTGGAACGGTAACTACCTCCGCTGGCATAAAATCCAGCCATTGATCAAGCTCATTTGGTCCACCATCTGGTAATATCCATCCTGATGCTACGCATCTTCACCAATTCCATCCAAGTCGATGTCATCCTCATCGTCTAGCTCTACAACCTCTGGTGGTGCATCGTACAACCCAACAGCTAACTCGTCAGGCTCAACGACATCATCTGGATCCACGTCGTCGTGTAGGTCAGGTTGTGCGTCGGGATCGTCCTGAATCAGCTCTATAACTAGATCGT
The DNA here is from genome assembly GCA_033977485.1 of Hydrangea macrophylla. Lineage (NCBI taxonomy): Eukaryota > Viridiplantae > Streptophyta > Magnoliopsida > Cornales > Hydrangeaceae > Hydrangea > Hydrangea macrophylla. The sequence goes on along the minus strand of CM066990.1, from coordinate 15,445,155 downwards.
CTGCGGGGTCCTCTAAGAACTCTTCCTCCTCCGGGTCCTCAACATAAGCTCGATCGGCCCCGTGGTCCTGCTCGGGTATCGGTACTATCACGTCCTCATCAGCTGGCAGTACTGGATGATCGTATACATCATCCTCTGGTCCCTGAGCATCCTCTACTGGATCGACCTCCTCGATCGGCTCATCGTCACTACTCGTCGGGTCGTCCTCAATCATCAGGTCATCGTCATCATCTGTGTCGTCACCGTCAGATGGGTCGTCTGCTGTGTGGCTACCACCTACAGAATCATCTCTACTTGCTCTGTCGTCATCGCTATCTGTATCCATGGGGTCTGAATCTGCATCTGGCTCTGGTATGGGCTCGGGTGAGAATGGTGGTGCTGGTGCGGCCATGATAATCGGGAAGAGTATATCATCGTATAGTGCCTCATCCTGACCCATGCTGATAAGCTCCTGGTGGATAAGTATGGTAGTCTCTGAAGCATGAATCGACTCAAGCTTAACTCGATCTGGATACTGCAGTGCATCGGCATGCACGGCTCTTTGCATGTCCTCCTCTAAAATGTGCCTCGCCCTCTGGCGGATCCGCTGTCGATATAGTACAAGGTCGGCAGGCTGGATACGACCGTCGAGAATATAGTGCCCTCCGAAATCATCGTGAACAAAGATCGGCTCCATAGTCCTGCAAGAGGAACTAACATAGTGTCAGTACTAATACAAGGTAAATCTTAGGCTCATAACTTAAGGTGTAGAAAAATCAGTGAGCGCGTCGAAACCTAAGGCTCTGATACCAAAAATTCCTGTCATGCCCTGAAGTACCAAAAATAGGGAAAAATAAATTTCCTTTATGGGTTCTTAGATACATGACAGGCTGTGAATGTCACCTGATTGTCCAAAAATGCTTAAAACAATAATATAATAAGGGAAAGTGACTAAGTGCAGCGGAAGCAAGAATCTATACATTGAAGTCTTACATGATTAGTATATTACAAACTAAAAGATATCCAAAAGATAGATATTACAAGTTCAACTAAGCTATTACATCATTAAACATATTAATAATAGAACTATGATAACAGAAAAACTCTAAGATCTTCAGCTGGCGAAACCATAGCCTTCCTCGTAGTAATCTTCACCAGCGTAGTCTTTAGTATTAAAGTCTGTATCTTGATCATAGCCAGCTCCATCTGGACCTAAAAAGGCTGGACGTGGAAGGTCCAGCGGCATGAAAAGCCGTTAGCGGTTAAGCTAAGTGAGGGTCCCCTTAAGGTTATCACCACCAAGGTAAGTTATTTATCATCTCTTCTTATTTCTCGAAACCATATCTCGTTCATCATTTCTTATTCTCGATACTATGTCTCGTTCGTCTTTTCTTATTCTCAAAATCATGTCTTATGTAAACCCAATCATTCACTTTGAAACTTAACCCAGAACTGAACTGACCAATGACATTGATTGAAAGAAGACTTAACTTCAAACGCATTTACTGGTCAAGAAAGAACAACACTCAATAATGAATAGTTAATTGTCGCCCAACTGGCACTCAAACTGTCGCCCAAATGGTATTCAAACTATTGCCCAACTAGCATTCAAACTGTCGCCCAAATGGCATAAGTGTGCGGGACATTAACAATCTCTTGGTCGAACACGTCATGCTGATCCTCAGGTCGCCTGCACGTTACCGAACACGTCGTGCCGATCCTCAGACCAAGGGTACGGTATGCCGATCCTCAGGTCACCCGTACATAACCGAACACGTCATGTCGATCCTCAGTTCAAGGGTGCGAAAAGCAAATCAACAACTTGATCGAACACGTCATGACGATCCTCAGGTCATCCGCACTTGACCAAACACGTCATGTCGATCCTCAGATCAAGGAACAAAACATAACTCACCAATCGACTCCATGGAATAATTAAGAGACCAACTTTGCAAGAATTTCCAAACACGACACAAAAGTTCACGAATCAACTTTGATCGGTAGTCACACGACTAAAAACGAAATCCAACGTCCCTTATTCGCATTAAATCTATTATTGAAGGTTTTATCCATTTCTAACCATCAGTATTTCGCTTTACGTTCGACATTCCGTTTTCCTCTCAATATAATTATGATGGAAACTTTCCCAATCACTTACCAATGCAATAATCATGACATTCAACATACTTATAGTTTGGGTATGAACTTTCCAACGGTCATTAGACTATATTCATAACAATGGAAAACATAGCACATTAGCTTATGGATTTATAACATTAATTTAATACCAATAAACATATAGATGAAACCCTTAACATACTCATCTACGCGATAGCACTACCATAGCACGAGATTTTTATAACAACCCAGGTACCAGAAAACTAGCATCAACAATCAACACAATACATAACAAAACATCATACAAAAAGCTACACAATCTGCCAGGATACATTTTTACTGTGTTGACTGAATTAACATGATTTATTTGAGCATGATAATTTGCTTTCTAGATCAAACTCAAAACTAAAACATTGTAGATAATAGGAATATCTTCATGTACAAAAAAAGTCTAGCTTCAATTAAATTTTTGAGCTACTCAAACTATCTATTTTACAAGACATTTCTTATAACTCGGACTGTTCTGTCACAGATTTATAGTACTGCATTGTACATGAATTTCACCAATGAAGGAGGGGTTTTTAGACTGAGTTATAGAAGGATTATTTTTAGATAAATGAGTTAGCTTTCTCCACAAAAAAACCTAGCTTAATTCTTATTTTTGAACTCCACAAAACATTCATTTTACTAAACTATGTTCTAGTGAAAGTTTCAGTTTCTCAGATTTATAACACTGCGTTGTACATGCATTTCACACATGAAGGAGTGATTTCTATACTGAGCTATAGAAGAGTTATTTGTAGATAAATGAGTTAGCTTTTACCACAAAAAATCTAGCTTAATTCGGATTTTTGAGCTGCACAAAACATTCATTTTACTAAACTATGCTCTGGTGAAAGTTTCAGTTTCTCAAATTTATAACACTGCGTTGTACATGCATTTCACCCATGAAGGACTGATGCATTTCTAGACTGAGAAACCAAGTCAAATCTGCAGCAATATTTCACTCCCGTTGACACCTGATCAGACAATTCATTTCAAAGCTAGCTTTTGGAGCTCAAGACTGGTTGAACTTGAACTAGCTCAGAAAGTTTGTTTTGGGTGATGATTTCATTTGCTTTATATTTTAAAATATTGAGAGATAATCATTGTGTTATTTTTTGGGGTCTCCATTCTTAGAGTTGTGTTATCATATTGCTGTTTTTTTTATTATTTGTATGCTTTTGTTGAGTGATGATTTTTTTCAATTTTAAAACTGCTTGATTTTTAGCTGTCTAATTCGTGTGTGTGTGTGTTTTCTACCCTTTTCTGGTAAAGAGAAGGCAAGGGAAGGATAGATCAAAAAAAATCATGTTAGGGTCTGCTTGTTTCATGTAGCATTTATAGTAAGAAAAGGAAAACCCTTTTTTTTTTTTTTTTTAAAACAATGCTATGCTTCAGAAATTTTAATCCCAAATTTTGGATCTTTATGCTCTGTGAGATGTACTATATGCATGCCATGTGGTACCTCTTGTCACAGTCGCATGTATTTGAGAACCATTTGGGTACAAAATTAGGAAGCATAGCATTACTCCAAATTTAAACGTTGAGTTTGGTGTTCTCAAATACTTAGCTCTTGTTGAGGTTGTGGTCATGATACCACATGTACTATTCTGTGGTGCCACTTCTATAATATTTGGGATATTCTAAATTTAGGAACCATAGCACGCGCAGTGATCTGTGGTATACATGTCCAAATATTTGGAAACAATATTAATGATACACTCGCACATTATTCCCACATTTTTTCACACACAATAATCCTGACCCCTTTATTTCAATGGACTTCATGTGGGATCTATATGGGGTCTACTGGAATCAAGGACCATAATTGTTGAGTGTGTAAAAATATGTGGAAGTGTGTGTATCATTACTCTATTGGGAAACCTAATTTGAGATGAAAAATTAGTAACTATAGCTTACTTATTTGCCTAGTCCAGATTCATATTTCAACTGTGGGAGTGACACTTTGAACAATGAATGTGATTCTCAAAAATAAAAAGTGCTCAAATATATCTTTTCCACCAAACGAAATTTCCAATCTATAAATATATACTAAAGCTGGGACTAAAGGCCTTCATCTACACGTGACGTTTATGTGGCAATCTCTTTTGCCCTCAATGTTGTGCTTAAGTGGCATCCCTTCCCTTTTTTCCTTCTTATATATTCTATTTTATTAGGCTTTATACATATTTATAGATGGGAGTGCTATAATGTTTAGTTTTGGGGGATTAGGCATAGCTATTAAAAGCCTAGATACATGGTGTTGTGCCCTTTTTCCCTTCTTATATATTCTATTTTATTAGGCTTTATACATATTTATAGATGGGAGTGCTATAATGTTTAGTTTTTGGGGATTAGGCATAGCTATTAAAAGCCTAGATACATGGTGTTGTGTGTATGTGAGTTAGAAAAGTAATTGAACCCGTTTTGTCCAGTATTCAGTATTGCCATAGACATGTAACTCAAAGGTTCCCCTGGAAGTTAGAGCTACGCATTGAAATTATTTAATCTTCCTACACAAAATGGTCATGCAAGATTTTGGACTTAAGCCCATGCTTTCTAAGAAAAATCTTGACTTCCTAGCAAAATCAAAATATAAAATACAAAAAATAAAAACAAAAAGAAAAAAGAAAAATCTTGACATTCCAGGTATGGTTGTCTCCCCGTGTCTGCGTTTTTTTGGTTGCTAACTTGTGGGTTAAATTCATATGCGATGATGGTGATTCTATGTTTTGTTCAATCTTCTTTTCTTTCTTTTTATGTTTTTTTTTTTTTTTTTTTATACCTGAAAGGTCAAGATCTTTCTTTTTATGTTTATTTTTTGGGAGATTTACCAAAAAGGACAATTATAGAACACTTGTTAAGTTCAAAACCAATTTATAAGTACACTTAACAAAAAGGACAAAAAGTTGACAGCTGGTGCTCGCACGATATACATACATGCAGCATAGAGGATTCCATGCACAAACCCCAACTCACGTCATCCCCACGCGCGCGCTCACGCGCACCCCAAGCGCGTCCACGCGCTTCACCTCTGCCCAGACTGCTCGCACCGTGCAAGCAGTGTATCGTATTATTTTTAATTTCGAAAAATGTTTTTAAACTTTAAACATCCATAACTTTTGACCTACAACTCAATTTTTCGCAAATTTTATACAATTGGAATCATGTCGATGAGAGCTACAAAACTAGTACCATTGTTGATATGTTTTGAGAAAAAAAAATTTTCATGGTTTTACATACATAAATAATAAGTGAAATTTCACTTGATATACATAAAATATTAAGTGAAATTTCACTCAATACTTGAAAATTTTCATATTTTTACATACATGAATAATAAGTGAAATTTCACTTGATATACAAAAAATGTTAAGTGAAATTTCACTGAATACATGAAAAATATTAAAAGCTCTCCCCAAGAAAGCCATAAGTTCAATTTTTGCAAAGCTCATAAGCTAGTTACCAAATGAATTAATATGAAATTGTGCTTTAAAAATTGAGAAACACCAAAATGGGGGCCAAACTAAGCCTTAATGAGGTAGCAATGGCTTTATTGCAATTCGTCTTTTTTTAATTTTTTTCTCGAAACATATAAATTTGGCATACATAAATATTAAGTGAAAATTCACTGAACCCGTACATGCTTTCTTCCTAAAAAAACTTGAAGTTAAACTTAACATTCGTATACTTGTTCAGTGAGATTTCATTTAGTAGGTTAAGTGAAAATTCACTAACTATCCCAAAGGTCGCTAGAAGTAACTCTCTGGAGTTTAAGGTCTAATTTGATACTTACTTTGTTAAAAAGTCCCTCAAGTGTCAATATAAGTAAAATTTTACTTAATATTCATGTACAAGTTCAGTGAAAATTTCACTTAATATTCATATATGCCAAGTGAAATTTTACTTTTTTTTTCTCTTCAATATTAAACAATGCATATTTCGTTTTTAAAAAAAAAACAAATTTCACAAATTAATTATAAAACATAGTTTTTCAATCCAAACAAATGCAAAATTCTTGTAAAAATTCACTAAAACTCTCCTTAAGAACAAAGTGAACATTCGGTTTTTTTTTTCCTCACATCATATCAACTTGGCATACGTGAATATTACCTGAAAATTCAATAACCCATACACAAATATTATGTGAAAATTTCGTCTAGAGCATGACATGTAAAAATAAGAATTTTTTCCTTTTGCTCAAAAGGTATCAACAATGGTACTAGTTTTGTAGCTCTCGTCGACATGGTTCCAACGATATAAAATTTGTAAAAAAACAGAGTTGTAGATCAAAAGTTATGGAGGTTTAAAGTTAAAAAAAAAAACATTTTCGAAATGGATGTCATATGGTACAGCCACTCACACGGTGTGAGTGGTTGAAACCAAAAACGCGCGCGTGTGGGGGGCATTGGTGACATGGGATCTTCTATGGTGTGTGCACTTATACCGTGTGAGCACTGACTTAGATTTCTTTTGTCCTTTTTAGAAAATAGTCAAACCAATTGAAATTTTAAACTTATGAAGGTTATTTGAGGGATTTTCCAACAATTATCTATTTTTTTATTTATTGAGCAATGTTCTTTCTTCTTGGATAAGGGTTCGATGTTTGTTTTTCCTTCCTTCGGCTTTTGTTTTGTTGTTTTTCTCTCCCTTTAGAACTTGCTTAGTTCCTGTGGTTGTGGTTTGAGATATTTATTTAATTACATACATAGCTTTTGATACAAATTTAAAACATGTTAGGATTGAATTCTATGCACGCAATTTAAGTCAACAAAAAAATTTATTCAAATGCTCAAAGGAGCTGTTTTTTCTTTTCTTCTTGTCCTTTATAGGTGAGCAGCTATTATTTTATATAGGTTATAACAACCGAATGGTGAAAAAATTACTGGTTGTCGTGGGTTTCTTTTACCCTCCACTTATTTCATCACTACCAAGAGTGAACAATTTTGTGAACTTCTATTTATTTTTATTTTTTTATTGTTGGAATGTTTGATTTTATGTTGGAATTGATTGATTTTATGATGACATGATTCTTATCTTTATTGGTCATGTTGACCATCTTTATTGTCTTAATAATGTTTTATTTCATTTTTATTACCTTTCCTTTTATTCTCTCTTTGTAAAGCTATATATACATGGGGATGAATATGAATAAAATTATATTTTTTTCCTTTTTTCAAGTTGGTATCAAAGCCTAACTCGATTTTGGCATTGTTTCCCCACTTCCACCTTCGGCGGGTGGCGACCCATCACCCGCCGATCCTCGCTTTGCTTTCGGCTTTAAGACTCAGTTCGAAGACCCGTCGACTCCACTCTTTCCCTACGGGTGTCGTTCAACCCTCGATCAGCCTTCGGGCCAGGTCCAGCCCTAGGCCAGCCCCATTCGGGTCTTGTCCAGCCTTCGGTTAGTCCTTTGAGGGGGAGTGGTGGAGTATATTATGGTAGCTTGAACCTTCAAGATTTGGGTCTATTGTTGCAACCACTGCTACTTGTTTTTGAACAAGAAGTTGGCTTTTCTAGTGATTTACTGTGTATGATCATTCCCACAGTCTCACACTCTATTGATGGATAGTGTTTCCCACTCTTGCCAACTTTCATGAACAGTCTTGTTATAACCTGATTGTTCCAAGCTTCTGTGGTTTATTTCCACATTCAGTTTGCGGGGTAGTGTTGGAATGGCTTATTTTATGTTAGAATTGACTGATTTTATGATGACATGATTCTTATCTTTATTGGTCATGTTGATCATCTTTGTTGTCTTTAATTCTTTTTTTATTTCATTTTTATTATATTTCCTTTTATTTTCTCTTTGTAAAGCTATATAAACATGGGGATGAATATGAATAAAATTATCCTTTTTCCCTTTTTTCAAGTTTTGTTGTTGATAACAACCGTGCATAAAACGGGTGATTGCCCAGTACATATTGTAGATTTAACACACCAATAAATTTAGTCAGCGAGATGGTGGTAGTTTTTGCTCAAATCATATGCTGCTCTATATGTACAAAAACCAAAAACACCATCAACTTAGAATCAGAAGAATTTAGGGAAAATGATAATTTTATTCATATTCATCCCCATGTATATATAACTTTACAAAGAGAGAATAAAAGGAAAGGCAGTAAAAATGAAATAAAAGATAATTAAAGACGATAAAGATGGTCAACATGACCAATAAAGATAAGAATCATGTCATCATAAAATCAGCCAATTCCAACATAAAATTAGCCATTCCAACACTCCCCTGCAAACTGAAGGTGGAAATAAATCACAGAAGTTTGGAACAATAAGGTTATAACAAGACTGTTCATGAAAGTTGGCAAGAGTGGGAAACACCATCCACCAATAGAGTGTGAGACTGTGGGAATGATCATCTACAGTAAATTACCAGAAAATCCAACTTCTTGTTCAAAAAAATAAGTAACAGTGGTTGCAACAATAGACCCAAATCTTGAAGGTTCAAGCCACCATAATATACTCTGATGATGCCTAAAACTGGTAAGAAAGGTTTAGAGAGAGAAAGAGATGAGAACAATTTGTATGTGGTTCGGTCCCGTTAACGAGGTGACCTACGTCCACGGTTGCGTCTATGCGCTCTCACTAGCAGATCACCGGCGGGCCTGGTGAGCCAACAAAGGTGGGCGGCACTACCAGTAATACCGGCCGGGTGTATGCGTGTTGATGGTGAGTTCTCTATTGAATGCTTGTAAGCTAGAGAATAATAATCGGGTCCCCTATTTACAGGGTAGGCGGACTCTTTTATAGATGCAAGAGTCCACCCTTACATGGTAAGTTAGTAGGATTAGGAAGCCTAATCTAATCACAATAGATTTTCATGATCTTAGAAGAGTTTCCTAAGTGGTCTAGGAAACTGCCATATCTCCTTTCGCAGACTTGTAGTTGATTTAGGAAACTGCTGGACAGCTCGGGACCGAGCTGCACCTCCTGGAGAGTTGCCGCACCGCATGTCCGAGCTGTGCAAGCATCTCGAGCGGTGTCGTCTGTTGATCTCAGGGGTGTAGACCCCAAGCTCCCATTCCGGATAGTCCGGGTCATTCTGCTGACGTGGCGGTTTGGCCTTAGCAGAATATTTCTGGACGTACCAGCTGCCCCCCATTTTCGAAGTTGATGTGATCTCCCATCAGATGAAGTTTGAAAATTAAGACTACATCCGAGAAACCGTTCGGTAATAGACCGGGATTCTACCAGGGATGGGACCGGCTGGAGTAATCAGTCGGGATACAGACCGAGCGGTGACCATGTGAGCCCGAGTTCTTCCCATGCCACGTGTCCACTGATCAGTGGCCTGGTCAGGATCCAACGGTGCCAGCCTAGGAGTAACCGAACCATTTACATGGCAACTGAATTGTCCCATCAGACATTTAATGCCCACGTCTTTCGAGGCAACGCTTCACGTGGCTGAAGCGACAGTTCTGGCGGGAAAACATATGAGCCGTTCGATCAGTTTTGATCTGAGCCGTCCATGGTTTCTATATAAGGAGCACCTGTTCATTCCATATATTCTTGTTGTTTGAAGATAGAATATACCGAACGGTCTTTGAGAGCGAAGTATTCCCGAGCTCCTTTCCTCTTCCTCTTTAAAACCTAGGCTTCTCCCGAATGGCCTCTCACGTCAACCTGATCTCCAATGAAGGAATGACCGCTTTCAGGAGGGACTGCGAGATCCCTAAAGATGTCGAGATCCGTCCCCACATTGAAGGAGAAGAGGTGGCCTTCCCTTCGGTCATTATTAGCAGTTATCTGTTGCTAATAGTGGGGCTACGCTTTCCTTTATTTGCCTCCTTCTGTGATCTCTTACAGGGATTACGCTTTCCGCTGACCAAGTGTTTTCCGAATCTCGCTCGTCTTCTTTGGGGTATATCGGCGCTGAATGAGCGTCTCGGGATATTCCTTCGCTCTGTTGATGTCGCTAGGTGTTATACCCTTAGCATCGACCGTGGGGATCCTTACCTACGCGTCGGAGCAGAAGGAAAACATCTTGTCCAGGGTCTGGACTTTCCCAACAAGAACTGGCATCAATATCCTTGGGTGGTTGTCTTCGGCAACTAGTTGGTGGACCCCTCTATTCACCCTCCTGCAGCCTTTGATCCTGAACTGTGCAAGACGTTTTTCGCTGCCTTTCGTGACATTGCTCCCACTGTTGTCGATGTGGAAGCGATCAACCGAGCGGTCGAGGCCGACCTCAAGTTTTCTGATTTGATCGGGGGCCCTGTTGATGAGGTTGGCGGTGAAGTTCCCACTGCAGCTCTCGTCGCGGCTACATCCGGGTCACGCCGTTTTACCCGGTCCATGGCTTCCAGCCGGCATGTCATGAGCGGGACAGCCCTGCCAGAAGGGCCAATTTCTCTATCCACCAGCGCTGATTCGTCCTCATCTGGAGATACAGGTCCGCCACTAGGCCCGTCCAGGAAGGGTAAAGAGAAGGCGGTTGAGGAGGAATCTCAACCCCAACCAAAAAGGGGTCAGTTGGAAGCACAAGCCGGCTCTCATATGCCTAGCTCTTGGACATGCCTCTCCCTTGCTAATCTGGAAGGTCGCCTGCAGGAGGTGGAAAAGCAAAGCGATCTTCTACAGACGGACTCTATCATGCGAGATGTGGACTTTCATGCTCTAGAGCTTACTATCGAAGAGCTGGTGGCCAGGATGACTGCCGTGGAAGAGGAAATCAAGGCTCTGAAGGGCAAGGAGACCGGAAGGATTTTTTTTTTTTTTTTTTGGGTTTGCTGGGAAAGCCACTAAAATTGCCCCCCAATGTACAAAATACTTTAATTAATGAAAAGGTCCTCTGAGGCCACCTTTTTTGCATCAATTGTGTTGTTCGTGATTGCCAATACCCGGCCTGTTGTTGTGATTGAGCGGTTTGCTTGAACACCTCGGGAATGCTTGGCCCTACGGGGTGCGCCCTTACCGGAAAAACCGGCGCCTCTGGGTGACGTGGCACTTTCTTGGCTAGATTATTTTGGACATACGCTACCCCCCATCAGGTGAGGATTCAAAAATCAGTAGCTCCTTGGAAACCGTTCGGACGTGGTCCGGGAATGCTGCTCAGGATGGGGGCCCACACCATGGCCCCCCAGTGTAGTAACTGACCGGTAAAGGTGGGAGCTCGGGTGTGGGGTATTGCCACATGTCAGGGGATAATTGGCCTAGTCGGGATCCAGCGGAGTCGGTTCAGATGTGACCGAACAGTTGCATGGTAACCGGACTGTCACATCATGCATTTAATGCGCGCATCTTTTGAGGCGACCCTTCACGTGCCCGAGGTGACAACTGTCGGTGACTCTTAGCGGGAAAATTCCTGAGCCGTCGGATCTGATCGATCTGGACCGTCCACTATTCCTATATAAGGAGCACTGGTCCTTCTCTCCAGCCCCTGCTGCCAAGTGAGAGGATTTATCGAACGATTTTGAGAGCGTCCAAGATTCCCTAGCAAGATTCCTGAGTTCTTTTCTGCGCTAATTTTTGTAAGTCTTCCCTTCCCGTCTTCAGTTCTTCATTCTCTTCTTCTTTTCTTAAACTAAGCTGGAGGGAGTGAACCCACTTGGGTTAGTACGAGCTTGGGATTTGTTCTTCCTTCAGTTTTGTCATTTCTTTCAGTCTGGGGGTACGCTAGGGCAGTTTGACCGAGCGGGTATTCCCGGGGCAGTCTTAAGAGAGGGTTGTGTTGCTTCTCAAATCTTGTATGACCTACCATTTAGGTTGTTAGATCTACCTCCCCTGTACATCAGATTTGGAGTTCTTGACCCATTCTCAGGTCGTCTGCCCTTTAGGCCATCCACAAACGCAGTCATGTGTCACTCGGATTTTAACTCGTCGTCCCGGTCTATGAGTACAAGTCCGGATCCTCCTTCTTCAGCCCCCTCTGACCAACATAGTGAGGAAATAATCCCCGCTCGGGCATTTCACAAGGAAGCGCACCGGGATTCTTTTGTAGCCTCGACGTCTCGGGGGTCGGGCGATGAAGGGTCTGTGTCGAACAGTCCCGGAGTCGTATTCGCATGTGAGTCCATCGTCAGTATTCTGCGTGGTCCTGACCTGGATCAGATCAGGGACCGATATGATCTTCCCTACCCCCTCTCTTGCTCTGTCCACAACAGCGGAGCCCACTTCCACGAGTCAGGCTTTGTCACGTTGTACGAGGATGCCTTCATGGCGGGCCTTCACTTGCCTCTTCACCCACTTGCCCGGGATGCGCTGATCTACCTCGGGATATCCCCCGGGCAACTTGCCCCAAACGGGTGGCGTTACTTGATGGGGTGCACCTCTTTGTTTCCCCAAGTCCTTGAGTATGAGCTCACTCTGCAGGAGTTCTTCTGGACCCACCGGCCTTTCCCAGTTCACGGGGAGGCCGGCTTCTTATCGCTCTCGGCTAGGAAGGGGCGGAAGATAATTGTAAATTGCCCAAGCAACAACAAAGGGTAGAAGAAGAAGTTCTTCCAAGTGTCCACCCTGGGTCTGTGTGAGAAGGCGCCAGGTATTCAGCTGAGGACCTCCTGGGCGAGTAAGCTGAGGAGTAAGTCCAAGCACTCTTTCTTCCTTCCTTAGTTTGCTTACCCGGCCTTGACTAACCCATTTATGTCTGTTTTGCAGTGGGAGCAGTGCACCTGACGAGTCTCCCCGACGAGCTTCAAGTGCGGGTCTTATCTCTGGCAGTGGACCCAACCGACATTAATAAAGTGCTGACCCGATCGGGGAGCTCGAAGACCTATTATAAGCCCCAGCATGACTTCACAGCTCCCATCCTCCCGGTGATCATCCCTGTTAAACACCATTCCTTGACCGTTCGGTTTTTCTACACTATTGAACCCTGACTTGCTTCTGGTTTTGCAGAAATGGCTCCCAAGAACGCGGCAGTGCTGAAGGAGAAAGAGGCAGCCTTGATGGCCCGAGCTGGCCAGAAGAGGGAGAAACCAGCCCCCGTTGAGGGCCAGCCACTGAAGAGGATCTCCCGGGGGATCTCCATCCGGGCTAGGGAGGAAGCTGCTGCTACTTCCACGCCCGCGATAACAATTGTTGCACCACCACCACCACCTTCTAGCGCGACCACTGCCACGCCTTCAATACTCCCCCCAGCGGCCAGATCGTCCGGGGTCTCTCTTCCAACCATGGAGGAAGCTCGGGCGGGCCCCTCTTCGTTGTCGAAGATCGAGACAGCAGATGATGTCCGTGGAAGGGTGCGGCCCGGGTTGCTACAGAGTCAGGTTGACAAGTGCTCCCTGATGAGCCCCGAGGCCATTATCGACTGGCTATATAGCATCAGTCACATGGTAAGTTTCTTCTTGCAATGTGAACATTAACTTTCTCTCCATGCGCATACTGACGTTTCCTTGTTCTTGCAGGTTAGCTGTATTGCTGCTGGGGCTGAGGCCACCCTTCCCGGCATTGCTCAGAGGTTGGCCGCTGCTGAGGCTAACCTTTTCGTGGAGAGGGATACTTGGGAGTCTGCGGGGTTTACCCTCACTGTGGAGGAAGAAAGATCCCGAGCAATCGCCCTAGAGCTGGGGGAGGTCCATGATTCCTTGTCCACCGAGCGGGCTGCCCAGAAGGCTGCGGAGGCCAAGGCTTCGGTTGCGGAGGCCAAGGCTTCGGCTGCGGAGGCCGAAAGGATTACCGTCGAGAGGATTGCTGAGGCCAAGGTTGCGGCCACGGAGTTCGCAAAAACCTCTACCGAGAAGGACCTGGCAGCCGCGATGGCCACGCTTTTAGAGCTTACTGCTGCTCGGGAGGCTGAAGCCAAAGAGGCCGAGGAGGAATTCGAGGCTGGGTTCCACAGGGGCTATGCGAACCTGGCAAAGCGGGCTGTTGCTGACCACCCAGACTGGGATCTATCCGGGTAATCCTGGGCCGACTCTGGTTACTGGAAGGAAAGCCAAAAGGACTCCGAGGTCATCGCTGAAACCGAGGTTGTCGCTGAAGTCGAGGTTGCCACTAAAGCCGCGCCGGCCGGGGGCCCCTCCATTGATGAGCAGGCCGCTGAGGAGGAGAAAGTGGTGGTGGTAGATTAGTTTTTGTTTTTTGTTTCTTGTTGTAGTTTTTTTGTGGGGAGGCTACTACAATTGCCCCCCAGGCTTTGTACAGTTTAAATTTCAATTAATGAAAAGGCCCTCGCGGTCAAACTTTCCATTAACTGTCTTTCTTTCCTTTTTTCCTATACTGTGACTACTTGTGATTGCTAGTTCCCATTAGATTTTTGACCAACCTAACACCTGCCTTAGCAAATGTTTTAGGACCATAACCAACAGAACACCTAGTCTTTCTGACCTGTTTAAAAGGTACGTCCGGTGTATTATAGGATATCCTGTATTACCGTCCGGGATATTCTGGTGTATCTTAGGTGTATCCTGTTTTACCGTCCGGGATATATCTCTGATCACTGTAAGTACTCGGGAATATCTTCCAAGCTCTTGTAGTGACCGGTGTGATTCCCTGTTTTGGCCTAATATTCCCCTACCCCCCAAGCATTTTGCTAAGGCGGGAGTGTAGGAGTCCTGGAGTCGTCTTTGCGTGTGAGTCTATCATCAGTATTCTGCGTGGTCCTGACCTGGATCAAATCAGGGACTGGTATGATCTTTCCTATCCCCTCTCTTACTCTGTCCACAATAGCGGAGCACACTTCCCCGAGTCGGGCTTCGTCACGTTGTACGAGGATGCCTTCATGGCGGGCCTTCGCTTGCTTCTTCACCCAGTCACCCGGGATGCGCTCATCTACCTCGGGATATCCCCCGGGCAGCTTGCCCTAAATGGATGGCGTTACTTGATGGGGTGCATCTCTTTGTGTCCCCAAGTCCTTGGGTATGAGCTCACTCTGCAGGAGTTCTTCTGGACCCACCGGCCTTTCCTAGTTCACGGGGAGGCCGTGTTCTTCTCGCTCTCGGCTAGGCAGGGGCGGAAGATAATTGTGAATTGCCCAAGCAACAACAAATGGTGGAAGAAGAAGTTCTTCCAAGTGTCCACCCTGGGTCTGTGTGAGAAGGCGTCGGGTATTCAGTTGAGGACCTCCTAGGCGAGTAAGCTGAGGAGTAAGTCCAAGCACTCTTTCTTCCTTGCTTAGTTTCCTTACCCGGCCTTGACTAACCCATTTGTCTGTTTTACAGTAGGAGCAGTGGACCGGCCGAGTCTTTCCGTCGAGCTTCAAGCGCGGGTCTTGTCTCTAGCAGAGGACCCAACCGACATTAATGAAGTGCTGACCCGATCGGGGAGCCCGAAGACTTATTTCAAGTCCCAGCACAACTTCACAGATCCCGTCCTCCCGGTGATTGACACGACTAAATAGTTGTGCGCTCTTGTGCAACACCCAAGTGTAGGTGATCGTGCAAGTAATACTGGATAAGTCCAGGTCGATCCCACAGGGAAGGAATAGGAAGAATGTCTACTAAGTTAAAACCTAAAGAAAAGAAAAGAAAATAAGAATGTAGAAGTGGAGTTGTACTAACAAATCCTAATTAATTAAATTAAACTAAATAATAATCTAAAGCTTATAGAAACATAACTAATTAAACAAATAAACTAAAGGTGTTGGAAACACGTGAATCCACATTAATCCTAACCATCTACCATGCAGATTCATTAACGCTCTATGGAGTACATCCCTTTTCAGTATTCCGTATTTTTCTAAAGATAAAGAATCAATAGCCCTTTCATGACCGGGACTATATCATCACAAGTGATTTAAAATACTTGGAAGACAGTTTAAAACAATGGTAATTACTTGCACTCTAAATGGTGTTAGCATTCAAAGTGGTTTTCAAAAGTCATTGAAAAAAATAGCATTAAGGCTTTAAGTTCTAAAAGCTGTTGTGACAAACTGAGCTTATAGGGACAATTTGATGACAGATTTCTAAAACAAAAAGTCATGGAATACTTAAAAGAATCATCTCAGGATTTAACATGTTCGATCGATCGAAGCGCTCTCGATCGATCGGACAGCGTCATCCTTCAATCGATCGAAATGCCTTCGATCGCTTGACTATGGCCCCGGTTCGATCGATCGAAATACCTTCGATCGATTGAGCCCAAGGTTTCTAAAGATTGCATGGCAGAGGTTGGGAATCAATGTTTCATCATATATTCCCAACGTCTAAACTACGAAAACATAATAAAACTAGTACAGGAATAACAAACTATAGCAATCATTAACATCTAAAGCAATAAACAATCAAATAAAGAAAAGGAAAGGAAAAACCTGTAAATAATCTGAAATAAACTTGTAAATAACTTGAAATAAAGTTGAATCTTCAATAATCTTCAATGAATCAATGGAAAAGATGAAAAATAACATGAATCTAACCTAACCTACTCCTAATCTAACCCTAAAACTACCATAAACTGCTGTTTTCTGCGTTCTGGAGCGTCCTCCCTTCGTCTGGCGTCAAAATGACTTATATATAGGGTTCCCACATAGTTTACGCAACTTTTGGGTGAATATAAAGTTTGATCGATCGAGCTTAGTTCGATCGATCGAAGGTTCGATCGATTGAACTCTCTTCAATCGCTTGAACTTCTCTGATTTTGACAGCTCTGCGTACCGATGGGACAATGGCTATAACATTTCACTCGGAACTCAGATTGACCTCCTGTTTGCGGCCACGCGACCGTAACTCAAAGATCTACATTTCATCTCTCTGGAAAAATCTTCCAAATCTGAAGTCTTCATTGTCAAAAATGGCATTTTCTCAGCTGCTTTTGTTGTTCTATCCACCAGAATCACTTTTCTTTAGCTCCACTTTATTGATTTACATCCTAATACCTATAAAACAATGCAAAAACATATATTTAAGCATTAACACAATAAAAAGAACATTGTTATTAGAATGCACCTAAATGTAGGGACTTTGGGGATAAAAGTATGCATAAAAGTGTTTGGAATTACAGGTTTAAAAGAAAAATTTAAACGCGCAGCGGAAAAATCAAGTTATGAAACTTTATTGGCATGCCTGGATCTACTACTCGTCAATTCTACAGATACGCACAAGAGGAGACACGAGTTATACCTTAGTGTCTTGAACCCAATTCTGATCTTCAACTTCCAGCAGCCTCCACTAGATGATCTTCACCCTTATGACTCCTGCGGATGCCTGCCAGAAAGACTAGGGTTGGTGGGAACCCTAATGGAGAGGATAGAGAAGGTTTTGGGACTCCAAAACAGTTTCTGCAGCTTCTGACGTTCAAAACGACGAACAACCTTTTCCAGAACGCAGCTGCCCTATTTATAGATTCCCAGAACCGACCTAGACTTCGAGCGATCGAAGTGCCTTCGATCGATCGAACATTCGATCGATCGAACCATCTTCGATCGATCGAACCTTCAGACTTCAATCGATCGAGACATCTTCGATCGATCGAACCTGTCTGGACATCATCCTCAAGCATCTTTCCAAGCATCCTGGCGGAGCTAAGAGTGGGACCTCCTAGGCTCTTTATTGTTGGCTCAGACCAGTTTGTTAATCACCATGACCAAACTCTTTGATCAGCAAACTAACTAACTGGTCAGTTAAAGTTTACTCCACTATAAAACGATAACTGAACTCCAACGCAAAAGAACATATCCGAAGCGATAACTAGACTTGTATGTTGTACTAATGTCCCTCTACCGTCAGCATTCGTAATCATATTCAGGTAATCGGATAACTGTTACTGTCAACCTGAATCATGATTACTTCTTGTATTCCTTGAGTCCCATTCACCTCTCATGATTACCAAACATGTTGATAACTCTTATCAACAAGACTGCAGTACTCAGTAATCGACATGGTGACATTCTCAAGGGAATGCTTACTCTGAAACAGAGGGTAGATTCTATCTTGACAATATATGTTCACAACCCTATGAATATGACATACCCAAGATACCCAGGTGTTGATCTTTTATAGACCTCACTGATTGGTAAGTCAAAACAGCCATATCCACAGTCTGTGTTCATAATCGTCTCAAGATTAAGAACACGTACCTTACACAAGTTATGAGTTCTTATTGACTGTTTGACAGTCTTAAGCGTCAATAGGAAACTCAGGTCCGTCAATGCACTATAAGCACTAGCATATCAACTAAGAGCTACACTCTAGTGATTGAGATTAATCACTCCATCCAATGGTAGTTAATTATGCTACAGTGTAGACTTGATGAGGTACCCAGTCTCATCATCCACTTTGACACATTCTAAGTATTAAAGAATAGTAATTCGTATCTCACTTGTGTGCATCTCATACACACACGAATTACTTACTATAATACTTAAGGATTAACAATCATCTCATGAAAAGAACATACACAATGAAATGTAAAGCTGATATCCATATATTAAAATGTCAATGTCTCATACATAAAGTTATGGTTTGAGGGCACAAACCCAACAAACTCCCACTTGCACTCATAACCATTCAGAATTACATCTAAGACCTAGACTATCTAGATGACGATCAAAG
Source organism: Hydrangea macrophylla (assembly GCA_033977485.1). Lineage (NCBI taxonomy): Eukaryota > Viridiplantae > Streptophyta > Magnoliopsida > Cornales > Hydrangeaceae > Hydrangea > Hydrangea macrophylla. The sequence continues at coordinate 15,426,574 of CM066990.1, read as the reverse complement.
ACCTTCTGTGGCAAGGCCTTTGTAAACGGATCAGCAAGATTGTCAGCTGTGGCAATCTTGGTGACAGTCACATCTCCACGTTGAACAATATCTCGGATAAGATGATATTTCCGCTCTACGTGCTTTCCCTTTCCGTGGTTCCTTGGCTCCTTGGACTGAGCCACTGCCCCACTATTATCACAATAAAGCGTAATAGGCAACAGCGACGCTGGTACCACCTCGAGTTCCATAAGGAACTTCTTAAGCCAAACAGCTTCCTTTGCGGCTTCACAAGCAGCCACATACTCAGCTTCTGTAGTTGAGTCTGCAATGCATTTCTGCTTAATGCTCCTCCAACTGACAGCACCACCTCCCAAGGTAAAGAGATGCCCGGACGTCGACTTCCTCGAATCTTTATCTGACATAAAGTCCGAGTCAGTGTATCCCACTGGAATTAACTCACTACCACCGTACATAAGCATGTAATCTTTAGTTCTTCTCAAGTACTTAAGAATGTGCTTAACGGCTGTCCAGTGCTCTGGACCCGGATTCGACTGATATCTGCTAACCATGCCAACGGCAAAGCAGATATCTGGTCTAGTGCATAACATCGCATACATGAGACTTCCCATTGCAGAAGCATAGGGAACTCCTGTCATGCGATTCCTCTCCTCCTGTGTCTTTGGACACTGGTCCTTGGAGAACGCTAAACCATGCCTGAAAGGTAACAAACCTTTCTTCGAATTATCCATTGAAAACCTAGTTAGCACCTTATCGATATAACCAGCTTGAGATAATCCCATTATCTTTCGCTTGCGATCCCGAAAGAGCTTTATCCCAAGAATATAGCTCGCCTCTCCTAGATCCTTCATATCGAAAGTACTAGCTAGCCAAACCTTGACCGTTGACAATGCCGCTACATCATTTCCAATGAGTAGAATGTCGTCAACGTAAAGCACAAGAAAAGCCACCACTTTCCCTTCACTCTTCTTGTATACACAAGTTTCATCCAGATTCTGTATGAAACCAAACGATTTGACCGCTTGGTCAAATCGTATGTTCCAACTTCTGGATGCCTGCTTAAGCCCATAAATGGACTTTTGCAACTTGCATACCAAGTTACCTTTCCGACCAGCTATGAACCCTTCTGGTTGTTGCATATAGATGTCCTCCTCAAGATTGCCATTCAAGAATGCAGTCTTGACGTCCATCTGCCAGATCTCAAAATCTAGGCATGCAGCAACGGATAAGAGTATTCTGATGGACTTGAGCATGGCCACCGGCGAGAAGGTTTCCTCATAGTCAATGCCCTCCCTCTGAGTATAACCTTTCGCAACAAGCCTTGCCTTAAAGGTCTCAACCTTTCCATCAGATCCTCTTTTCCTCTTGTAGACCCACTTACAGCCAATGGGTTTAATATTGGCTGGAAGTTCTACAAGATCCCAGACCTGATTAGAATCCATAGATTCCAATTCAGCCTTCATAGCTTTAACCCAATGAGCTGAATCAACATCAGCCATTGCCTCTTCGTATGTGGTAGGATCAGATTCAGATTCTATGGAGACAGCTTCAAAAACTTCTCCTAAGAACATGTATCTATCAGGCTGGCTGATAATCCTTCCACTACGACGAGGTACTGGTGCGGAAATAGGTGAAGAAGTGGTGTTTTCCTGATTTACATCGTTATTAACTACGGGTTGGACTGAGGGCTCTCCTTCTATCTCTCTAAGATCTATCCTTCCCTTAGGTTTATGGTTCATGATATAATCATCCTCCAAGAAAATAGCATTCGTACTGACGAACACCTTCTGTTCTCTTGGATCATAAAAATACCATCCATAAGTACCCTTTGGATACCCCACGAAGTAACATACTTCCGATCTAGAATCCAACTTGCTCATCTTTCCTTTTAGCACATGTGCCGGACATCCCCATATCCGGAGATGTTGCAAAGAAGGCTTGCGCCCAATCCACATCTCTCGTGGTGTCCTGGGAACAGATTTGCTTGGTACTAGATTTAGTATGTAAGCAGCGGTTTCCAAAGCATAACCCCAAAGAAATAAAGGTAACTCAGAATAACTCATCATTGACCTAGTCATGTCTAAAAGAGTCCGATTCCTTCTCTCCGCTACACCGTTTTGCTGAGACGTACCAGGTGCAGTCAACTGTGACAGAATCCCATTCTGTACGAGGTGATCAATAAATTCATTAGAGAGATACTCGCCACCTCGATCAAATCGAATGGCCTTGATATGTGTGCCCAATTGCTTCTCCACTTCAGCCCTAAACTCTTTGAACTTTTCAAAGGCTTCAGACTTGTGCTGCATTAGGTACACATATCCATACCTAGAGTGGTCATCAGTAAATGTTATGAAATACTCATAACCACCCCTTGCTCTAATATTTATTGGTCCACACACATCAGTATGAACTAATTCCAACAATGCATTGGTTCTATTGCCCTTTGCAGGAAAGGGCCTTTTGGTCATCTTACCCTCTAAACAAGACTCGCAGACTTCTATTGGTTCGAGAACCAAATCGCCTAAGACCCCTTCTTTGACTAGTCTGCCAATCCTATTTAGATTGATATGACCAAGCCTCATATGCCAAAGCCTTGTTGGATTAGTGGAAGATCTCTTTCTTTTAGATGGTACAGTTACCACTGAGTTATTAAGTTCCATACAAGAATCTTTAGAAATATTGGGAGTAATCACATACAAACCATTTGATTTAACACCAGAACATATAAAAGAACTATTTCTTTTAATCACAACTTCAGTTCCAAAATTAAAAGAATAACCATTATTCGATAAATTAGAAACTGAAATTAAATTACGTCTCATTGAAGGGACGTAAAGTACATCTGATAAAATCAAAACTTTATTGTCTAGAAATTCTAAAACTACGACTCCTATAGCAACCGCAGAAACGGTTGCGCTAGAACCTAGAGTAAGTACGATTTCCCCATCACTGCACTTCCTGGTTGATCTGAACCCCTGCAATGAATTACAGATATGGTTAGTCGCACCAGAATCAATGCACCAAGTGTTTGAAGTATCCGTTATAAAACTTACTTCAATCACATGTGATTCAATCATACCTTGAACTCTTGTAGCTAAGAATTCTGGACAGTTCCTCTTCCAGTGGCCCTTCTCACCGCATTGGAAACACTTTCCTTTGCCTTGGCCACCCACCTTCCCTTTGCCCTTACCTTTTCCCTTAGATTTTGCAATCTTAGGGACCGGTCCAACACTTGAACCTCCAGTGCTAGCCTTCTTCTTCCCTTTCTTTCCTTTCGGCACAGATCGGGAAGAGGAAGCGCTTTTCTCAACGTTTAAAACGCTGCCCCCAGGTTTGATCACCCCTTCCGCTGCCAATAAAGAGCTCATCAATTCGCTCATTGAAAAATCCATTTTATTCATATTATAATTCAGTTTGAATTGAGCGAATGATGGCGACAGCGTATTGAGGATCATATCAACTTGGGTCTGTGCATCGATGTTGGCACCTAGGGTCTCCAGCTCGTTTAAATAACCAATCATTTTCAAAACATGTTCTTTGACTGGAGTCCCTTCCGACATCTTAGCACTCATTATCTTCTGCATAGCTACCTGTCTGGCAGGCCTGCCATGCTCCCCAAACATCTTTTTCAGGGATTCGATAATGTCACTGGCGGAATTGTTCGACTGGTATTGGTGTTGTAACACATTAGCCATAGAAGCCAATATGTAACAACGAGCCATCCCATTCGACTTTTTCCATTTATCGAACTCGCGTCTAGCAGCAGCCGAAGCATTTGCAGCGGGTTCTTCGGGGCATGGGGTGGTGAGGACATATATGTGATCCTCCGCAGTTAACACGATGTCAAGGTTACGTTTCCATTCAGTGTAGTTGTTTCCAGCTAACTTATTTTGAGTGAGTATGGTGGCAAGTGGACTAAATGCTGATCCAGACATTATGATTTACTGAAAAATCAAAAAAAACAAAATAAATATGGATATCAGAATTTGACAGTTTGAAATAAAAGAATCCTTTTAAAACTTTTATTTTAAAATAAAGTCGCCGGAATATCGAAACGAAAGAATAAAGCCTCCGTGTGGTGGTCAATGTTCGATCTTTCAATTTATCATAACTTATCCGCTATGCAACTCTTGCAAAACAAGTTATGACTTCCGAACCTATTTGATCTCTAAGTTTCTGAATAATGCCCCGTGTGGGATCCCTTATCCATAGCTTAGCTAGTGTGTACCATTAACTAGGATCCAATCACAACCGTCTCAAGTAGCGCCTCCGTATGGTGGTCACCCTCTAACACGTCTGATTGATCCTTATCAAAAGAAGTTCACATCTAGTAACCAATGAGTAATGCATCCTCCGTATGGAATGATCACCCCTGGCGAGGTGACACAGAATGGATCACTCATCTTACAGTGAACCGTTAATGGAAGATCGTGGGTGTAATAAATAAGACCCTCTCCCACTAGATTTAGTAAAAAAGGATTTTGCTTTTTGAGAAAATCTGTTTCTACACACTTCCCATAAACATCTAATGTTTACTAATGTGTTGAAAACGGTTTTTGAATTTTATTTTAGAAAACTTGTTTTGCGTGCATGCAACAATGTATTATACGCCAATCACAAACAAAGCACATAAAACAAAAAACTAAAATGAAATAAAAGACATCCAAACGATGCCTCTATCTCCCATGGCTCTATCTCTATAGAACCCGCTTTTGGTTTGATCGCCTCCAGCTCCATCTTCATGGACAACGGCTCCTTGCTCCATCTGCATGGATATTCTAATTCTATTACATTGAACCTATGCCTCTTTTGAAGCTTATAATTTATCTAGAAATAGAAATAGCAACAACAAAATAAAAGGCTAGGGAAACCGGTGCGACTTTCCTTTTCGTAGGATTGAAGTCGCAGCGCCCTTTACATATGCCTTAAAACCAAACCAAACTTAAAACAACACACCAATCTAAAACATTCAAACACAAAATTAAATGCTCTTGGCGCCATGAGGAGATAGTGACTAACTTTTGCTGCAAAAGGTTAGTTGAACACACATCCACGCATATATATAACAAAATATAACTATTGGAACCCTTAATTGATTCACACAGTATATAAACTCTTTACATACTGAATTAGAACTCAAAACAGCATCTAACTTCTCTGTCATAGTTCAATCGCTTGAACATTCTATTTCGCAGAATGATTAAAAATTTTGCAGAATACGTTAAAATTAAACTTTTAATTTCAAAATACTTTTAAAACTGTGAAACAAAGATCCTGACAAAGAGTCTGTCTCGATCGATCGAACTCTATTCGATCGCTCGAACAACAGAAGGTTTCGATCGATCGAAACCTGTTCAATCGCTCGAGTACAGAGCGTTCGATCGATCGAGACTACTTCGATCGATCGAACCCATCTTGCATCCAATGCAATCACAGATTTGTATACTGCTGCGATAACACTGCAGAAACAGATCTGTGACGATGCAGTTTCAAAAACAGTTCTAAAATCAACATGCAAATCAAAATAGTGTTCCAAAAAACGCATCTATAGATCCAAACGAGCGTGGCTCTGATACCAATTGTTTGGAATTACAGGTTTAAAAGAAAAATTTAAACGCGCAGCGGAAAAATCAAGTTATGAAACTTTATTGGCATGCCTGGATCTACTACTCGTCAATTCTACAGATACGCACAAGAGGAGACACGAGTTATACCTTAGTGTCTTGAACCCAATTCTGATCTTCAACTTCCAGCAGCCTCCACTAGATGATCTTCACCCTTATGACTCCTGCGGATGCCTGCCAGAAAGACTAGGGTTGGTGGGAACCCTAATGGAGAGGATAGAGAAGGTTTTGGGACTCCAAAACAGTTTCTGCAGCTTCTGACGTTCAAAACGACGAACAACCTTTTCCAGAACGCAGCTGCCCTATTTATAGATTCCCAGAACCGACCTAGACTTCGAGCGATCGAAGTGCCTTCGATCGATCGAACATTCGATCGATCAAACCATCTTCGATCGATCGAACCTTCAGACTTCAATCGATCGAGACATCTTCGATCGATCGAACCTGTCTGGACATCATCCTCAAGCATCTTTCCAAGCATCCTGGCGGAGCTAAGAGTGGGACCTCCTAGGCTCTTTATTGTTGGCTCAGACCAGTTTGTTAATCACCATGACCAAACTCTTTGATCAGCAAACTAACTAACTGGTCAGTTAAAGTTTACTCCACTATAAAACGATAACTGAACTCCAACGCAAAAGAACATATCCGAAGCGATAACTAGACTTGTATGTTGTACTAATGTCCCTCTACCGTCAGCATTCGTAATCATATTCAGGTAATCGGATAACTGTTACTGTCAACCTGAATCATGATTACTTCTTGTATTCCTTGAGTCCCATTCACCTCTCATGATTACCAAACATGTTGATAACTCTTATCAACAAGACTGCAGTACTCAGTAATCGACATGGTGACATTCTCAAGGGAATGCTTACTCTGAAACAGAGGGTAGATTCTATCTTGACAATATATGTTCACAACCCTATGAATATGACATACCCAAGATACCCAGGTGTTGATCTTTTATAGACCTCACTGATTGGTAAGTCAAAACAGCCATATCCACAGTCTGTGTTCATAATCGTCTCAAGATTAAGAACACGTACCTTACACAAGTTATGAGTTCTTATTGACTGTTTGACAGTCTTAAGCGTCAATAGGAAACTCAGGTCCGTCAATGCACTATAAGCACTAGCATATCAACTAAGAGCTACACTCTAGTGATTGAGATTAATCACTCCATCCAATGGTAGTTAATTATGCTACAGTGTAGACTTGATGAGGTACCCAGTCTCATCATCCACTTTGACACATTCTAAGTATTAAAGAATAGTAATTCGTATCTCACTTGTGTGCATCTCATACACACACGAATTACTTACTATAATACTTAAGGATTAACAATCATCTCATGAAAAGAACATACACAATGAAATGTAAAGCTGATATCCATATATTAAAATGTCAATGTCTCATACATAAAGTTATGGTTTGAGGGCACAAACCCAACAAAAAGACCATGTAATACGCTATAAATATGCATTTTTCACCTCGAATCACACCCCCCAACTAGCTCGTTGCTAGTCCCTAGCAATGAAGCGAACTACAGCAATGTTTATTTAAACTCTAGAAATTGAAAACATAAGAAAATCAAAATCTTGACTCACTTTCGCAGGAATCGCGATTGCATTTAGCGTATGCAACAAGCCTTTAAACCCCTAGGTTACCCCTAGTGGACGAGTGTTGTCTCGTGAGGGTTTGCAATGAATCTACCCACAAAATTCATGTTTATGGTAATGGTTCTCATTTAAATATTTTCAAGAATTTTTTTTCCTCTCATTTAACAATATAGTTAAGCTCAACAATATCATGAAACTCTCTAGTATGCCATAGCAATGCAACACACACATTATAGTTAATCTACTATCAAAGTCATTAGAATGTTCCACACCTATTAATCTTCAATTGTGTGTGTGGATGGACAACTCAATTACAAAACTTTAATTTCAAAGCTTGCATAACCTAAGATGCTATCAAGACATTCATTTTGACTCAACTCTCACCGGGATTACACTCTCAAGATGAAATCACTCCGAATTGGGTGTAATAATTGTCACTCATGATATGGAAGCTATAAAGAGTAAATGTGAATGGAATCTAATGCTTCTCATATCTAAATAGAAAATTGACATTTTAGTGCATAAAGTCTCATGAAAGGATACTTTTCACTAGAAGAACGAGATACCGTGGAGAACTCTCTCATTACATTAACTTCAAATCCAATCTACTTAAAATCATCAGGACTTTGAAAAAAATGTGTTCGATTTAGAAGAAAGAGGTTCGTGATTTCCAATTGGGCCAAAGGATATGATTGGAATGTCTACTACAACTTTTCAAACTTTCCCACTTCTCCAATCTCTCTCTTCTTCTTCTTCTTTTTTCCTTTTCTTTTTCTTTTTTTTTTCCTTTCCCACACACTTCTTTTTGTTATGATTTTTTTTTTTCTTTTTTTTTTCTTTTGTAACAACCATTGGCATTTTTTTCTTTTTCTTTTTTCATGCTTTTCTTTTTCTTTGCCAACTCTCCCTTATTCACACTACCAAACTTCTTGTCATGATAATACATCCCAATCACTCCTAGATAAAGAAAAGAAACTCAAACTCGTAAATTGAGTTAGGTATGAACTTTAGGATTGTGAAGACAAGGTGATTATGATAATGCTCAAGAGGTGAAGTAAAGAAACAACATATAGGTAGGCCAAGGCTGTATTATACGTGTATTGTCAAAAGATGGCCTAAATCATCTTCTAAGTTCATAGGATTATTCATTTCAGTAAATTCAAGAGCTCTAAAATTGGTAAATCCTGAACATTCTCTTCTAGTGATCAGTCAAAATGAAGAAAAAAAATGAGACTTACAACGAATGAATACGCTTTTCAAAAAGTAAGAGTAATTTTCTAAAACCCTCAAAAACAAAAGAATGGCTCAAAAGCTCAGTTGGGTTATTAGTCTTCACTATAGTCTCTCAAGACACCTAAGCTATGCTTACTAATCCATTTTAGCTAAGTACAAGGTTGTCACAATGTGCTCAAAGTTGTTTGAAGATTAAAAAGCATAAAACACACTATAACTAAGATAGTAAACAAACTATCAGAGTGTATCACATACTAATAACATACAGAAAATAATAATAATGTATCATAACTAACTACATTAACTAAGAGAGAAATACAAGAACCATTTTATTATATTTAAAAAATATATATATTAAAATTTTTAAAAATTTAACAATTTTTACTGAGTTACATATTGCTAAGCAGGTGTATTGACATTAAAGTATAAAAATAAAGAAACGAGGCATGCAATGACTCACTCCCCCCAACTAAAACTAAACATTGTCCCCAATGTTCTAAACTAAGCACATGGACATGTAAAGTAAAGCGAGAGAAGGAAAGATGTTACCTCGAGCCATTTATAATCCAGATTTTTTTTTCAAGTTACCTGCAAAATCATTAGTAGCAACAAGGAAAAATAGAGAATATGATAGAACTACTCAGTAAATAAATTCGGTTAATCAAGATTTTTATCATAAATTAATAACCGAAATTTTTGAGGATCTTCCCAGTGAAATAATTTAACAATGAGAAGACTTTTGAGATCCCCATAAAAATGCAACTCCCCCCAACTAATGTCAGGCTCAAGGTCTGAGGAGATGATGCAAAACCTATGGACTCTAAATTTGTTGGGGACAGTTATAAGAGATGTACCACACTTTTTAGGAATTATACTCAAGGAAAGATCTTTGGTGTTGGTATTTTCTATAACAGCCTCTATTTTTTTATTATCAAAAACAGGCGGAGGCCATGGTTCAATAAAAGGGGCAGTGTCTAAGTGATGTTCTAATGAAGCTTCATTACCCTCCTTTTGTTCTGGAACAGAATCTATGGAGATATGATCATATGAATGGGATTTCTGTTCTATGTAAATAGTTTTGGACTGGACATGGATAAAGCTATCTATTTGAGCCTCAATGTCATTATTACTCAAGAAGGTCAAGCAGTCTAGCAGATTACTAGCTTCTTGTTGAAGTTTAAGATCATCTAATGTGGGCCCAAAAGTTTCTAAATCCTCTCTCAAAGAATTTTGAAAGTTAAAATTTTGTGAAAAATATGTGCTAGAATCCTTACCATCTTCTTCCACAACACATTCTATTTGTTCAATATTATGGTACACATGATTTTCAAACTTGGGATGAGAGCATTGAGTGATAGAGAGGATAGGTGATGCGCAACTTGGTGACACCACCTCTTCGGCCGAAAGAGGTGAGGGTTCATGAATATCAGATGAATCTAATTCGAATTTAGAAATTTCAATAACGTCCTCCCTAGAGTCACTATCAAAGGTAGGGGTAGAGTCAACAGGGGACTCATCCTTTCCTAATTGCGTGCAATCACCTAAACTCTCATCATCTGTAAAAACCTCATTCTCATCCGTGTAACTCTCCTCACTATATATGTCATCTATTGAGGTGCTCTGGACAAAGGAATTGTGCATCTTTATCCAAGCAGTGAAGGAGTTGATGTATGGGGTTGGATATTGAGGAGAAGATGATTCTACAACTTCATGCCTAATGGTTTGGTTTTGGAGTTCTTGTTGGGTTATGTCTTTCTCGAGTGAGTTGTTAACCTCATTCGGTATAAACCTATCATTATCCTCCAATTCCATTCCATTATTAGTGTCTTGAAATTTAGGTTGTAGTGTTGAAGGACTGGTATAGTCATTTAAAGGTTGGCTAGCATATGCTTGTTGATATCTAGTTTCTAATTTATCTAGTGCACCATCTAGCCTTCTCATTTCACTAAGTAGTAATTTTAACATACCATTATCCTCAACTTGGTTATTCGCCTCATTATTACTATATGAAGTTTCGCCCCATTGTTGTTCATAATAGTCCCCTTCCCATTGAGTGTGTGGACAAGACTCGTCAAAGGGAAAGTCTTGGTACGTTTGGTAATCGTGGGAACTATTACTATAACCTATATTATCATTTTGGTTATATCCCCATTGCGATTGATAGAACTCTCCATGTGGAGGTTCTTGATGCGTTTGATAATACGGGGGACTACCACTATCATATTCCCATTCTGGTGGTTGGTAGCACTCAGGTTGATAGTGTGCATCATATGTGGGTGCTTGCCAACTTGGGGGATAGTTTTCATTACTTAATGTGCACCTATTCATGATGTTTGTGTTGTATGGAGGGTAATATGGATAAGACATGTTTATCCAAAATTTTTAAACAATAAAATTTTTATTTATTTACTTGTGAGAGAAAAAGTCCAAAGTTTTTAATTTTTTTTTTCTTAAATTTTTTTTTTATATATATTTTTTAAAAGTAAGAAAAAATTAGAAACAACTTAGTAAAATCCTAACCTAGTTGCCTTCCCCGGCAACGGCGCCAAAAACTTGACACGACTAAATAGTTGTGCGCTCTTGTGCAACACCCAAGTGTAGGTGATAGTGCAAGTAATACTGGATAAGTCCAGGTCGATCCCACAGGGAAGGAATAGGAAGAATGTCTACTAAGTTAAAACCTAAAGAAAAGAAAAGAAAATAAGAATATAGAAGTGGAGTTGTACTAACAAATCCTAATTAATTAAATTAAACTAAATAATAATCTAAAGCTTATAGAAACATAACTAATTAAACAAATAAACTAAAGGTGTTGGAAACACGTGAATCCACATTAATCCTAACCATCTACCATGCAGATTCATTAACGCTCTATGGAGTACATCCCTTTTCAGTATTCCGTATTTTTCTAAAGATAAAGAATCAATAGCCCTTTCATGACCGGGACTATATCATCACAAGTGATTTAAAATACTTGGAAGACAGTTTAAAACAATGGTAATTACTTGCACTCTAAATAGTGTTAGCATTCAAAGTGGTTTTCAAAAGTCATTGAAAAAAATAGCATTAAGGCTTTAAGTTCTAAAAGCTGTTGTGACAAACTGAGCTTATAGGGACAATTTGATGACAGATTTCTAAAACAAAAAGTCATGGAATACTTAAAAGAATCATCTCAGGATTTAACATGTTCGATCGATCGAAGCGCTCTCGATCGATCGGACAGCGTCATCCTTCAATCGATCGAAATGACTTCGATCGCTTGACTATGGCCCCGGTTCGATCGATCGAAATACCTTCGATCGATTGAGCCCAAGGTTTCTAAAGATTGCATGGCAGAGGTTGGGAATCAATGTTTCATCATATATTCCCAACGTCTAAACTACGAAAACATAATAAAACTAGTACAGGAATAACAAACTATAGCAATCATTAACATCTAAAGCAATAAACAATCAAATAAAGAAAAGGAAAGGAAAAACCTGTAAATAATCTGAAATAAACTTGTAAATAACTTGAAATAAAGTTGAATCTTCAATAATCTTCAATGAATCAATGGAAAAGATGAAAAATAACATGAATCTAACCTAACCTACTCCTAATCTAACCCTAAAACTACCATAAACTGCTGTTTTCTGCGTTCTGGAGCGTCCTCCCTTCGTCTGGCGTCAAAACGACTTATATATAGGGTTCCCACATAGTTTATGCAACTTTTGGGTAAATATAAAGTTTGATCGATCGAGCTTAGTTCGATCGATCGAAGGTTCGATCGATTGAACTCTCTTCAATCGCTTGAACTTCTCTGATTTTGACAGCTCTGCGCACCGATGGGACAATGGCTATAACATTTCACTCGGAACTCGGATTGACCTCCTGTTTACGGCCACGCGACCGTAACTCAAAGATCTACATTTCATGTCTCTGGAAAAATCTTCCAAATCTGAAGTCTTCATTGTCAAAAATGGCGTTTTCTCAGCTGCTTTTGTTGTTCTATCCACCAGAATCACTTTTCTTTAGCTCCACTTCATTGATTTACATCCTAATACCTATAAAACAATGCAAAAACATATATTTAAGCATTAACACAATAAAAAGAACATTGTTATTAGAATGCACCTAAATGTAGGGACTTTGGGGATAAAAGTATGCATAAAAGACCATGTAATACGCTATAAATATGCATTTTTCACCTCGAATCAGTGATCATCCCTGGTGAACACCATTCCTAGATCGTCTGGTTTTCTCTTCATTGCTGAACCCTGACATGCTTCTGGTTTTGCAGAAATGGCTCCCAAGAACGCGGTGGCGTTGAAGGAGAAAGAGGCAGCCCTGATGGCACGGGCTGGCCAGAAGAGGAAGAAACCGGACCCCGTTGAGGGCTAGCTCCTCAAGAGGATTTCCCGAGGGATTTCCATCCGGGCTAGGAAGGAGGTGGCCGCCACCTCCACGCCCGTCATTACAATTGCTGCGCCACCACCACCACCTGCTGGCACGACCACTGCTGCGCCTTCACCACTCCCCCCCAGTGGCCAGACCGTCCAGGTCCCTCTCCCAACCATGGAGGAAGCTCGTGTGGGCCCCTCTTCATTGCCGAAGACCGAGACAGCAAATGATGTCCGTGAAAGGGTGCGTCCTGGGTTGCTGCAGAGTCAGGTTGACAAGTGCGCCCTGATGAGCCCCGAGGCCATTATCGGTTAGCTATATAGCATCGATCACTTGGTAAGTTTCTTCTTGTAATGTGAACATTAACTTTCTCTCCATACGCATATTGACGTTTCCTTGTTCTTGCAGATTAGCTGTATTGTTATTGGGGCCGAGGCCACCCTTTCCGGCATTGCTGAGAGGTTGGCCGCTGCTGAGGCTAACCTTTCCATGGAGAGGGCTGCTCGGGAGTCCGCGGAGTTTGCCCTCACCGTGGAGGAATAAAGATCCCGGGCAACCGCCCTGGAGCTGGGGGAGGTTCGTGATTCCTTATCCACCGAGCAGGCTACCCGGAAGGCTGCGGAGGCCAAGGCTGCGGCTACGGAGGCCGAAAGGATTACCGCCGAGAGGATCGCTGAGGCCAAGGTTGCAGCCTCAGAGTCCGTGAAAGCCTCTGCTGAGAAGGACCTGGCAGCCACGATGGCCACGCTTTAAGAGCTTACTGCTGTTCGAGAGGCTGAAGCCAAGGAGGTCGAGGAGGAATTCGAGGCTGGGTTCCTCACGGGCTACGAGGACCTGGCGAAGCGGGCTATTGCTGACCATCTAGATTTGGATCTGTCCGGGTACTCCTGGGCCAAGTCCGGTTACTGGAAGGAAGGCCAGGCTGACTTTGAGGTTGCCGCTGAAGCCGAGGTTGCTGCTGAAGCCGAGGTCGCCGTCGAAGCTGAGGCTACCACTGAGGCCGAGCCGGCCGAGGGCCCCTCCGTTGATGAGCAGGCCGGGGAGGAGGAGGAAGTGGTGGTTGTAGATTAGTTTTTGTTTCTTTGTTTCTTGTTGTAGTTTTTTGTGGGGAGGCTACTACAACTGCCCCCCAGGCTTTGTACAGCTTAAATTTCAATTAATGAAAAGGCCCTCGAGGTCAAACTTTCCATTAACTATCTTTCTTTCCTTTTTTCTATACTGTGCCTGCTTGTGAATGCTAGTATCTGTTCGGTTTTTGGCCAACCTAACTCCTGCCTTAGCAAATGTTTTAGGACCGTAACCAACAGAATACCTAATCTTTCCGACCTGTTTAAAAGGTACGTCCGGTGTATTATAGGATATCCTGTATTACCGTCCGGGATTCCCCGGTGTATCATAGGTGTACCCTGTTTTACCGTCCGGGATGTATCTCTGATCACTGTAAGTACTTATGAATATTTTCAAGTTCTTGTAGTGATCGGTGTGATTCCCTATTTTGGCCTAATATTCCCCTGCCCCCCAAGCATTTTGCTAAGACAGGAGCGTTGGAGTGAGTGGCTGTAGGGAACCGACCTGGAACATGGGTGGTTGCAGGGTCATTTGAAGCTTGCCATCGTCGGCCACCTAGGGGTTTGGCCCCGTCGTCGGCTGGACCTAAGCAAAGCTTAAGTGATTTCCTATTTAGGTCTAGTATCCCCTTACCCCCTGGCGTCCTGTGAAGGCGGGGGCGTGTTGAGGAGCGACCATAGGAAACCGACCTGGAACATGGGTGGTTGCAGGGTCATTTTGTTCCTGGGTTCGGAACCCGAGGTCTTTTTAGTGCCTTGGGGTTAGGCCCAAGGTCTTTGGTGCCTCGGGGTTAGGCCCGAGGTCTTTTGTGCCTTGGGGTTAGGCCCAAGGTCTTTAGTTCCTCGGGGTTAGGCCCGAGGTCTTTTGAGCATTGCACGGCGTACTGACAGGAGAAAATTTTAAGGTAAACTTCGCAATTTTATTAAAAAAAAAACAAAAATTTATGAAGGTTGCTCAATCAGAGCTTACAAAAAAGAAAATTTTCTCTACAATACTAAATTCCCGTGGTCAGATGCTACTAAAAATACTTGCGGAGGTGTTGCACATTCCAAGGATGAGAGAGATCATGTACGTCCATGCTCTGTAGCCAGTAGGTTCCCGGTCGGTTGACTCGGGTTACTTTATATGAGCCTTCCCAGTTCAGCCCCAATTTCCCGTGGTTCGGGATTCGAGTAGACTGGTTCACTGCCTTGAGGACGAGGTCTCCGACTTGAAAACTTCGGTGCTTCACCTTGCTATTGTAATACCACGAGACCCTTTACTTGTATGCCGCCACCTTTAGGTAGGCCCGGTCTCTTTTTTCCTCCACCAAGTCCAGTTCAGACCGGAGGGCTTCTTCGTTATCCGGCATACTAAAGTTGGCCACCCGATACGTAGGCAACCCGAGCTCTGTGGGGACCACTGCCTCAAATCCGTAAGTTAAGGAGAACGGTGTTTCGCCTGTTGCCGCTCGGGGTGTAGTGCGGTAAGCCCACAGAAGGGTTGGTAGCTCTTCAGCCCACTGCCCTTTGGCACCTTCAAGCCTTGTTTTGATTGAGTGCAAGATTGTTTGGTTGGTTACCTCGGCTTGACCGTTAGCTTGTGGATGCTCGGGGGAGGAGTAATGATTCAGTATCCCATAGCCCGAGCAGAACTGTCTAAAGATGGGTGTGTCAAATTGTCTACCATTCTCGCTGACCAGGACCCGGGGAATGCTGAACTTGCTGAGACTATTCCTTTCCACGAAGCTCTCCATTTTTTGGTCGGTTATCATTGCCAAGGGCTTGGCCTCTACCCATTTGGTGAAGTAGTCAACGGCTATCACGGCGAACTTGACCTGTCCTTTATCCATCGGCAAGGGACCAACAATGTCGATTCCCCACTGGGCAAATGGCCAGGGGCTGTGGATTGGTGTCTGGAGTTCTCCTAGTTGGTTGATCATGGGAGAGTATCTTTGGCACTTGTCACACCTCTGGACATACTCTTGGGAATCCTGGGCCATGGTTGGCTAGTAGCATCCTTTTAGTAGGGCCTTTCTGGAGAGTGCCCGGCCTCCGATGTGATTCCCACACACTCCTTTGTGGATTTCGAACAGTATTGCTTAGACTTGCGCAGGGTGAACACAGCGGAGGTATGGGATAGTGAATCCCCTCTTGTAGAGGATGCCGTCGAGAATATGATATCGTGTCGCCCGGTATTTAACACGGCGGGCTTCTTCTTTGTCGTCTGGTAGCATCCCTGTTATCAGGAATGTCACGAGTGGGTCCATCCAGCAGGGTCCCAGAGTAACAGGGTCTACCTCCATACCCTCCGAGTTGGTCATACTTGGCTCGGTTAGGTATTGTATCCTTATCCCGGGCAAGTCTGACTCAGAAGATGAGGCGAGGTGAGCCAACTGGTCGGCTCTGGTATTTTCTTCTCTGGGTATCTGCGTGATGGAGAATCCCTGGAGCTGCTTGGAAACCGTTCGGACAAGGGCCAGGTAGGCTACCATGTTGTCTTCCCGCGCTTCGTACTCTTGGTTCACCTGGTTGACCACGAGCTGGGAGTCACTGTATCCTTGGACTTGTTGAGCGCTCATAGAGATGGCCAACTATAACCTGACCAAGAGGGCTTCGTATTCAGCCTCGTTATTGGAGGCACGAAAACCAAACCTCAATGCATATTCAAGTTGGATGTCGTCGGGGGTAGTTAAGATGATTCCTGCCCCGCTGCCCTGCTAATTGGATGAACCGTCCACGTGCAGTATCCAAGTAGGGATATCAGAGTGTAACCCGGGCAGTAGAACCGGCGGCTCGGACTCTTCAACCGGGACTTCTGGATATGTGAACTCAACCAGAAAGTCAGCCACGACTTGCCCCTTGATGGCTGTCCGGGGTCGGTAGATCATATCAAACTCTTCCAACTCCAAGGCCCATTTGACGAGTCTCCCGGACGTGTCTGGATGATTGAGGAATCTGCGGAGAGGTTGATCTGTGAGGACGACAATGGCATGGGCCTGAAAATAAGGGCGGAGCCTTCGGGCCGAGGTGATAAGGGCGAACGCCAGTTTTTTGATGCGGGAGTATCTGCTCTCTGTGCCCTATAATGCCCGGCTAGTGTAATACACGGGGAACTATATCCCGTGCTCTTCCCGGATGAGTGCCGAGCTAACCGCCGATGGTGACACTGCCAAGTATAGAAATAGCTCTTCTCCAGGTACGGGTGTTGAGAGTAGAGGAAGGGACGCTAGGTACTTCTTGAGTTCCTGGAATGCCTCTTCACACTCTTCCGACCACTGAAATGCTTTGCGGAGGATTTTGAAGAATGGCAGGCACCGGTCGGTAGCTCGGGAGACAAATTTGTTCAACGCGGCCACCCGTCCGGCTAGGCTCTGAACTTCCTTCGTTGATTTGGGCGACCGCATGTTGATGATGGCTTTGATCTTCTCGGGGTTTGCCTCAATCCCCCGTCTGCTGACAAAGTGGCCTAAAAATTTCCCGGACGAGATGCTAAAGGTGCATTTGGCCGGGTTCAACCTCATCCTGAATTTTCTCAAACTGCTAAAAGCCCCGGCCAGATGCTCCAGGTGGTCGGGCTCGTCCCGGCTCTTGACCAACAGGTCATCCACATATACCTCCATAGTCTTTCCAATGAGGTCTTTGAACATGTAGTTGACCAAGCATTGGTAGGTGGCCCCGGCATTCTTGAGACCGAAGGGCATAGCCTTATAGCAGTACGTGCCCTAGTTAGTGATGAATGTCGTCTTCTCTTCTTCCCCGGGGTACATGCTGATCTGGTTGTACCCCGAGTAAGCGTCCATGAATAAGAGGAGTGAGTGACCCACCGTGGCGTCCACAAGGAGGTCAGTCCTGGGTAGTGGGTAGCAATCCTTGGGGCAAGCTTTGTTGAGGTCGGTGAAGTCCACACACATCCTCCACTTCCCGCTACTTTTCTTGACAAGTACCACGTTGGCTAGCCAGTCGGGATAGTGGACTTCTCGTATGAAGTGGGTTTTGAGGAGCTTCTCGATCTCTTCAGTCACTGCCTTCTATCTCTCGGGGGCCATGCCCCTTCTTTTCTGCTTCACCGGCCTGCAATCTGGACTGACATTGAGGCAATGGGACATTACCAAGGGGTCAGTCTCGGGCATGTCTTCGTGACTCCAAGCAAAAACGTCCTGGTTTTGCCTCAAGAACTGGGTCAGTTTTTCCTTTAAGCCTGGATCCAGTAATCTACCAATGCTGACCATGCAGTCAGGGTACTCGGGATTCAGCACTACACTTTCCAATTCTTCCACCGGACCTACCACGACACTCTGGTCCCGGGGGTCCATCTCTTGAACGCTCAATGTCTCGGTGATTGCCCCCCGGCGTAACGAACTGACGTAGCAATTTCGGGCTATGGCCTGATCTCCACGCAAGCATCTGGATCCCTAAGGGGTAGGGAACTTCACTGTTAAGCTGTAGGTGGAGATGACTGCTCTGGCCTTGTTGAGGGTCGGCCTGCCGAGAATGACATTATTGGCCGACGGGGCTTCTACGACCACAAAATTGGTCAGTACGGAGGCCTGCTGAGGGTAGGTCCCCATGAGAACTGGAAGCTCGATTGTCCCAAGCGGTTGTGTGCTGGAGCCGTTGAATCCAACCAGGGGTATAGCAACCGGCCGAAGCTGATCCCTGGCGATCCCGAGTTAATCGAATACCGACGTGAACATAATGTCAGACGAGCTGCCTGTGTCCACTAGCACTCTCTTGACCACATAGTTTGCTATGGAAAGCGTCACTACTAACGGGTCATCATGGGGGCAGTGGACACCCTGCAGGTCGTCGGACGTGAATGTTAGAACATCGGTTGGGGAGGAGCCGGTGGATTGGACCTGCCAGACATCCGCTTGGGATACCCGGGCATGCCTCTTCCGAGCCGACTGTGAATCACCTCCGCCGGATGTTCCTCCGGAGATCACGTGGATGTGGCCGAGTGGTGGTGGCCGATCGGGAGCTCGGGTGTCCTGCTGAGGTCGTCTGTCTGCTGTGACAAACTTCGCGAGGTGTCCCGTTTCATGGCCGTGATCCCTGTGGTAGCGGCAGAATTTTTCCTGGTTCCTCTTACCGGGCGGTGCTCTGAGTTTTGCGGGCTGCTGAAGCAACCTCTGCTCTTCTGCGGCGGCCATGACTTCATGTATAGGCCGGGAAAGGGGCGTGAAAGCGATCGGGGGCTGACCCCGGGCATCCTTCTGATCTTGCTTTAGCTTCTTTCCCGAGCCCTTTTCGAATCCTTCACGCTTGCGCTTGGCCTTTGGGGATTCATCTCCCGCCTGGCCGGCACGCTTCGCCTTCAGAAACTCTTCGGTATTGATGTATTTTTTGACCCTCTCCGAGTGTTCCACCAGGGTTGCCGGTCGGTCGCAATGGAACGACGCGACAACCTTGGTGTGTTGAACTCCTGAGCAGAAGGCCATGATTGCGGCCGTTTCATTGAGGTTGCGGATCAGGAGCCTCTGTTGGTTGAAACGGTCCACGTATTCTCTCAATGACTCCCCTTTGCGCTGCTTGACAGTCAGCAATTGAGTGTCCGGTTATGACCGGTCGAGCATCCCGACAAACTGACTGATGAACAGCTTGTCGAGGGTTTTGAAATCATCGACCGTCCGGGGCTTTAGAGCTAGAACCACTGTGCGGCTGGCCCTTTAAGGTTATTGGGGAAGGCCAGCCACAACAGCTCGTCAACCGTAGTGACCAGTGCCATCTAAGCCTTGTAAGTCCGGATGTGGTCCACCGGACTCCCTGTGCCATCGTAGGAGCTGAGGTGAGGGGGTTTGAACTTCCCTGGAATAGGAAACTGTGTCACCCAAGCGGTATAGGGTGATTCAGTCTCCGTGTTGGTGTGGTTGTGACCGGACTTGCGGTTTAACCTCTCGATTTGCTGCTGCAGCTCCTCGACCTGGGCCTTTACGTCCTCCTGCCCGGTCCTCCTATCTGTGTCTGAGCAGTAGGTTGGGTCGGACGACGAGGCCTCTTCCTTGAAGCGCGTCGACTTTGGGGATAGGGCCCAGCTCTGGGTCTGAGAAAGCTTGTGCCTAAGATTCCCCCCGGCTCAGGGCCGAAGGGTCCTCGGTCGATTCCCGGGCTCTCCGCCCGGACTCCTCCCCTCTAGCCGTGCGCGGCCGATCGATGATGGTTCTGGCGTCCTCCACTCGGCGAGGATTGAGCCGAGGTCGTCTTTGTGAGCGCCTGGTGGCCTGGCTGCGCTATCTATCGCCGAGGTGTTCCTTGTCCGGTGGGGACACCGGGGCGGAACGGGCTTGCCTTCGCGCCCAATTGGGCTTCTGAATAGGGGCGCTCCTCCCGGGCTGATTCTCTGATGCGGGGCGCTTCTCCCGTTGGGCCATAAGCGCCTCTATCTGTTCCTGTGTTCGGCGCTGGCCCTCCAGGAGTTGTGTCAGCGCTACCGTTATCTGCTCGGTTGTCATGGAGGCAGCCTGCTGTTCAAGCTGCGGGTTCTCCTGACCGATCGGATTAGCGGCTTTCTTACCCGTCTTTGGCGGCATGTTGATCAGTTGAGAATTTGTTGATGAGGAGACTCAGTCGGTTCCCACAGACGGGGCCAAACTGATGATGCCTAAAACTGGTAAGAAAGGTTTAGAGAGAGAAAGAGATGAGAACAATTTGTATGTGGTTCGGTCCCGTTAACGAGGAGACCTATGTCCACGGTTACGTCTATGCGCTCTCACTAGCAGATCACCGGCGGGCCTGATGAGCCAACAAAAGTGCGCGACACTACCAGTAATACCGGCCGGGTGTATGCGTGTTGATGGTGAGTTCTCTATTGAATGCTTGTAAGCTAGAGAATAATAATCGGGTCCCCTATTGACAGGGTAGGCGGACTCTTTTATAGATGCAAGAGTACACCCTTACATGGTAGTTAGTAGGATTAGGAAGCCTAATCTAATCACAATAGATTTGCATGATCTTAGGAGAGTTTCCTAAGTGTTCTAGGAAACTTCCATATCTCCTTTCGCAGACTTGTAGTTGATTTAGGAAACTGCTGGAAAGCTCGGGACCGAGCTGCACCTCCTGGAGAGTTGCCGCACAGCATACCCGGGTTGTGCAAGCATCCCGAGTGGTGTCGTCTGTTGATCTCATGGGTGTAGACCCCAAGCTCCCATTCCGGATAGTCTGGGTCATTCTGCTGACATGGCAGTTTAGCCTTAGCAGAATATTTTTGGACATACCATACTCCACATCTCCCCCTCAAAGGACTAGCCGAAGGCTGGACAAAACCCGAATGGGGCTGGCCTAGGGCTGGACAAGGCCCGAAGGGGCTGACCAAGGGATGGACATGGCCCGAAGGCTGACGAGGGTTGGATGACACACGTAGGGGAAGAGTGGAGTCAGCATAGGGAGGGTCTTCGAACTGAGTTTTAAAGTCGAAAGCAAAGCAAGAACCGGCGGGTGACGGGTCACCACCCGCCGAAGGTGAAAGTGGGGAAACAATGCCAAAATTGAGTTAGGCTTTGATACCAAGAAGAATTTAGGGAAAATGATAATATTATTCATATTCATCCCCATGTATATAGCTTTACAAAGAGAGAATAAAAGGAAAGGCAATAAAAATGAAATACCAGATAATTAAAGACAATAAAGATGATCAACATGACCAATAAAGATAAGAATCATGTCATCATAAAATCAGCCAATTCCAACATAAAATCAGCTATTCCAATAATCAAACCTCAATGCTCAAGAGGAGGAGATGAAGCTAGTGAGTCGAATAGACGACGTGAAACTAGAACTTGAAGCTGAAGCAGAGAATGAGGGTCAATTTCCAAAACCTGCAGTGGAAAAGTGGCTAAAAAAGGTTTAGTAGATGGAGGTTGAAGTGAACAAAATAAGGGAAGACAGAAGAAAAAGGAAACAAGAAGTGTTGTCTGAAATTTAAATTCTACAAGGAAGTGGCGAAAGAGCTCTCGAGCGCAGGTTCAACGACTTCTCAGAGATGGAAATAGTTCTGGTGATGTAACTTAAAACTTTGAAACTTCTAAGAGATTATACACAGCTTTTGTTTCCAATACAAGTGTTGATTGATTTCTGATATATGATAGAAATGGCTGTGAAAAAGATATACAAAGTTTACCCGACTTAATTATCTAAATTCATTTGTGGAGCCACTTGCAGGTTGGAATGGGCTATAGCCACCCCAAAATTTTAGAAAATATTGTTTTATGTGTCATAATTTTGGTCAACTGTAGTCTAGCCCACACCACTACTTCTTACTTTTCGATACCCCCACCCCAGAAGTTGAAAAAATTCTAGGCACTGCCCTTGGTTCACCAACTGATGTATCAGGCATAATGTTAAAAGGGATTATTAGATATCAGTCAACTTTTATTAAAAATTTAGATGTCAATCACTTACTTTATTTAAATTGAAAGGAAATCTAATTCATATTCACAAATTAAAAAGAGATCAACTTTTGATCTTTTTTGAAATAAAAAAATAAAAAAAATTACATTTACCCCCCCCCCCCCCTCCCTCCCTCATCTTCTTCCTCACCACCACCACCCACTACCACCATCACCAGCCGCCACCACTAGCCAAACCACTACCCTTACCACACCACGACCACCACCAGCCACCACGACCACCATGACCACGACCACGGCCACGGCCACCACCACACCATACCACGCCACACCACCACCACCATGGCCGGCCACCACACCACCACCACCACATCACGACCACCAGCCACCACTCCGACCATAACCTCTCTCTCTATATATATACATACACGAGTGTATATATTTAATATATGGCCACCACCACCCAACCTCTCTCTATCTCTTCCTTCTCTTCTTACCACCACCAGCCACCACCACGGGCCTCCTCCCTCATCCAACCCCGCCAAAGCAGAAAAAAAAATTGCAAGTTGGAGCAACTGTCCAAACGACAGATGCAACTCACCAAACGTATCGGGAGCAACTCACCAAACGTAAGGAGCAACTCACCAAATTGGTTTGGTGAGTTGCTCCTTACGACTGGTGAGTTGCTGCTCCTTACGTTTGGTGAGTTGCTCATCACGTTTGGTGAGTTGCTCCTCAAGCTTAGACTGTTGCTCCAAACCTTGGTTTGGTGAGTTGCTCCTTACTTTGGTGAGTTACTCCTCAAGCTTGGACTGTTGCTCCAAACCTGCAACTTTTTTTTTCTTCTTGAGGGAGAGAGGGAGAAAGGGAGAGTTCTTCATGGATCTGAGAGATCGAGATCGAGATCGAGATCAAGAGATTGAGAGAGAGAGAGAGAGATGAGGGGAGAGAGGAGATCAAAGAGGGAGAAGAGATAGGGAGGTTGGGGTTTAGAAGATCCATGAAGAACTCTCCCTTTACCCGTCATCTCTTTCTCCTCTTTTCCCTCATATTTCTCTCTCTCTCTCTCTCTAGAAGATCCATGAAGAACTCTCCTTTTCTCCCTCTCTCCCTCAAGTAGGAAAAAAAAGAGTTACAGGTTTGGAGCAACACTCCAAACTGGAGGAGCAACTCACCAAACCTAAGGAACAACTCAACAAACGTAAGGAGCAACTCACCAAACGACCAGGTTTAGTGAGTTACTCCTTACGTTTGGTGAGTTGCTCCCGATACGTTTGGTGAGTTTCTCCTGTTGTTTGGACAGTTGCTCCAAATTATTTTTTTTTGCTTTAGCGGGGGTGGATGAGGGAGGAGGCCCGTGGTGGTGAGAAGAAAAAGAAGAGATACAGAGAGGTTGGGGTGGTGGTGGTGGTCATATTATATATATACACTCATGTATGTATATATATAGAGAGAGAGAGTTGTGGTCAGGGTGGTGGTGGTGGCCGTGGTGGTGGCTGGTGGCCGTGGTGTGGTGGGGGAGGTCGTGGCATGGTAATGGCTGGTAGTAGTGATGGTCAAGGTGTTGTGGCCAGCCATGGTGGTGGTGGTGGTCATGGTGGTCATGGTGGTGTGGTCATGGTGGTGGTGGTGGTGGCGGTGTGGTAGGGGTGGTCGCGGTGGCTGGTGGTGGTATGGTGGGGGTGGTGGTGGCGGCGGCGACTGGTGGTTGGTGGTGGTGAGGAAGAAGATAGGGGGGGTAAATGTAATTTTTTGATTTTTCATTTTAAAAAAAGATCAAAAGTTGACTGATTTCTGAATTTTTAGTTTTAAAATAATTTCCTTTTTATTTTGAAAAAGTAGGTGACTGACTTTGTATTTGTCAACAAATTGTTGACCGATTTTTAATTATCCCATGTTAAAATTAAATACAATACTTTGTTTCTTTGTATTACAATCAAAGAAGAGTTTCGTGTAACTATGTCATTCCGTGACTTTTTCAAGGAGCTCTTTTATGTACTCAAAGGACCAAGGTGAGACTATGCATGACAAGATCGCTCCATCTTAAATAAAAAACCTGTCATTGGATGAAATTGTGTATATCTAACTGTTTGCTTGTAATTTGCGCGGGCGTGCCAGAGCCAAACGGGCTCGGTGTGTGTGTGTGTGTGTGTGTGTGTGTGTGTGTGTGTGTGTGTGTGCAAATTAATTTCTTAAACGCTTGTGTGAGTGATACACAAGGCTTTATGAATCTGACTTCTAAACAAAGTGATTGTGTGCAGTGAGTAGGAAAGTACCCTCACCATAAATTCTTTAGCAGTACTGAAGCGCACAAGCTAAACAGTGTTAAGAATTTACCAGGTAAACAATCACAAATGGATTAATAAAACGTAGATTTTATTAAGTGTTTGGAAAATAAAACAAATCTAAAGAACGAACCAGAACAGACTAATTATCCAAAAGAATAAAAAGAAATAACAAAAAGGCAGACCTATTTGCTATGAATGCTGAAAAACAAAGGTTTGAATGCTTTGAATGCTTTGAATGCAGTGTGTATGCTATTTTCGAAATGACGCGGAGTGCCCTGTATGCTTGGCCTGCTTCCATATTTATAGCGGCCTCTAGGAATCTTGGTAAGGAAAGAACTCCTTTTCTTGTGCCCTAAGATGCGTGGCTGATTGGCTAATTGGCAGAAACCTTCTCAATCTCTAACTCTTTACTTATCTCTATCCTAATTGAACCAATCCCTATATTCTAGGGATCAACCTTCCAATCCAACTGGACGTGATTAAATACCTTCCTAACCGGACTCTTGCTTCCTAAAAATCTGGGATGACGTCACCTTGACAGCTGTGAATAGCACCGCCTTCCTCTTTTAGTCTATCGGCCTTGTCAACTTCTTCCTTCAGCTGAATCGGGCTTGGCCAATTTCAATACTGTCTTTCATGCCCGATTACTTTTTACGAATGCCTATGGCCAATCGGACTCATACAGCCATCCTTCATTATACGGTGTCTAATTGGCCTTCGTGCTGCTTTGATCCACCATCGGCCTTACATTGCATTAGGTTATGTTATTCACGTGCCCGATAATCCTCATCCATGCCCATCCTTTCAATCGGGCTTACAATCTCCACTTGAGTCCGATGAGACATGGATTCCATAGGCCGACCTTCCCTTTATCCAACTTTATGCCACTCGGGCTCAAAAACCTTTGACGGTTTTTGGGTGCAAACAATTGCCCCCCAAAAGGTCATATCAAACGTCCCGCCTTGATTGATGTGACATTTTGAATTTTAAAATTGCCACGTGTTAGCCATGCAGAGATTTGTCAGATCTATAGAATCCCAACAGTCACTCCACATTTAATGCAGCGTGGTATAAAGCAGCAAGATTTTCAAAAATCTCTCCACCTTCCTCGCTTGTGTCTTCTCTCTCTCTCTCTAAAATCCCAAGCATCCAGAGCTTCTCTCTCTAACCTCCATTTTTTTCGGCACTATCAATCTCCACTCCACCTCTGAAATGGCTCCTAAAACCGCACCGGCAACCACTTCCAAAGGCAAGAAAACCTTCGTCGACGCTCCACCACCTCAAAACCGCTGCAAAGAAGTCAAAACCCTTGCCAAAGCCCACTCCGTAGACGTTTCCATAGAATATCTTACTCACTACAGCTTCCCCGATGGTTCCCCGCAGGCACCAAGTCTCAGTGCGGCATTTCGCAGCGATCCTCTGGCGGCTTTCCTTCATCTATACCCATCGGTGGACAACGAAGTGTTCCTTCACCCTCCTGCCAACTGGAACAAAATTTGGACTATTTCACTCCCCATCAGGGGCTGGCCTACCCCTGCAACTGACTGGGACAAGTGGGTAGTTAGAGTATCGGCCTCTAAGGCCAATGTCTGGAAGCAAACGGGCATCTACGACGCCATCATGCTCACTCGCTTAAGGCTTGAAATGGACCGTCCACTCTTCTTCACTGCTCTCCTCTTCTGGTCGGTCTCTTACAACGGGTTCCTCTTTCACTGTGGCCCCATGGCACCTGCCATTCAGGACATCAGTTACCTGCTCGGGCTGCATCCACACGGGCAAGAGGTCATGCCGGGCTTAGTGGATGTTGGATCAGCCAGCTTTTCTTACCCCCAACAAGAATCAGTAAGAGACGGGGTCGTTTCCTACCGGCCGATCACAGCCTTTGGCAGCTTCTTGACAGCCTGTATGGGTGCTAATGAGACTGAAGTGTCCGATGCTGAACACACGGCCTTCCTGATATACTGGCTAAACAGATTCCTCTTCAGCTCATCCAGCCAAGCCATCACCAAGGAGTACACAACCCTGGCCTTAGTCATTGCTGCTGGGAAGCCACTGGCCTTGGCTACCCTAGTCTAGGCTCACCTTGTCTAAGGCATAATGGACTTTGTGCAGTCGGGCTTCAGTACTGGAGGCAGCCCGATCTGGATTCTGCAGGTCTGGCTCTACTCTTACTTCCAGCAATTCAGGTTGGCCGACCGCCAACTATCGGCCGTTCCCGTTTTTGCTGTCCAATTTATGGACGTTTCTCCTTCTTCCCATTCCTTTGAGGGGTGCTTTTCCTTTTCCTATGAGGGGTGTGTCAATCGGGCCGTCCCTCACTTCCAACCCTTCTCTTCTCTTGACTTTCCTTCATTTCTTTAACTTCCTCATAACCCTGCTAACTGGGGATCGGGCACCCAGTCTACATACAACGAAATCTTCTCTAGCTACTTGGTAGCTAGGGATATAATTTTTAGCCCAAGTATTCCTTCAGCCAACAATAAATGTGGAGCAGAGTATTACTTTGCTCCCCTCTATGCCCGTCAGTTCGGGCTTACTCAACTTGTGCCCGTTCCCCCAGGCATCACTGTTAATGTTGACTGGATGGAACGCGGCCTTGTCGTCAACGACGGGTAGGTGAAGAAAATTAAAGAGAGGTCAGATAGACTAAAGGCCGCTTTCAACTTCACCCCCTTCTCTGCCCGGCCCGTGGTCTCGAAGGAATTCACCAAGTGGTGGAACGATCGGGCAAGTCAACATATTCAAGGATACCGCTACCGAGGCCCTCATACGATTTGCTATGTCATCAATAGCTGAGGCCGACGTTCCTACTGCAACAGCAGCTCCAACCCAGTGCAAACAAGTAGTGAAGAGGCCGGCTCGCAAACCAGCTCCGAGCAAAGGTCCTGCTCAAAAGAAGAAGAAACCAACACTGGCCTCAACAACTCAGGTTACATTTACTTTATTTCTGACCTGTTAAGCCCGATTACATCATTAAATTTTAATATTTTCCCTCTCCACTTTAGCTTGTTGATGAGGACCCCGGAGAAGACTTACCATTGACCAGAGGAATCTCATAACCACCACCAATCCAAACTCAAACTCTTCCCACTAATCTTCCTACATCTCCTGCATCGGTGGCGTCCTACCTGGAACGAGTTGCCTTGAGAGTGATGCCACTACACATTATACCACCACTAACCCCTTCGAGCAACGACGAAGACGGTGATCCTACTGGCAATATTCCTGAACAAGTCGTCCTTTCCTCCAGCAGCGAGGACGTGCCCGGTGCCAGAATTGCTACGGAGACAACTGGAGAAGAAATCGAGCAGGTTGCCCCAGCTATTGTCGGAGCCTCCTCTGGCCAGGATGACACCAGTGCTGCCATAAGATCATCCTCTCAGGCAACAAGGGAACCTATTGAGGCCGATCTCTCCCACGCACACGAAGATCCTACAGCTCCAAGGGTTGAGGGCCCAGCTAATGACTCGGGCTTTACCCTGGGAGTTCAAATTTTATCGACTGCAGAGACTGCTTCTAGCCCAGGGGTGGAAACCAGTACTGCTCCCTCTTTCAAACTCGGTCAGTAGTCCTCTCAACCATCAACCTCTCAGCCAAGTGAGGCCGATGTTCGCCAAGAGATCTCGGCCTCGCTACTCTCCCATGCCTAGGTATTGTAGCCTCTTTCCTTATTTCATTCATGAGCACTTAAAATATCTTTTAACCCCTCCTCTTTTGAACAGGTCACTCCCATAGGTCCAGAGCCGTACATCCCATTTGACGATTTCTTCTTCGGCCTGGACCTGGGAGCTTTTAACTTGGTCCTCTCGAGCCCGA
Source organism: Hydrangea macrophylla (assembly GCA_033977485.1). Taxonomy (NCBI): domain Eukaryota; kingdom Viridiplantae; phylum Streptophyta; class Magnoliopsida; order Cornales; family Hydrangeaceae; genus Hydrangea; species Hydrangea macrophylla. The sequence continues at coordinate 15,398,223 of CM066990.1, read as the reverse complement.
GGCGATCTCTCCTTCGTGCCTTCAACAATGAAAAGACCTACTCCTCGGGCTTGTTGATTAGGACCTCTCTAATCTTCCTCCTACTGCTGATGTTGAAGCAGCTTTAAACACACTCATGGACGATCCCTCTCTTTTTGACGGGCAGCTATTCCTACTCTGTGAGACACAGGAAAGACTCCCGAGCTGCCGTCTCCTGGACTGATCTGCCTTGAAGGTTCAAGCTGATGCAGAAGTTCACTTTGGCTCTCGATAGAAGGCATTGAAGTTTCTTGAGGGGCCAAAGATAAGTTTGAAACAAGGAAGGCCTCTCGGGCTCAGGTGATAGCCAGAGACGCTTGGCTGCGCAATCCCATTGCTGCACTTAAAGCTCATCTTTAACAATGCGAGGTCGAGGTCGTTACCAATAATGCGGCCTTGGTGAAAATTGATGAACTCTTAGCCCAACTTAGTAGTGACGCCCAGAAGTGCAGTGATCAATTACAGGCCAGTGTCCCGATATCCTGAGCATGGGCCCAAAAACTTGACAAGGCAAAGCAAGATCGGGCTGGAGCTATCAAGACTGGGGAAGATTTAAGGGCCAAACTTAGGAATTTTGAGTCGGCCTAGAGGCCGACTCCCATCTTTTGTACCTTGTATGTTATTTATTCTTTATAGAATATTTTTGTAAGTAAGTTATGCTCAGCTTTATTAATGCAAATGATGTTTTCTTTAATCATTCGGGCTCAGGTTCATAATTGATAAGTTGATCATATTCCAACCCTGGATTTGGATTATATTCGAGATCGATGGTCTCCCACAACGTAGGATAATAGGACTTTAAATATTGACCATTGATTAGTCTGACATGAACTGTCCCATCTATATCATGTAGCCTGTATGTACCACCTCTCTTGACTTGATGGACGATGAACGGACCTTCCCAGTTGACCGACCATTTACCGTAACGGTTATCCTTGTCCCCGATAGGTAAAATGGCCTTCCATACCAAATCCTCTGTGCAAAAAGACTTCTCTTTCACCCTTTTGTTATAAGCTCGGGCTACCCGTTGCTTTTGCACTTTTAATGAGTCCAAGGCCGTGAGCCTTATTTCGTCAAACCCTTCTAACTCAGCTATCATAGCCTCTGTGTACTCAACAGGCTCGAGCTGATTCTGTAAAGCCCTTCTGGACGATTGGACTATGACTTCCATAGGTAACATAGCGTCATGCCCATAGGTCAGCATGAACAGTGTGACCCCAGTACTTAACCTTTTAGATGTCTGATAGGCCCATAGAGCTTCGGACAGGAGCTTGTCCCATTCCCTAGGGTTTTCATCAATCATATTCTCAATTATCCCCTTAAGGATCTTGGTTGTAGACTCGGCTTGCCCGTTAGCCTGTGCATAGTAGGGTGTAGAATTGAGATTTTTGATCCTCCTACTTTCTGCAAAGGCTAACGTTTCCATTCTTATGAAAACAGACCCTTGATCGGCCGTAATAGTCTCTGGGACGCCGAACCTGTGGATGATATGTTCTTCAATGAATTTTATTACGGTGGCCTGAGTCACCATTCTACAAGGTATAGCCTCAGCCCACTTAGTAAACTACTCTGTAGCTACTATGATGAAACAGTGTTGGCCCGATGATTGTGGTAGGATTTTTCCAATTAAATCCATAGCCCATCCTCGGAACAGCCATCGTTTGTTTACTGGTTGGAGCTCCTTAGCTGGCACATGCTGGATCGGGCCATGCTTTTGGCAAGCTTGACATCCCTTTGCATAGCTGATAAAATCTTTCAGCATACCGGGTCAGTAATAGTTGTATCTTCTCAGTAACCACTTCATCTTTGTACCGGCCTGATGTGCCCCACAGATCCCTTCATGTACTTCGGCCATAACCTGCATGGCCTATTTCTTACCTAAACACCTCAAGATCACGTCGTCACCGATGGGTTTCTTGAACAATTCTCCATCAAGCATCACGAATTAGACTGCGAATAGTCTAACGTTTTGGTCTACCCTGACATTCGGGTGATTCAGGTATTCAATGATGGGCATTTTACAATCGTCGTCCTCCATCAAGACCAAATTAGTGGTAGTATACCAACCTCTCCTTGTAACTAACATGAACAGTGATAACTTGGTCTTCTAAGTTCTTCCCAGAAGACGAGGCTGATCCTGTTTTTGCCAGCTTATCAGCCTCGGTATGTGGTCCTCGAAATATAACTCACACTAATGTCGTCAAATGCCTCCATGAGTTGCATGGCCACAGAGTAGAATGGGCAAAGTTCCCAACTTCTTATCTGGAATTCTCCAGATATCTATCTGATCACCAGCCCTGAGTCTCCCTTTATGTGCACAGATGATGCCCCCATTTCAAGGAGTATCTCTAGTCCAATAATAAGCGCTTCGTATTCGGCCTGATTGTTGGTGCACTTGAAATTGAGCCGAAACGACATTTTTGTCTTCTTATACTTGGGTGATACAATGACCACACCTATCCCATCACCCTCTGCATTTTTGGAACCATCAAATATCAACGTCCAGGGGACCAAGGATGTGTTTAGAACTTTGGGTGTTTGGGGCAAATCTCCCAGATCCGTAGAATCTGGGTGATTGGCCAAGAAATTGGCTATGGCCTAGCCTTTGACCGATTGCTGTGATTGGTACTGGATGGCGAATTCCATCAAGGCCAAGGTCCATTTCCCAATTCGGCCTCGCATGATTGGTCTTGACAACATATATTTAATCACATCAGTTTGATATATTATGTAAGTAGAAACGGGCAGCATATACGTTCTTAACTTTTGTGAGGAAAAATACAATGTCTAAGAACAACTTCTCAATCGGCGCATAGCGCTGCTTGATTGGAGTCAAAATTCTACTTAATTAATAAATGGCATGTTCGTTGCCTTGCTCATTATCTTGAGCCAACATACTTCCTATGGAGCAGTCAGAGGCCGATATATACAATTTAAGGTATCTACCCTTCTTGGGTGGCATTAATACTGGGGAAGTTGACAAATATCGTTTAATTCCCTCGAAGGCTTGTTGATGGCTGTCTTCCCATTTGAATTCTTCATCGGTCTTTATCTGCAATAGTGGGGTCCCTACTTGGGTCTTCCCTGCACAATTGGATATAAATCTTCTCAAGAAATTGATCTGCCCGAGCAACCTCTGAAGCTCTTTCTTGTTAGTTGGTGGCTTTGCTGCCTGGATAGCCCGAGCCTTATTTTTGTCAACCTCTATCCCTCTTTGATGCACTAAGAAACCTAGGAAATTCCCTGCTGTGATGCTGAAAGCACATTTGAGAGGGTTCATCTTAAGTTTGTGAGTCCGCATTCTTTCAAATGCCTTTTCCAAGTCCCTCAGATGATCGGCATTACTTATTGACTTTACCACCACGTCATCGATGTAGACCTCCATAAATCGTCCAATCATATCATGAAAGATTGAATTCATCGCTCGTTGATAGGTGGCTCCAGCATTCTTCAGACCGAAGGGCATGACAACCCATTCAAAGGTTCCAATTGCCCCCAGACACCGAAAAGCAGTCTTCGGGACATTCTCTTCGGCAATGTAGATCTGGTTGTACCCTGAATGCCCGTCCATAAAGGACAAAATTTTATGTTTGGCGGCCAAATCAATTAAATGATCGGCCATGGGCATGGGATACTCATCTTTTGGGGTGGCTAGGTTTAAGTTTCTGAAGTCAATGCAGACCCTTAGCTTCCCATTCTTCTTTACTACCGAGACCACATTCGAGACCCATTCAACATACCAGGCTGTTCGAATGAAACTAGCGTCCAGTAGTCTCTCAATTTCTACCTTAACCTTCAAAGTAACTTCTGGTGACATCCGCTGAGGTAGCTGTTTGAATGGCCTGAACCCCAATTTAATTGGTAATCGGTGTTCCACCAGTTCCCTAGATAACCCTGGCATTTCATCATAATCCCTGGCAAAGCAATCTTTGTACTTGTGCAAGAGTGCAATCAACTCGGCCTGATAATGTGGATCCAGCATCTGACTTACATAAGTAGGCTTGTGCTCTTCGCTCTGCCTAGGTTGACCTCCAAGAGGGGGTCTGGGACATCGGCTTTCAAATCATCAAGCTTTGCCACGGCCGTTTCCAATTCATTTATTTGAATCTCTTCCTCCCTTGGCATTTCTTCTTCATAGATACAATCGGCCTGATTAATCATTCTGTCAACTGGGCCGATTTCCAGCCTTCTATCGGCCAGGTATGCACACCATCTGGCCATGTTGGCCTTTAGGGCCAGGAGTCTCCATTCTTCAATAATCAGTGTCTCCATTGATGTCTTCCTGTTCGATAATCTCAATCGGCCTTGATTCTTCAGTCCGACTGAGGTTATGGTAATACGTCTTCATGTCTGATGGATTTCCTTTAAAAAAGGTAGCCGCATTCTGTCTTCCCATTTTGTTGCGACCTAGTAACTTGACTAGCCCGATATCATCTTCATACAAGACTGCATCAACCATTTGCACACGGACTACAAATGGCTTTGTATCTACTCCAACCACCTCTACCTCATCGCCTCACCAAAAAATCTGTAACTGATGAAGTGTAGAAGGAATGCAATAATTTGGGTGTATCCAATCTCGGCCGATTAATGCATTATAGGCCGCCGAGGTTTCTACGATGAAGAAGGTAGTCATGACCGTTTTACTACTAACAATCAGCTCAAGGGGTAGGATACCCTTGGTTCTTGAGGGTGCCCCCGTGAAGCTTTGAATGTTCATTTCGGTCGAAATTAGCTCTGACTCAGACTTCTGAATGATTCTTAACATTATTTGAGGCATAATATTGATGGTAGACCTACCATCAACCAAGATTTTGTTTATCGGGACCCCCTCAATATGTCCTTTCACGTACAATGGCTTCAAATGCTGAGACATCTGATATATGGGTTTTTCGAAAACAACTTTGACTGGTCCGTTAGGCTCCAGCCCTTCTTCAATCTGATGTCCCTTCGGCCTCAAAATAGTGATCTTAGGCCGATCAATCTGTTCGTCGGTGGCATCCACATTCTTGCTTGTGGCTTCCACCACATTGGGTTTAACGATCTCTCCCCCGTTCCAGAAAACATCTTCTATCGTGGCCGAGTCTTTAGTCAGGCCCTCCATTACATCCCCTTCTATGGCCGTAGGCTGGTCTAGCTTGGCCATGACAGACATGGGCAAAGTAAACACCATATTAGATGACAGGCTTACCGGGATAGTTCCGAATTGAATTGGCGAGGTGCTGTAGTCTGACAGATCACCATCGGATTCCATACTCATCTTGTCCGATGTGGGCGTGCGTCCCTCCTATGATTTTTCCCGTCTGAATCAATCCTTTAGGTGCCCAGTAGAAATATGCATCGCTCCAGCCACTCTGTCATAAAATGGTTCCGCCTCAGCTGAGAGTTCTTGAGTGTCAGGTAATGTATGCACTGTGGGTTTAGGAGGGTTTCCAGCCCGATTTTTCCAGTACTGGCGTTCCCGTTCGTCCTGTCTCATGCGTTGATACCTCCTTTTTTGAGACTTGCTGTACTGTGGCCGCGTTGGGAATTTAGAATACTCAGCCCTATGCCACCTCCCATCTTCCATCCAGGGTGGTAACACCATCCTTGTATTCCTGTTTGAAGTTGATGACTTTGTTTGCAACTTTGGCTTTGGAATTGTTCGGGTACCTCTTGCCCCCAATCGGCTTGATTCACTTATGCCGGTTTGCAGTGCCAAGGAGGGTTTTGCCCGCCACTCAGGCTTCGCCTGACTCTGCCAAGGCATTGACAACCTCTCATATACAGATCTTCTCGGGCTTGGCTCCCAATGTTCATCGCCTCTTGGCCTCTTACTCGGGCTAGAAATCTCTTTTTTGATATCAGCCTTGCATCTTCAGAAAAGGCCTTGTTCAATGAACTCCAATTATCGTCGCAGATCCACTATCAAGTTATCAGTATTGGACCTAGCCGTTTCTTCCTCAGCCTTGTGGCCCTTTTCTTTACGTTCCTGATAACTTCTTTGGAGCTCAGGTATCGTCACTTTCGGCCTATCAGTGGCCGAAATGGCGATTTGTTTTCCTTCTCTCTGTCTTGGCAGAACTTCCTGGTCGGTCAAGTCTATCTTCGGCCTTGGCCTTGTTAGCTTGATTAAGTCGGGCATAACCATATTGGCGCCGGTAATTTGAGGAAACGGATTTGCGTCAATCCCCATAGCCTTTTTCGAGAACTTGAACACTCATTTCTCCACGTTTTCCTGTATAATATTACGAAAAACAACGCAATTATTAGTGGAGTGCTTCCAGGAATTATGGCACTTACAGTATTCTTTATATTTTAGGTCATCGGCCTTAGGGATCCGACTGCCTTCACTCAGCTTGATCACTTTATCGGCCAATAAGGCATCGAATATATGATCAGCCATGGTTATGTCAAAAGTATAATTTTTTCCCGCCTCAAACGCCATCTTCTTTGCAGCGACATTATTGTTGATAGGTTTATTCAAGGCGTTACATACAATTGGCCATTTGTAGATTAACTCGGCTATGTCACTCTCTGCTTCAAGGTCACACTCCACTAAGTGGACCTCGTAATTAGGGTCTTTATAATACGTCCCTTTAGACGAGTTCTTCTTCTCCTGCTCATCCAAAAGCATGTGCTCATAACCAACGGCTCGCGTGACCAGCTCAAATAAATCACGGAAGTCAGTTCCTTCAAACCTCTTGCGAAGTTTAAAGGACATGCCCCCCATGGCCATTTTAGCATATTCTTCCTCAGGCAAAACCGTATTGCACCGATACTTTGCCTTACGGAAACGGGCTATGTAGGTTTCTACAGTTTCTCCTACTAATAGCATCATCCTGGGCAGGTCTGCCAGCGATGTTTCAGGCTCAGTCCTATAGAACTGGCCGTGAAATAGCTCTTCCATCCCTTGTCAAGTTTGCACCGATTTCGTGGGGAGATTGACATACCACAAAAACGCCATGCCCATTAGTGAATTTGGAAATAACCTCAACTTTAACGGGTCACTACTACCCACATGGCCGCATTGAACAATGAAATGGCTAATATGCTCCACCGAAGACTGTTCACTCTCTCCACAAAACAGAGTGAAGTTTGGTACTTTGTACCCTTGGGGAAATATGACCTGGTTGATTTCAAGGGGATATGGCGGTCTGTACGTCAGCCTCTCCAGTCTTCTCGTAAACGAGCCATACTCTTCATGTATGGCCGCTACCAACTGTTGGAAAATAGGAGGATGAAGCTACGAATTCTGATTGAGGCGTGCAAAGGTTTGCACCGTCCTTAAGAACAATTCCGCCCCTCTAAGTCAGTGACTTGATGCATAAGGTCTCAGCGCTATGTTCTCCAGGATTCAGCAATCAGCTCACTTCCAAACATGCACTTGAATTGGAAGAGCTTTTGAGTACTCAGAATTGCTCTAAAAAACACAAAAGAAAATTGAAGAAGATAGAAGAAAGACCATTTTTTGTGTATAATGAAATGAGAGAAGGCTATTTATAGTAGATAAACTTCCCAACGGTCATTTTATTAAAATAAATTTAATAACCTCCAACGGCCATATTTTTAATACAGGAGTTAATAGATTTAATAGCCTTCAACGGCCATATTTTTAATAGATGATAGTAATCACAGCAATGTAAATGACTTTGTTTAAATCTTTTTGAAATAAAAGGCCCAATGGCCAAATAAGAGGCCAATAATTCCAACAATCCCCCCCTATTTCAAAATTTTAAACAACAAATAAAAAGAATAGAGCAAGAGAATTCAATGCATCAAAACTGGTGCCTTTAGGGCTATGAACCAGTTTCTAGGAATATAAGAAGTGACTTACAGGAATTTGGTGAAATAAAATTTCTATGAACCAGAATCCCTTAACGTAAACCAATCGTCTTATACCCACATTAATTCCTCAGATTCTGAGCAACTCTAATCGGTGTGGCACCTCTAGGCCCTGCGCCAGTTCTGAATTTTCATAAGTGCTCTAGAAAACTTGCCTACATTTTCATAGAAAGCCGCCCACTTTCACACTTATATAGGTGAATCCATCAAGTATGCATTGCAATTAAACATATCATCCATTCAGTATAGACTATGGAATTCATTAAGAGTTTAACTCAACCTTTCTCATTGCAATTGCACTATACACCATAGGAATGGACAACAAGATAATCAAATTATAGTGCATCTCAAATCAACCAATGACTTGTTATTACCCATATGAACCTATTTCTTGGGTTCTCCAATTACATAGGTTGGGTTACCATCAATGTTGATTTTTGGTTATAGGCATAAGCCCCATTCCCCTAGATGTTTTATACACTAGTTTTCTCCCTAGTGGTATTGTTAAATGGTCAGCCAAAATCACTTCTGACCTTGCAAAAATTAAGAGATATAAATTATCTCAAACAACTGTCTCACAATATTATGACTTAGGCGTATATGCCTACTCTTGCCTTTACAGGACTTTTTTCATGGCTCAGCCTTTTGCAGCCTGGCTATCTCAATGTTTATTCCAAATAGGAATATCTGCTAAGAAGCTTTTAAGCCACTCAGCCTCAATACTAGCTTTCTCAAAAGCTACAAACTCATATTCCATCATTGACTTAGTTGTGCAAGTTTGCTTGGATGACTTCCAAGATACTGCACCTCCACTAAGTGTGAAAATAAATTCACTTGTTGATTTTGTCTTACTTGAATCCGAAATCCAATTCACATTCTTGAATTTTGAAATTACATACTTTTCTCCTCAAACAGTTCGGCTAAAACCTAACCTTGGAGAACCAAAGTTTAAATTCTTTTGAATTTAGAAGTATGCAATCCATTTTGAAAATAACTTCTTCCTTATCTCCAGGTATACAAATATTTTCCAAATTTAATTTCTTCCTAAAGGTGATATTCAACTCGCTAATATCAAGTAAAACATTTTCACTCTCTATTGAGGAGTATCACTTGTACCAAATGTGGATGGTACGCATAAGCACTCATGCGTTTAAAGTTATTCTTGTAATTTTATCCATATAATTACATTGGTTTCACCCAAATCCTTCATAGAAAAATAAGTGACAATATATATATATATATATTTCAAAAATTAGAACCAAAATTAATAAATCATCTTCATGTCATATATAACACATACTCTCTATCACTGTGTTTATGATATAACCATATGTCACTTTTATTAATTCTGAAACTATTTGAACTAGTTTAATCAAAATTTCCATTCCACTAGTTGGGTGCTAATTTAAAACATAAATTGTATTCTCACTTTATTCCTATTTGGATCAATAAAACCCTACCGGTTTGTCCAAATTAATTCTCTCCACCGATTCTCCATTTAAAATGTGATTTCAATATCCATTTGATAATTATAACTCATAAATATCAGCAACAACTAACCAATTTTTATGGATGTGTAATAGGAGAATAGATAGCCAAAACATCAGTCTTTTTCTTTTTATTTAAACCCAGCTTAGCTACTAATTTAAGTAGCTTCAGAAATACAATAGAACCATCGGGTTTAGCTACTAATTAAAGTCGCTTCTTAAATACAATAAAACCATCAGGTTTAATAACTTTCTAAGGCTCCATATACTTTCTATCATTTGACATCTTAAGTGATAAATTCACAAGTTCCCAAATACAGTTGTACATACATAAAGGGCCATCTCATCCTAAAAGAGTTTTAGTAAAAATTACCATCTTGAAGAATAAAGAGCATTCTTTTAAACAAAACAAAAAAAAACTCCTTTTAGAATAAGTGTATAAAATCACTTCAAAATTCTGTATAACGTTTAGCTCACTTACTCCATCGTGATTCAATTCTTATGTCATGATATAAGTCATGTTTACTAAACTCAATAAATCTAGATGGGACAAATACAAGAGGTTGAGAACCCCGCTATCCCTCAAATGAAATCTATATCCACAAACAATAACATCAATGGACTCAAAAGTCGCACAAATTCTTATGTCATAAAAATTACAGGCATTATAATCAAATCACATCCCAAAAAGACATACTTTATGTTTTTACTAGAAATTCCCATAGGATTAAAAATCCTAACAAAAGCCAAATAACTTAGTATAGAATAATAAAAATTGGGTTTTCTAATTTTATTATTTATTTTTATTATTATTTTTTAAAGGGTACTCTAATAAAAATAAAACATACAGTTGAGCAGAGCTTATCTCCAAAACTAAGAGTAATCTCAATGGGAGCTTTAATAAATAAAATATCACTTATCAAATTTATTGGCTCAAAAAGTATACAAGTTTAACAAAAACTTGCCACGCCCAATAAATTATATCTCTAGACCAAAAAATAAAATCTGAAGGTCTTTAGCATCAACAATATTAAAGATTCTTTGAAAACAAAGCCAACCTATTAATCACGTAAACCCATTTAAAGATATCTCTCTTGTTTGGCTTAAAACCAAAAACAAAAAGATAACTTTTCTCTCCTAGGCTTTAACACTTGATAGAAACATATGTAAAACCTTTTGTAACTGTTGGGTGCTTAAAACATCAACAAAAAAAAAAATTATAGCCACCCTAACTTAAACCCACTAATGGCAGAGCCAATGTATATAGAAAGAAAATAGCCATTGCCAAATAGAGGTTACAAATTACCATAACCAGAGAAAGGAAAATTTGAGACAATTCAAAATTATTATTTTTTTTTTAAATGAACCTCTTTATTTATTTATTTTTTATTTTTAAATGTAACTGATCACACTTTCTTATGGTGGACTTGCACTCAAGAATATCATAAAACAATCCCTATGAAACGTTTTTGTCAAATCAATAAAGATGCATATCACTCCTTTGGCTTTACTGCATAGTGATGTCCAAAAAAAAAAATTGCTTGGTCATAACGTACACAAAGCTTTGAATAGTCATTTGAACACTCATAAAGTACCTTTAATAATTATAATAGTAGAATATCTCACCTAAGCCTATTCATATATTTATATATATAAATTACCCAAATAATAATAATATTAAAAGATGAAACAAACAAGGATGTGAGCTTTTTGTAAGCTAATTATTCATTTGGATGAGGACCACCAGGACGTGCCATGCACTGCTGGATATTTCACTTACTGATCACCTAATGGGGTGGCTTAAGTGTGGTTATGATCCTACACGCCACAAGCTAAACCAACATACCACCTAGGGATGTTTGATCTGTAAATGAACATACTACTATTGTGTATAAGTGCATACATATATATACATATACATATACATATACATATACATATATATATATATATGCATATATTATGTACTAAATTGGGTTTTGGATTTGGCACTTGTAATGGGTCACAGTTCCTTGCTTGACCCGTTGAAAAGGAATCATATTTGCTCTAAGATGTTATTGAAATAATTCTGTTGGAAATTTAAATAGAATAGAAATAATATTACCGGACTATTGAGTCATTTCGTGTTGATTATAGCAACATCCGAATTGTTCTTAAGAATGTTGGAAAATAGGAGGATGAAGCTACGAATTCTGATTGAGGCGTGCAAAGGTTTGCACCGTTCTTAAGAACAATTCCACCCCTCTAAGTCAGTGACTTGATGCATAAGGTCTCAGCGCTATGTTCTCCAGGATTCAGCAATCAGCTCACTTCCAAACATGCACTTGAATTGGAAGAGTTTTTGAGTACTCAGAATTGCTCTAAAAAACACAAAAGAAAATTGAAGAAGATAGAAGAAAGACCATTTTTTGTATATAATGAAATGAGAGAAGGCTACTTATAGTAGATAAACTTCCCAACGGTCATTTTATTAAAATAAATTTAATAACCTCCAACGGTCATATTTTTAATACAGGAGTTAATCGATTTAATAGCCTCCAACGGCCATATTTTTAATAGATGATAGTAATCACATCAATGTAAATGACTTTGTTTAAATCTTTTTTAAATAAAAGGCCCAATGGCCAAATAAGAGGCCAATAATTCCAACACCAACTCCTCCCTATTGATGGGTTGTGGACCTACGGGCTAAGCAGCCCTCAACGGGGGTACCAACGGCGATGGTAATTGTTGTTGATTGTTATTAGTCTGATGGGTCCAAAACCCACCATTGTTTCTTTGCCCTCCAGTAGTGTGACCTGGAGGTTGTGTGTGGTCGACTGAGCCTTCAGTATGGCCTGTTGATCGAACAAAACCCGGTATCGCCGATCCATTGGGATCGGTGATTAGCGATCCGCTAGCCATTCCGGTCTGTGATTCAGATTGCTTGCCTGAGCCATTACCCTCCCTAAGGTTTGGACAGATGTAGGGTGGGTCTTTTGGCTTATCGGACTCAAGTAATGTGTCAGAGCCCGATCCGTTGACCTGCTCTTTGCTACCCTCGCTTTTATAAGTCTCTATCAGCCTGCCGATCATGTCCAACAGGCGATCCAATTTTACGTGGGTAGTCCTTGTCTCCATGACCAGGTCAGCTTGACTCTTATGAACATCGGCCGTTTGGCTGATGACCGCCTAGAGATTGCCCATTGATCCTGTTATCACGTTGTATTCCTGCCACATGGGCTCAACGTTCACTCTCATGGCCTCCGAAATTGCCTCAAGAGTGACATTGCCGTCTTGTGGAGAATGACCAGTACTTTCCTCCATAGGTGGGTCAATGGGAGAATCGTCTTGCCCGTTCTTCATTGTCTGTTTGTCCTTCTTTGGAGGCATGGCTTGACACTGTGGGTCCCACCGGGCGTGGCAAAAGGTTTTCTTGTAATTTGCGCGGGTGTGCCAGAGCTAAATGGGCTGTGTGTGTGTGTGTGTGTGTGTGTGTGTGTGTGCAAACTAATTTCCTAAACGCTTGTGTGAGTGATACACAAGGCTTTATGAATCTGACTTCTAAACAAAGTGATTGTGTGCAGTGAGTAGGAAAGTACCCTCACCATAAATTCTTTAGCAGTACTGAAGCGTACAAGCTAAACAGTGTTAAGAATTTACCAGGTAAACAATCACAAACGAATTAATAAAATGTAGATTTTATTAAGTGTTTTGAAAATTAAACAAATCTAAAGAACGAACCAGAACAGACTGGTTATCCAAAAGAATAAAAAGAAATAACAAAAAGGCAGACCTATTTGCTATGAATGCTGAAAAACAAAGGCTTGAATGCTTTGAATGGTTCGAATGCAGTGTGTATGCTGTTTTCGAGATGACGCGGAGTGCCCTGTATGCTTGGCCTGCTTCCATATTTATAGCGGCCTCTAGGAATCCTGATAAAGAAAGAACTCCTTTTCTTGCGCCCTAAGATGCGTGGCTGATTGGCAGAAACCTTCCCAATCTCTAACTCTTTACTTATCTCTATCCTGATTGAACCAATCCCTATATTCTAGGGATCAACCTTCCAATCTAGCTGGACGTGATTAAATACCTTCCTAACCGGACTCTTGCTTCCTAAAAATCTGGGATGACGTCACCTTGACAGCTGTGAATAGCACCGCCTTCCTCTTTTAGTCTATCGGCCTTGTCAACTTCTTCCTTCAGCTGAATCGGGCTTGGCCAATTTCAATACTGTCTTTCATGCCCGATTACCTTTTTACGAATGCCTATGGCCAATCGGAATCATACAGTCATCCTTCATTATACGGTGTCCGATTGACCTCCGTGCTGCTTTGATCCACCATCGGGCTTACATTGCAGTAGATTATGTTATTCTCGTGCCCGATAATCCTCATCCATGCCCATCCTTCAATCGGGCTCACATCACCCAACAGCCTTGTGACTACCATCGGGCTTACAATCTCCACTTGAGTCCGATGAGACATGGATTCCTTAGGCCGGCCTTCCCTCTATCCAACTTCATGCCAGTCGGGCTCAAAGACCTTTGACGATTTTTGGGTACAAACACTAACACTCTAAAAAGCCTCCATGCAAAACAAATTCGCCTTTCTAACTAAGCAATTGCAAGGAAACTTTTATTGTTAAGTGGATCAACAAGGCCCTTTTTTTTCTTCTTAAATCTCTTGAAAGCGAAGAAACAGTGTTTAAAACTCATTCAACTAGAGCATCTCCAATAGTCTTTAAACAAAAAACATTTTCAAACTTGTACTGTAATGACGTATGTGACACGTTGAAAATCCACATTTTGTTCAAGAGTGTAGAACATCTCCAAAAACCCTTCAAAACTGAAGCATTTAGGCTATGAGTCTCTTGTATTTTAATAAAATAACACATTTAAAAAAATAAAATTAAAAAAAAAAAGCTCTCCACTTTGCAGAACTAAAAGGTTCCTACACATTTGAAGAGTGTTCAAATTCTGGTTTTCCTCGTTGACCTAGTGTACTAGGAAATTCTGGTCCAGAGTTAAGTTCAAATTTTTTTTTTTTTTTTTTCCCTCCAAGTGTTATCCGCCCTAAAGTAGGCATCTCATTCAAAGTACAACCAGAGCTAATCCAGCAGTCAGTACGAGGGCTCCACCAATTAGAGGTGACTAAACATTCGAAAAGTTAACCAGAATTATACACCAAGCTAACTGGAGCGGCTAAAAACTTAACCCCAGTTGTAGGAAACAACTTCCATAAAAATTGTTGGCTTTGGCACTATATCTAGAGGAAAGAATTCATGATCCCTCCTGAGAACAAGGACAGAAAATATAACATAGTATAACACAAAAACAAATAGCACCAACTTAAATACAAAACCCAGGATTGGTCCTCGCAACTATTCAAAGCATGCTAATTACATTCTGACTTAAAAGTCACAATAGCCGAGTCAACCAATTAAGGCACAAAAAAAACGAGTAAAAACAAACTATTTTATCTCCCTTTTATAACCTCTCGCATTGTTCATACAAATGGATACATCTTTCCACAGTTCCATAAAAGTGAAGTGTTGCACATTCCCGACCAACTCAAAGACCTCACACTGCTGGTGATGCAGTTATGCACCTCCAGCGCGAACTTACCACTCCTGAACTCGTCAACAATAACGCAAAACAGTGTAACAAATGAAATTTATATTAATAAAACAGGAAGACGACGCAACAAAAGAGTTGCATAGTCATGCTATTATTTACATATTCAAGCTAATTATGGGATTTATATATTCCGAGTTTGTTATTTACAAAGTCAACAGAAGATGAAACCTCAAAAACATAGCCACAATTCTGCATCACTGTCAAGCCAACTATGCCTCTCCTTTCTACATTCCCACCCCCATTATTAACACTGTTAAGGGACCGGGTCCTCCCAGGGGAACAAAAGAATAGCTGCACACCTGAGAAATTCAAAACACAATGCATGAAACTTCAGCACTTGGACATGTAAACTAATTAAAAACGCAATTCATGTTCTTGCAACAAAGATGAAACATATAAAGGCGGAAACAAATAACTGAAAGTAACCAAAGCATCACAGGAACACCAGCTAAGTAACATACTCTTTTACATGGATACTCCTTAATAGGTTGAAAGTAACCGTGTCAGACACTCAACATTCAGGCATGGGTATATGGGAAATGTGTCTGGCAATACGGGTTGGACACATACCAATAGCTACTTGTTTTATACTATGCTAAAGTCTCTAATTATGTCCGTTTTGCTACATTGTTTTGAAATGGATGAAAGGCTCAAGTTACACTCTTATAGAAAAATTAAAACTCTATTTCCCCAATATAGAAAATGCATTAAATTTATTGTCATGTCCCTGTGTCCTTCAATTCATCAATTTGGGTGAGTCTGACGCTTAGACACATATCAGCCCCCGACACACGTAACCGAGTCCATGTAACACATAGGAGATGTATAATTAGAAATTTAGAAGTGAAAAGTGTTGATGGTCTAAACACCATAGAACTAAAATTGGGGCTGTAAGGGAGTTGGGGGAGGGACCATTGAAGGTGGGTTCAAGAATGTGAGTGTCGAAAACAAAAATTCTAACAAGTTCAGACAAATCATTCTGTGCTAAATCTCTCATAGTTTGTCTTCCCATGGCATATGGTCAGCAGGCATCAAGTCTTGGAATCAAGGCATGATAGCGCTATATGCATTGAATCAAATATCCATAAGATAAATAGAACACCATATACTGTGGAGAAAAGGAAAAACTAGGAGTGATGACAAACTTTGAACTGTGATATATATATATAAAATAATAATTAAAAAAAAGGAAAAAAAAAAAAAGAAAGAAAAGAGAGCGAATGCTAGGTGTGACATGCACATTTATGAACTATGATCGACATGATGAAACATGCATGGCAAACAATATGTGATATTAAAATAGCTAACACTAGCTCGTCTATGTTACATGGACTCTTCTAAATAGGTGAAGTACCCGTGTTGACACGACTCTTTGCGGACATGGGTAGGATCCTTCTAGTGTAGTTTAGTATAAGTTTCAGCTGAGAAAGGCGAAGTACCCGTGTCGGATATGGCATCCATACCCGTGTCCCTCGGACACTTTGAAGAGTCCATGTAACATAGCAGCTCGTCTAATTACAACTTACAAGTAATGCCAAAGGCCCAAAGCAAACACACAACTGCTAACTATCGTATACATCGCACAAAATTTAAATCAGGAACTGAAAGTTACCTCTAATCAAACTCATCGCCTTTATCTTCAAACTGATTCTCGACTTTCAGGCCTTCTATGTTATTATTTACAAACTTTGGTCGGGCCTGCATCGCTGAGCTTTCTCTATTATTTACAATCTCAAGCTGAGTTTTGGATTTAGGGCTGTCATTAGTATTTACAATGCCCCAGGTTGCCTCTGTTGGCATCTGAAGACCATCCCAACCACATTCTTTAATGCCATTGCGAAATTCAGCCACTGCCACACCACCTTCGGTCATTGAGTCGAGAGAGCCAGAGCTATCACTTGACACAAGCCTGCCATTTTCAGACTGTACAGACCTCGGACGCAGCGGCCGCCCACCGTTGTCGCTATCTACCATGGGAACCCTGAATAAGATAAGAGCATAGCACCTATCAGCTATTCACATTACTAAAAAGAGAGAAAATACAAACAGCATAACATGACGTAAACCAAGACAAACAGATTAACAATGCTAAGTAATATAACAAAGGTGGATTCCATGAATTACCATTTACTAAAGGAAAATGAACTTTTCCTGCTTTCTACAATGCTCTATTTGGTAGGGAAATGACTTTTTTGCTATGTTACATGGACTCTTCAAAGTGTTAGGAGGACACGGATATGGATCCCATATCCGACACGGGTACTTCGCTTTCTTGGCTGAAAATTATACTAAACTACACTAGAAGGATCCTACCCAAGTGTCACACCCATGTCCGCAAAGAGTCGTAACAACACGGGGTACTTCACTTATTTAGAAGAGTCCATGTAACATAGCTTTTTTTCAGTACATATGTCTATATTGAGATACTGCAGATATATAAATATAGAGAGAGAGAGAGAGAGAGAGATAAAAATAAATAAAATAAAAAAGAGGGGTAGAGATGGAGATAGAAACTCAATAAAGTGAGTAATTTCGTATGGGGTTCTGTCTACCTCTAACGCATTTCCTGATATGCAAAACATCATCTGCAACTTAAAAGTGACGAGCAAGACTTCATTTTTAGAAAAAGAAAAAAATTGCATGATAGCATAATGGCATCATCTTCCATATATGTTGAAAAAGAAGAAGATAGTGTAATTACAATTGGTGAGAATGCATTCCGAAGATGACATTGCAAACACACCCTTGGGTTATTTATATTCCTGCTCTATTTATAGACAATTTTCTTAACTGAGATACCAAGTTACATCAATACAAGACACAAATAGAAACAAGCACTAAAAAATCGTGAACAAAAACGAAATTCCAACGTAACCAACACCTCAACATGAAGAATAAAGAACAAGAAATGCAACCACAGAAACTCACAGACCTTGCCAGCTGTACTTTGGGAGTCTGCAGATAGTCAAAGACTGGAATCAAATCTTTTGACCTTGCTTCAATCATGCGACTTGGAATTCTTTCGACCTCAATTTCCCCTACAGAAACATTTTCCTCATCCATTCCAATTCCATCTATTGTCATAGACTGAAAGTATATCTGCCAAAGTAAAGACAAGATTAAAATGTCAGTTGTAAACACCAATAGAAGTGGATTTGGAATAGAAAACACTCTTTCAAGTAATTTACAACAAAATACCCATTCAGGAAAGGAAAGGAAAAAAAACACCCTTTCCAGTTTCTTGCACAACATGGGAATACCTGAGGTCTAGCCCACAATGGGATCCGGGCTTGATGCATCTGAAGTTCAGCTTCGGAAATATACATGTGATGTCTGTCATGAGCAGTTATCTTCTCTTTTGTGACTGTACCTCCCTCCTCTGGATAGACACTATTTTCCTTCTTCATTCCTTCAGGAAATATTTTATTACTGTCGGGATTTCCATTCCCATTTTCACCATATATATCGATATTATCTTCTCGCTCTCTTCGGCTTTGTTTCTGACAAATATTCCACTTCTGGATTGCCTCAACAACTAATCTTTCCTCACTCTCTGGAACTGATTCATAAGAAGCAGCACTTGATCCAGACACAACTGTCGCCAAATCTAAGCCAGGAGATATCCGGAATGCGTACTGTATTACACAGCCAATAGGAGAGAAAACAAGCAAGTGGTATTTTGCCATTAAAGAGCTGGGACCCACATAGGAATCCTTACCCTTGACCTTGTGGAAAGCTGAAGCAATAGCTCCAGCAAGAGAACCACTTACAGTGTTTCTCCAACCATTACTTCCACTTCTAATTCTACCAACAACGGAGAGTGTAATTGGAGGCCCAGTCGCACAATGCTCTGAAGGCTTGGCCATAACAGAAGATCCAATAATTTTAGCAGTAACACAAGTATCAGCACCGTGAAAAGTCACTGACCCCCCTGAAGGAGAAATAGTAAATAGATGGCCAGTCCCTCTTGAGGAACTTACCATAATCCAGTGGCTGTCATCACTGAAACTAATATCTTGTATAACCTGAAAATTTATTACCAATGAGTAAAAAACCAGAGCTCGTCTATTTGTCGACAATGACGAAAATAAGTGCAAGTTTGGGATTGACTTAGGCATTAATGTTTAGGCAGAAGCAGAAGCAGAAGCCCTAATCACAAATGTGCCATGGGATAAAGCACCTCTGGACCTGCTTAAGCCAAAACATGCTTCTTAAAATCGATTCAAACAGGTTCATATATGCGTTTTGGGTCCAAGAAGAACGCTTGGTCCAAAACAAGCGTTTGAGACGTGATTCCAAATGGGGCATCAGAGAAAGGGTAAAATAAAAATACTACTCTTACTGCATTTGTTAAGCCGCGTTGCAGCCTATAAAGATGTGTATAAGGCGCGCCGGAATCAGATGCAGAGGAACTTCCAGATGACACGGGCGTTATTCGGAAAACATTTATGTTATGGCCCTGAACAGAAGCAGTAACCAGAAGAGTCCCACTGGGATCAAAGCACAGTGACGAAATAGGGCTCTTGTGTGCTCTAAACTGGGCAATAACAGACTTGCTGACAATGTCTCTAACAATTACCTGATAAATCAAAGGGCACAACAAGAACGTGACATCAGAAAGATATGCAACAATTAAATCAATTGTGCTCATATCAATTCACTTCACAGAGAAACTTTTCCATGAGAAACACAAAAATGATTTAAGGCTTAGTTTGGCCCCCATGTGGCTTTTTAAAAGTAGCTTATGAAATTTATAATTAGGTTGTTTGATAATTTTGTACAAGTGACACATTACTCTTCAAAAAAAAATCATGAAACCAAAAGGCAACCTTGAGCTTTTAAAAGCTCCGTTCTAGAGCTTTTAAAAGCTCCCTCCAAAAAAGCTCTAAGTTCAATTTTTGCAAAGCTCATAAACTAGTTATCAAATGAATTAACATGAAATTGTGCTTTAAAAAAGGAGAAGCACCAAAATGGGGGCCAAACTAAGCCTAAATATTAAGAGCCAGATGCTGGTAAAAAATGTGAAGCATTTTCTGTCTATGAATTTGATGAAAATCATGGAAATAATAAAGCAAAATCAATCACACTCAAAATTTCTCCGGACAAAAGTTGGATTCAGAGAATGAAGTAAGAAAGTACTAAGTTCACAATACAGACATGTAATTTAATCCAACATGCAAAATGGAGTTATAAGGGGGTGCTTGGGAAGGAAAAAAACCAGTTTTGTAGTCCATAAGTGAACCGGTTCTCCAAATTCATGTGGTTGGTGAATGTCCATTATCTATTACACAAGAGTCTATAACCAATCTAATATTGCTCCCAAGAGAGGTTCTTTGTCAAACCAACATAACCTTCGTTCTCATTAAAACTAGAGAGAAAATGAGAACAAGGACTGAATCAGATCATACTAGAGCATTCCTAAAAAGGCCCTAATACTAAAAATATTGTCAACACTAAAACAATAAAGGACGTACGCTGACACAGACATGGACACACACACAGACAGAGAACAGGCAAACAAAGTTACTTCAGCAAAACGCCATAAGCAAAACAATACTTTAGAGAAAGATACAATACCATTCCAACATTAACTGCATCTGGCAAATGGCCACTGACAGTTCCGTTGAGTTTCAAGCCAGGACTGCCAGATTGTGGTGAATTCTTGCCATCAGGTAAGAGCTCAGAGTAATATCTGGACAGCTTTTTATAACCCATGTCTCCGAGCGTCACAATCCCAGCTGCAAGTTGCTTGCTCGATTCTTTTGCGTAATGCGCAACCAGGCTCCCATTTGAAGTAGAACCAGAGAAACTAGCAGACGGGCATAGATGCTGCGGACAGACACGACCAGAATTTGAAACTGCGACTGGACTTCCACTGTAAGCCAACCACCTGGGACCCACTGCAAGAGGTCCATGGCCTGTACTCCCAGATCCACTAAAACCCGCAACTATAGGATTTGTAAGGATAGTGTACTCTCTCTCCAACGTTGCAGCATCAAAACAATGAATCTGTAATATAGGCTTACATTATTCTCAAGCTCTAACAAGCATCAATGTCAAATAGTGAATAGCATGGTTTGCCAAAAGTATAAATCGTGAATCATTAATTCACTTTTTTTTTAAAATAAAATAATATGAATATATAATATGAATTCACTTTTTTAGAAAATAAAATAATGTGTATACTGTATATACAAATGAAAAACGCATGTATAATGCTTAAACAAAAAGTAATGCTATGGTTCCCAAATTTGGGATATCTCGAATGCTGTGTTTTGTGGTACCACACGCAGTGGTCTGCGGTACCACGACCATTGCCATAGCATGTGGTACAAATGTCAAAGCATTTGGGAACCAAATGTGGGATTCAAATTTTGGAATCATAGAATTACTCTTAAAATAAACAAAAATAACAGTTTAACACAGTTTATGCAAAAAGTTGAAAGTTTTCCAGTTATAAACTAACAAAACTTCAAAGTTATTAATTACGAATCATGAACTGCATTGAATCGCGAATTGTATTGAGTTGTATGATATTCGAATTGAGTCAATTGACTCGTGCATCCACAGATTTTAACCATGCTAATAAGATAAAAATTTAAGAAATTGAAAACTAAACTAGTAACCTACCTGAGCTGCTTGTAAAACCGCAACAACTCGAAAGCTGCACCGTACTGAATAAACTGCTGATCTGAACTTCAGCTCGTGCACATACGATTGAGATCTCAAAGAATAAAATCGAACTATAGTAGGCACAAAACTAACATTCACTGGATCGTTGAAATTTTTGTAGCTCCCACCAAAAGAAGTGACCACCCCATCCTGAATATTACCACTTCCAGGAATGGACTCATCGGCACAAAGTACCAGCAACGGACGACTGTCTGCAAAATTGTCTCCAGATCTATTTGATGCAATTGGTTTTGGTAACATTTGCATAAAAGAAACAGGACCATCACATTTGGAAACTAGGTCACGCACATTATCTGCTTCTTCAACATCCCAAACCTGGAAACCGAACCTGTACCCCAACAAGAGAACTCGCCTAGAGATGTCTCCCTCACATTCTAACTTGTCAAACCCAGCCCATTGTACCTTTATTTTGTGAAAAATCAAACGTGAAATGAGTCATCCAGCTACTAGACCTAACTAGATGAATTCCAAGTGAAAGAAACAAACATGTATTTTAGAAGGATCTACTATCAATTAGAGGTAGGAAGTAGCACAATTTCCAATGGAGAATCTCGGAAGGGAGGACAACTAACAGCACCATAAGTATAAGTGAATGGTCAATCACGTTTAGCACACATCAATATGCAATGAATTTCATTGCTGTCATGTACACAGTTGCTAGGAATTTATTGAAAATATATCAAGTCCAAAACATAGAACTCTTCAAACTCCAACCAGTACAAAATTCACATTTGGTGCTATTCAAAACACATATCTTGCAAAACTCCAATTTTTTTTCCAACTTCCCATCAATTTGTCACATTTAATGAAAATGTACTTTCTTAAATGGTGTTAAAAATTCACTAAATGCAGGTGACATAAGTGCTTCAAATCAACTAACTATCCACTCAGCAATGCACATTAATTCGACTTATGCCCGTGTATTACAGTTCAGCAACATTCCATTCTGAACCTTCAAACAAAATCTTTCAACATACCATTACACTTACTACACAATCCCAACATACCATTCATGTCCTCATATTTCTCTCACCAATCTAGCATATTTAACTTGCAAACACTTGCATCCATGGCCAAACATATTAAGTTCCTCGGGATAGATTTCGAGATCCTCTCTCATTCTCTTAAAATCACCACTACAGTAACTTTAATTTTTAGTTACCCCATCTTATTAAGTTCACACCTTGACATCAAACGGTCATCATCGGCCAATTATAAACGGGCCTAATCTCCTAGGCGATTTTTACTTACGCCTAGGGTAAAATCACGGTGGCTGCCTAGGCCAATTTTTAGAGCACTAACAGTGATTACTTACAGCCGACCCCAATTGATTGGGACACAAGGCTTGGTTTGGTTTGGTTTGGTTTGGTTAACAGTGATTACTTACAAAAACTTGGTGCATCTTATTTGTAAAACCCTTTGTCAGCATGCAACATGCACTAGGTTTCTCTACTATGCTCTTAAATTCTAGAACCAACCAATGTCTTAAAAAAGACGCACCATTTTCTTACAAATGTTGGTGCATCTTACTTGTGATACCCTTTGATAGCATGCTACATGCATGAGGTCTCTATATTAGATCCCAAATTTATAAAATGAACCACTATTTTGATAGGTATTATTTGACCAAGCAAGCATGCATTAAGAAATGTATGTCCACTTTGTAGTGTGCTCTCTAACAACTACGGACATGTATGATTTTGGATGCATGTGGGCTCAAGCCAGTATTAAGGAATTGCTTTACTTGATTCAAAGTTTCTAAAGCCCTTCACAATTTGAATCTTAGAAGCAGGAACCTTCTAAATTGGTCACGCTCCCTCCTCAGACTCTCGATTCCGCGCTTCTTACTAAGAAGCTTGTCGGAGCCTCGCTCCCCTCGTGTTAGAACCTCACTCCCACCCCGCTCCCATCACAACCAACTCTCAAAATAGCCTATAAATAGATTCAAGTTCTTATTTTACTCAAATATATGACCGAAGAATATTTTTATGTCAGAACATATGGCTTAAGACTTTCAAAAACAAAAGTTACAATCAAAATACATTATGTCAATCTAAATTCCTCTGCAATAATTGGATATAGAATATATCTATATCAAATATTTGGACGCTTCTTAAACGATCCCAACCTTTGAACCTCTTAAAGTTTAACGCTTCCCCGCCCCCGCCCCCGCCCCCGTCCCCGCCCCCGCCTCCGCTTCGTGCTTCTAAGATTTGAATTATGAAAACCATTTCAAACATTTGACATCTTTAGACTTCATAGCATTCCGTGGATACATTCAAAATTTGCTCCGAATCTCCAAAATTTGGCGGGCATGTATATCACAAATGTCCTTTAAATAATGACCAAACAAACTCACAACCTCTCCAACATGTTTTCAAAATTTAAAGTGCAACCAACCCTGGGCACTCTCTATAAACTATTACTGTATAAGTTATAACAACTTGCCTTCATCAAGGTTCCAGAAAAGGAAGAAGAGCTTCAAGGTTCCCATACTTGACTTTGGAACAAATATACAAGTCCTTCACCTATCATCTAGGAAGCACTGACACTTCAAATGGAGTGTCGTATTTGTGTCCGATACAGACACGCTAGCAACACGCCTCTAACACATGTCAGACACAAACATGTCTGGAATTTTTTCTTTTTTTAAAAAAAATCTGACACGGCACCGACACACCATCAACCCGGCTCCGACACTTTTCCGACACGGTTTGGTTATTTAATTTTTAATTTTTTAAGGGAAATCTTGAATTTTGGGGCGAAAGCTCTAATATGTAAAATTAGGTTTCAAAAAGAGGTTTATTTTGAAAAGTAAAAACATTTTATGATAAAATAAAAGGAATACTATAAAGTTGAAGGACTTATAATAAGTCGTGGTAGTATTGTTACGATAATTTCATGTGTATTGAGGTAATTTACAGAACATCTTAGTTCTTAGTTATTTTAAGAATTTTGTAATTTTGTGTTACATGGTTACACATATATATGTATAATTAATATTTTCCATGTCGCCGCCGTATCATGTCGCGTTTTTTCTTAGTATTTTCCGTGTCCCCGTTTCATGTCATGTCATGTCATGTCTAAGTCGCCGTATTCGTGTCGATGCTTCTTAGCCAATTATCCCCTATGATCCCTAGTGAATATCAATGATATAAGTATCTCATGATATGTATAAAAGATTCTATCTCATCATAAATTTTGAAACTAGACCAACAAGTATTGCTATTCTTTGTTACCGTCTTAACCATATCTATGATTGGCATGTAATTATAAGCGCTTATATAAACCAAGAAAATATAATACCATTGCTCCAATGGTAGATTTAAAACAATGAAGTTATAAGGAATAACAGAACGAAATACAGTACTAATAACAGCAATGCAATGTTAACAAAAATAGGCCCAATATAAGCAATAATTAATGACTCATACACATGGGAAAAAATAAATATTATGTTTTCCGTACTCCAAAATGCAATCAAACATGGAAACACAAAAGACCAATTTTTAAATTAACAGGAAAAACATGTTTGAAGCTCAAAGCTGTCTAATAATTGCACGTGGGGGGGGGGGGGGGGGGGGGGGGGGGGGGGGGGGTTGAATCTATAATAACATTCCTTCGAAATAAAATGAAAAGAGATTCTTATTTACTAAATAAAGTGCATCTAACCTGAAAACAAACAACCAGTAGTGACAAGTCCACTGCATCTGAGAAAGTGGAACCCTAATGACTCATGGAACATCACATAACCTGAAACTGTCTAATAAAAAAATTACACGCAATCCACCTACAACCTAATTCAATTTATCTTTGACAACTGAACAAAACTGGAAACATATCAAAAGTTGTCAGAACACGTGGTAGGTCCTCCTAAGAAATCTAATTAAGGGGATCTTAAATCACTCAACAAACTACATACAACTAAAAATTGTCACCACTATGAGAATGAACACGTGGTAAGGCATATCAAGAATCTAACGACGCAGAAGCCATAACTCGACAAACAACATATGACCAAAATTTATGCGCCTACTGGAACAAACACGTGGTTAGATTCCACAGGAAATTGAAAATATTTATCCACAACAGCTCACAACACGAATATCCCAGAATTTGTCAGATTTTCAGATCAAAGACGTGTTAAGTCCTCCTGGAAATGTAACAATAATATCCTCAATATCTCAATTCAAGAGCATCAATGGATACTCGTCAAACCACACATGATCCTCTCCCTAATCCAATTAGCATACCTTCATTACTCAATTGACCTGGGAAAAAAAACCCACATGGCACAACACAGAACAAAACGTCCATCCATGCACGGCAAAGATGAAAATTTTCCATGCACGACAAGGTAATCCAGAACTATCATTTTCCCAGCTACTGTCTGATAACCAGCTTTTTGCAAAGGAAACTCATGTGCAGCCTAGTACTAAGTTGAATAACATGTATACAGCAATACAAACCTTCCTAAACCAGACTTAAAACTCGTTATTGATCAGATGGTTCAAAGTTCAAACTCTATCATTTAGAAGTACCATTCCACAGATTTGGAACAAAACCTAATAGTTTTCCTAAACAGAAATCTTAATCAATTCCTTTCCCTGAGATAAGAAGTACACAGTTTAACAAGTATAGCAAAGCATAATTGCATGCTGAAAATTTAGTGTCACATATAAGAGCAATACAACACAGAGAACAAAAACAAAAAGAACACATAAATAAATTATAACAGTTGTGTGTGTGTGGATAAATGTCCTCAATTTCGATATATGAAATGAAATAGATACAAGTCACATATATACCTGATCGCTGCTGGCATCATTATCTCTGTCCACTATCGCCGAGGCAGCTGATGCTGCCGATCGAACGGTTGAAGCAACAGTTGAAGCACCAGAGGAGACGATCTTCAAGTAGCTAGATAGAGCACGAAACGACGTCGGAATAAACCCATTGGTCCGACCAGACCTTGGCACACCTCCCTGTGGTTTCTGGCCATCATTCCTCATCCCCAGAAGTACTCAGAGACCTCTCCAAACAAGAAGAAGAAGAAGAAGAAGAGAACACAGAAATAACAAAAAGTCTCTGATTCTCCAAACTCTGTACACTGAACATAACCTCAATCTCTCTCTCACTTTCTCTCTTAAACGCCTCAGAGTACAAAATTATGATAAACGTAGAACCCTAAACTTCACAACCTCAAACTCACAGGTGTCTCCATATCTGTCCAACACCGAATCTTTTACAAAACTTCGAAAACCCCCAAAACACGCCAACTACCACCAGAATCAGAACAAAAACGGCTTCAATTTTGCGTCGTGTTCTATGTTTACTTTATTTTTATTTTTTTGTACACCAAAATCAAGCGGAAAACGTACAAACTGCTTCCGAAAACAATACAAAACAACAAATTTCGAACCTGTTTTTGTGTGATAATATATACAAATTGAAGGCACTCAACTATCAAATCAACAAATATGAAAAGGCTACAGCTTTTTGAATATGATTACGAATCAAACGAATTTCCAAAAATCTAAACAAAAACAAAGAATTTTTTTTTTAATTCTCGAAATATATATATATATATATTATATATGAAGACAGAATTAGAAATTTAGAATCGAATTGAGATTGTTAGGGTTTTGCAGTGAGAAAACCAATTGTGCTGTTCGCAGCAAGTAGTTTTTGATGTCCGTGGGTAAACGAGGACCGATTGGTTTTTATGCAATGATGATGATGATGGTGTACAGATATAGACAGAGAGAGAGAGAGAGAGAGAGAGAAAAGGAAGGGTTGGATCGATTGAGATCGGATAATAAGGTAGGGGGGAGAAAAAAAATAAAAGACTCTCCGTTTACGTCTCTCTCTAGAGAAATGACTTTTGTTAAATGTGTAGTACAAACAAGACCTCCCCACACGTCTTGTCTTTCTCTTAATTCTCCGTCAATTTAATTTCAATTGTCACCACCCCTTATTACTCTCTCCACCTATTTTTAGATTAAATTAAATATTGTATATAACGGTTATTTTTATGTTGTGGTATTATAAAATAATAAAATTCTTTCATTTATATATTTAACCTCTTATTTTTATGAGAATCCTCGTCCATATAAACACACTTTTCAAATGAGAAATGTAAGAGAGGATAAATGCTAACGTGGTATCCCATTATCGTATGAGAGTCCAATTATGTCGTATGACAATAGACTTGTAAAAAGAGATGCGGTAAATTATACTAGGAAATTTCACTCAAAAGTATACTAAAATATAACTTTTTGTTAAAAGGTCCAAAGCCCATTTTTTAAAACTTTTTTTTTTTGGGTAAAAGTCCTTCAAAAGAAAATTTAGAATTCAAGAATTCTGGGATAATCAGGCTACCTTATTCAACCAGAGAAAGAGAATATGGGTGCTTTTCTTTCCTCTGTTATTCAAAATGTATGATTGAAAATTCACAAAAACAATGACATTTTGATAATTAATTATTTAAGAATTTTGAATTTTTGTATAAATAATTGTGTAAAATTTCGTAATAGAACAATTTGGTTTAATTTTTTTTTTTTTTTTTCATTCTAATGATTTACTTTAATTAAATGTCATTAATTATGAACTTTTTAATTAAAATTAAGGGTAAATTATAACACAAATAAACTTTAAAACTCAACAGACTCACTCCTAAACTATCCTAAAATGAATAAACTCACTCCTGAAGAGGGGTCTTATTGTCAACAAATAATAGTTTAGGAGTGAGTTTGTTCAGTTTTAAAGTTTAGGGGGTATTAGTGAAAAACAATCATAGTTCAGGGGATGCTATTGTAATTTACCCTAAAATTAAAAACAAGTGGTGCTTAAACTCAAATAATAGAATATCATAGGCTTTTTACCAAATTTCTATAAATGTGTACTTCAAGCTAGGGAAAGGATAATGATTACTCTCGCGTATGTAAAATCTAATCTTATTCGCTTAAACACAAGTCAAATTGATACAGGTGTCCAACCAAAAAAAAGTAAAATTGGTCAAGGTGTCAAACAGGTCGGACCGGATCGGGCCTGGCCCAGTCAAAGAGGGCCCTATTGGGCTCCTGGGAAGTGTCGGGTTATTTTGGGAATCGGGTCAGTCTAGGCTTAGAAGGAGAAGGGTGCGTTCCCTCGGATTGGTGTCCCAAGCCCACTAGGGTTGGGGTTAGGGGGAGGGAGTGTTTGAATTAATGTTTTTTGGAAAAAAAATTTGTTGGAAAAGTTTGAGTGTATCATATCTAAACTTTACATTTGTTATTAAACTTTACTCTTTATTATTATTTTATAAACTTTACTACTCTGTATTATTATTATTATTATTATTATTATTATTATTATGTAAAAATGGTTGGAAAAGTTAGGTACATGAGTATATCATATGTAAACGTAACATTTGTTATTAAACTTTACTCTTTATTATTATTTTATAAACTTTACTACTCCGTATTATTATTATTATTATTATTATTATTATTATTATTATTATTATTATGTAAAATTGGTTGGAAAAGTTAGGTACATGAGTATATCATATGTAAACGTAACAGTTGTTATTAAACTTTACTCTTTATTATTATTTTATAAAAAATAAAGATTACTGAAGAAAATTATTTATTATTCAATAAAAATTAAAGATTACGAACAAAAACTAAACATTAATGTCACAGCCCGGTCCCACAATAGCGGAACCGGAGCCCGTGGCACGCCACCGAGGCTAAACCAATTCATTAACGTTCCCAAAATTAGGTTTGAAGAACACACGCAGCGGAAAAACAAAACACATTTTCACACCAGAGGTTCAGTCGACTGCTCAATCGACGGATGAAGGCAGGGAATTTAATAGCAATTCCAGTCGACTGAGGCTAGGGGGTCCAGTCGACTGAGGCAGGGTCCAGTCGACTGCTTTTGCTAAAATAAGAAGCAGTAGCTAGCAAACACAGGGGTTCAGTCGACTGAACACAGGACCAGTCGACTGCTCCCCTGGCAGCAGCCCAATCTGCAAAATTTCAAGTTTAAAAGCTTTCTAACCATCACCAATGATCAACCACTCAATCCAAACTTCAAACCAAAGTAATCTTAACTGTATTAAAACATTTCTAAAGCAGGATTACAACATGTTACTAACTATTACAACGGTTTAAAATCCATTCTATCATACGAAGTTAAACATAAGTTAAAACAAGAAAAGGTCTTATTACAACATCCTATTGTCCCAAAACTACAAAATTAACATTTAAGTTGCCTTCCAAGAGAACTCCCAACCCACGTACTCACTTCTGCGATTCCTCGCCAGCATTTACACCTGAAATGGTTATTTGAATAACCACACATATTTCGATTTGTTTAAGCTAAAACTTAGTGAATAAAACAACATATGCACATTAATGATAAACATGTCTGCATTCACATCTCTACAATTCATACTAGTCGCCGGAGACTCACGTGCCCGTCCATACTCCCAATCCGCGACTCCTCGCCAATAAGTCCACGCGAAAGGGTAAGACCCACGATTCTTCTCTTCAATCGTGCGACCTTAATGCCTATATCGGCTCCACAAAATGGCACGGTGACCACGTGCTCCTTCTGACCCAAATAAGCAACTTAACATGCTCAAATACATATCACCATGCTCGCGGTAATCAAAACATATCACCGTGCTATTGAGCCTACTTATCAATATAAATGCCCAATATGAACTACACAATATATCTCTAAGAATTAATACATGCTATTCACACAAAACATGAATACATGTCAAGAAATCATTCCAAAGACATAGTTGAATCACTCACCTCCAAATAACGCTCCTATAATTCAATCTGAAGAAAACCTGTGCACAAAGAACGTGCAGAAGTCCGTCTAGTACAATTCCTATGGATCAGAATTCCATTTATCAACTTTTATGAAAAATTCTAGAAAATAACTTTTCGGAAAACTTAGCCAAACAGGCCCTAATAGGTATCAAAACGAAGCTCTTACCTCGAGGAGCTCGAATATGAAATATGGGAGAAAACAAACTGACGGAAGGTCGTCGTTTGGCGTCGCAAAGCTTGAAGCAACAAAATCTCCCTCTAGCTCCCTTTTTGGCCTCCTTTCTTAAGCTTTAGGTTAAGCTTATGAAAAATCTAAGTTCATCTCTATCTATATATAGGCAACACTCTTGGGAAATTACGTTTACCTCCCCACGAGTTTTCAAAACTCCTAATCAGTCTCTGAAACTTTCTATACAGCTTATTCATAGCTTTACGAGTGAAAACTCAAAATTATAAAAGTTTTCGACTAAGTTTCGTTTGGTCGCTAAAACGCGAATTTCTACATGACGTTTCCGAAGTTGCTAATTAGCCTACCAAATTAATAGCGTGTTCATTCGTCCTCACCAGGATATTAAATCTAACAACAGAAATATATTCTAAGCCAGAAAATAATACAGATATTGAAATACACAGGTAAACATTTATTTTCAGATAAACATTTAAATTGTTCCACAGTGACCGTCTCATACTCGGAGAGACGTCACAACAATAAATCCTCAATCACCACAGTTTCAAAGGGTTCTCTAATACAGACACCCAAATCAACTCGTGAGTCAAAACTCACTCAACCATGTGTCATAAGACACGCCACATCACATTATGTCACGCCCCGGAACGGCAAAAATAGAGAAAAATAAATTTCCTTTTTGGGTCCAAAGGCAGCGACGGGTGAAGTCACATGATTGTCCACACCACGCAGTACTAAGCAACAAGAGTAATAGTGTAACAAGAACGAAGTCTAGGTTCTGATCACAACGCAACATAAAGTCAACAGAAGTAACTAACTATTACATATCAGAGTCTCGAATCAAATATAAGACAGCGGAAGTACAAATGTCAAGGCAACATATGCCTGACTACAAAAAGGGGTTCTAAAACGGTAAAGACAATTAGCTACAATTCTAGTCTAGTCTTCAGTTGGCGTAGAGGTAGTCCTCGGCGTAGTAGTCTTCTTCGGTCTGACCTCCGTCGGGGAAATCCTCCACAGGGACCCCGTCACCGGCATAGTAGTCCTCTCCTGCAGACCCTTCACCTGTATAGTCATAACCAGGGTGCGCTGGAACGTAGAAATGTCCAGCGGCATAAACGCCGTCAGCTTAATAAAAGCCGAGTGAGTTAAATACTAACAGGGTATCGACTATTGATATTATCACAAGTTATAAATAGTAACCAAATTAGAATTCAGCAAGGGTAACTCCTTTAATCAAACCAATGATCCGATTACTGACGTCCTATTCATTTTAAGATCGATAACGCGTCTTGATGGGGGAACAGACTCGACAGTAGTTCAACTCTATAACACACCATTGCTCATCTACCGCTTTTAAGAACATATGCACAGTTCACCGCATGTCATGGATACCACGTTAGTCCATCCCCCGCTTTTAAGAACATATGCACAGTTCACCGCATGTCAGGGATATAACGCTTTAAACAACAGTACATCATTCTATGCCACGACTTAGCGACGTCTACCAGTGATCACGGTCCACCGTATGTCATAGACACCTTCGTCTGTCTACCGCTTTTAAGAACATACGATTAGATCATCTGGCCATCTTAGGGCAATTGGTCTGGTTCACCGCAAGTCATAGACACCTTCGTCTGTCTACCGCTTTTAAGAACATATGATCGACCAAAGCCCGCCCACGCAAATTTCCCGAATCTTAGCAAACCTACTTAAGTTCAACTCTATCACCGATACATGACAATCCCAATGTGGCCCGACTACTCTGAATGAAATGAACGTTAACTCCAAAAGATTCACGACTATTCCGTTATCTAACATTATAAACATTATCCGTTAGTCTTGTCGTTACTACGACCCTACGCTGCATTAACTCGTTATCATGTCTGTATTACAATAATAAAGCATGCTGGGAAATACTGAACATTAAATAAATAACTAAACAGTTATTATAAGAAAAATAGTATTCTGAAGCTTCCAATCGATTGGTATAAAGGTTCAATCGATTGGTATAAAAGTAGCATCAATCGATTGGAAAAAGATTCAATCGATTGGCATAGAACTAGTGTCAATCGATTGATAAAAAGTTCAATCGATTGGATCACAATCCATGTCAATCGATTGCACAAAATGTCAATCGATTGGGACCTGAAAGATGTCAATCGATTGGTAAGAGTACCAATCGATTGATACTTCGTCTTCTTCACAGAGAAGACTATCCAGCAACAAATAACGGGAATACATGGTTTCTGCATCTCTTCTTTATTAAAAACAAGTCCTAACATCAATGTAAGGCTACCAAGTGAGTTTAAAACTCACCTTAGGCGTTAAGGGCGTGTTTGGTTGTGTGTAATGAAGCTTGGAGCTTCAATGGTGGTCTTCCTCCCTCTCTCTCTAGTTCTCTATCTTCTCTCTTTTCCTTCTCCTTCTTTTATTCTTCTTTCTGGTCTTCTTCTTCTTCCTCTTCAATCTCTGTGTGTGTGTGTGTGTGTGCAAATATATGTATATATGTGTGTATATATATATGAGTGTATATATATAAAATACACACACAAGACTCTCCCTCTCACTCTCTCTCTCTCTGATTTCAGCAACCAGAATTACGCCCAAAATGGGCTGGTATATATAGAAGGAAGGTGTTCACGTGGCCTCTCCCCAGCCAGAGCAAAAGAATCTGCCTAGCTGCCTCCAATCGATTGGCATAAGTGTCAATCGATTGACAAAAGCAATCGATTGGATAAAGTTCAATCGATTGGTATCCAAAATAAGGCAATCGATTGGAAAACAGTTCAATCGATTGGTATCCAAATTATACCAAGGGTAAGGCTAGGCTCAAACAAGTATTAAAAGAAGCATACAGGGTCTTATTCACATAATACATTACAAAAATACAGGGTATTACATCATCCACCACTCATTAAAGATTTCGTCCTCGAAATCCGAAACAAACAGGGTTAAAACAAAAATGGAAACTTCTCTTGCATCTCCGACTCCAATTCCCATGAAGCTTCTCCTTCGTCGTGGTGCTTCCACTGAACCTTCACTAGCGGAATATCCTTGTTTCTGAGCTTCTTCACTCCTCGGTCTAGAATACGCACCGGTCCTTCGTTGTAGGTCGCGTTCTCGTTCACCTCGATATCTTCAAAACTGATCTCGTGCGTTGGGTTGTGGGCACATTTCCTCAACATGCTGATGTGGAAAACGTTGTGCACTCCTGACATCTTTGGTGGCAATGCAAGTCGATATGCAACCTTCCCAACACGTTCTAGGATCTCGAACGGTCCAATGAATCGCGGCGACAATTTCCCTCTTTTCTGTCCGAATCTGACGATACCTCGAACTGGCGAGACTTTGAGTAGCACATGATCTCCAACGGCAAACTCTAGATCTTTCCGTCGTTTGTCAGCATAGCTCTTGTGTCTGGATTGCGTTGTCTTCATCTTTTCTCGTACAATCTGGATCTTCTCGCTGGTTTCTCGAATCATCTCAGGCCCAAGTAGTTGAGTATCTCCGACTTCGGCCCAACATAGCGGCGATCGGCAAGGTCTTCCATACAAGGCTTCAAACAGCGCCATCCCTATGCTTGTGTGGTAGCTGTTATTGTAGGCAAACTCGATCAAAGGTAGATGCGTCTCCCATGAATTCTCGAATTCAACAACACAAGCTCGCAACATATCCTCCATCACTTGATTGACTCGTTCGGTCTGACCGTCTGTCTGTGGGTGAAAGGCTGAACTCAAATTCAATGAAGTTCCCATTGCTGTCTGAAGGCTTTTCCAGAATTCTGCGGTGAAGCGTGAATCTCGATCTGAAACTATTGAGACAGGTACACCGTGCAGTCGCACTACTTGCTCTAGATACATCCGGCTCAACCTTTCAACACGGTACGTCATGCTGTAGGCGATAAAATGTGCTGACTTGGTGAGTCGATCCACTATTATCCAAATAGCGTCATGGTTTTGCTGAGACTTTGGTAATCCAATCACAAAATCCAAGTGGTTGTAGGAGTCCAGGTGGTTTCTGATGCTCTGTCTTCACTTGTTTGCAAATAAGACATTGCGATACATACTCGGCCACTTCTCGCTTCATTCCTTCCCACCAGAAGTTTCTCTTCAAGTCCTTATACATCTTGTTTCCACCTGGGTGGATAGTCATCCTTGACTTGTGTGCTTCATCCAGAATGTTCTTCCTAAGACCATCGTCATTTGGCACACAGAGTCTACCTTTGCATCTCAGTGCTCCGTCCGTACTAATACTCCATATCTCTGGTTCCTTTGCGGACATCTTGGCAAACCATAACTTGAAATCCTCGGTCGACTGTTGAGCTTCCAAGATGCGGCTGATGAGAGTCGGTTGTACAACAAGACATCCAAGGTGTTGTCCTTCTCCTGATTCCACTGGTCGAAGGTCGAATTCGGCTAACGTCTCCATTGCTCGCCATTCTCTAATCAAAATCGAAGCAACCAAAAGGCGTGGCCTCCGGCTTAGAGCGTCGGCTACAACATTTGCTTTACCCGGGTGGTATTGCAAAGAGAAGTCGTAGTCCTTGAGTAGCTCCATCCATCTCCGTTGTCGCATGTTCAACTCCTTCTGAGAGAACAGGTACCTTAAACTCTTGTGATCTGAGAACAAGTCGAACTTTTCTCCATACAAATAGTATCTCCAAATCTTCAGGGAGAACACGATTGCAGCTAGTTCCAAGTCGTGCGTCGGATAGTTCTTCTCATGCGGCTTCAATTGTCTTGATCCGTATGCGATGACATTCCCCTCTTGCATTAGCACACAACCAAGTCCTTGGTGTGATGCATCACTATAGATTATGAATTGTTCACCACTCTTAGGTATCGCAAGCACGGGTGCTGAGGTTAGTCTCTCCTTCAATTCCCGAAATGCATCCTCATGTTTATCGATCCATTCGTACTTCGTCTCCTTCCTAGTCAGGCTTGTCAATGGTCCTGCGATTCTAGAGAATCCTTCCACAAATCTCCGGTAATACCCAGCCAATCCAAGGAAACTCCTAACTTCGGTCGCGTTGGTTGGCCTGTTCCAGCTCAAGACTGCATCGATCTTAGATGAGTCTACGGAAATCCCGTCCTGTGATATCACATGTCCCAGGAATTTAACTTCCCAAAGCCAGAATTCACATTTGCTGAATTTCGCATACAGACTATTGTCTCTGAGAGTCTGTAGAGCAATTTGTAGATGCTTCTTATGTTCTTCTTCCGTCCTTGAATAAATTAGAATGTCGTCGATGAATACTATAATGAATTGATCCAGATAGGGTCTGAATACTCTATTCATTAGGTCCATGAATACTGCCGGGGCATTAGTCAATCCAAACGACATCACTAGAAACTCGTAGTGTCCATATCTCGTCCTGAAGGCAGTTTTTGGTATGTCTTTCGGTCGAACTAGCAATTGATGGTACCCTGAACGTAAATCAATTTTCGAGAATATCCTTGATCCTTGCAGTTGATCGAACAGGTCGTCTATCCGGGGAAGTGGGTATCTATTCTTGATCGTGACTTTATTCAGCTCCCTGTAGTCGATACAGAGTCGTAGCTCTCCGTCTTTCTTCTTCACAAATAGAACTGGTGCTCCCCAAGGCGATGTACTGGGGCGAATAAAACCTAAGTCTTCAAGTTCCTGAACTTGCTTCTTCAATTCCAACATTTCTGTTGGCGCCATCCGATACGGGGTCTTGGAAATCGACAACGTTCCGGGTGCTAACTCAATGCAGAAGTCTATCTCTCTCTTCGGCGGAAGTCCTGAGATACTTCAGAACACATCTTCAAAGTCTTGAATAACAGGAATCTGCTTGATAGTAAGCTCCGTGCTTGAAGTCTTAATCGTGGGTAGACAGCTCGTGATAAACATGTCGCTCAACGGTTGGCACTGAAATCTGATCTGCGGGCAACCAGGCATCAAAAAGACAATGGTCCGACTAACACAATCCAGGTTAGCGCCATACTTAGTAAGCCAATCCATTCCTAGGATCACGTCGAACTCAGACATTGAAAGACTATCAAGTCTGCCGGAAGATTTCTATCCTCTAGTGTCAAGGGACAATCCTTGCACACCTTACCTAACCTAACGGATACTCCCAAGGGTGAAACGGCATTAAGGGTCGGCTCAAGTACTAGGGGTAGCAATCCCAAATCACGTACCATCTTAATAGCTATGAAAGAACGGGCGGCACCGGTATCAAACAAAGCTCTAACTTGACAGTGAAATAAAATGAGTGTACCTTCCAAGTTCTGCTGTTCCTCAGCATTATAGCCTGCATTGTCAGGAATGATGGCATTCACCCTAACCTGTCCTTGCTGTCCTTGAGCAGGCGCCCCATAGTAGCCTCTATGTGGTGCTCGACAATCCTTGCTTATGTGACCAGGCTTGTTACAGTTGCGGCAGACGAGGTCATTACGACAGTTGGTCTTGGGGGCTGTGCAATACCTTGCAATATGTCTGGGCACTCCACAGTTGAAACATCCATCAGTGTTTTGTCGCTGGGCTGCGGGCTGTGCCTGAGGTGGTCCTTGCTGTAGATTCTGTTGTCGAGGAAAATTAGCTTGGGGCTTCCTTGTCCCATCCCATGTGCACTTGGTTCCCTGGTAGTTGTTGGTCTGGGGTTTCCATCCTTGATTGTTCCTCGATGATTGCGCGGAAAAGTTCCTTGGTTGGAAGGTCCTGGGTGGAGGTCGATTCGCTTGTGGTCCTTGCACAGGGTAAGCATCCTTTTCCAAATTTGAAGCAAGACGGACAATCCCTTCAAATGACTGGCCCAGATGGCCTATCATCATGTGCCGGAGGTGTGGGTTGAGTCCTTGGTGGAATCGCTTGACCTTCTTGGCGGAGGTGTCTATCATATGCGGAGCGAAACGGGAAAGTCGCTCGAATTGTGTGGTATACTCCTTGACTGTCTAGTTTCCTTGGGTTAGACTCAGGAAATTCCTCTCTTGTTGGTCTCTTTTGTCCTCAGGGAAATACTTCTCGAGAAATCGAGTCTTGAATGCTTCCCAAGGCATTCTCCTTGTAGCGTCAATCCCAATTATGGCTCTCTCGGCCTCCCACCAGTCCGCAGCGGAGTAAGTTAGTTGAAATGCGGCTAGACGTCTCTTGTCAAGCTCACTGCACTCCAGGGCTTCGAAGATTAGCTCCAACTCTCGTATCCATTGCTCTGCTTTCTAGGGCTCTGCCATGCCATCGAACTTCTCGGGTCGCAGGCCACGAAATTGTTCCAACAGCTTATCGCCTGCCTGTCTTGGAGGGACAACGTGGTTGTTGCCGTTGTTATTGGTGGCATGATTGTAGGTATCGCCGATGTGCTCCATCCGTTGCATGAAAGCTTCGAAGACTCCAGATGGGTCCATACCCTCGGGAATGGGTGCTCCCAGTCGTGCTTGGTTCCTTGTGGGTCCCACCATAGTGATCCGTGTGAGGTGTACCTATGAAGGACCTAACGATTAGCGGACAATCTTCTCGGGGAAATGACCATAATGAAATAACAGACAGCATAACATGAATCTAAATCACAACCATAACATAATAATGAGACGATAACAGAAATAACCAAGAGAAACGATCTGCCATATATATATATATACCCAAAAGATGTACAGCGGAGTACACAACAGATCATCTGTGTACCACGTAGTACATGGTCCTATACAAGATCTAAACAAAAGGAAAGATATACACAAGACCACTACGGGTGGCTACCTATACAAAAAGGCTATGGTCCATAGCTGTCTATATAAGCGTCAAAAGTAAGTGGACAACATGTCCTAAAGTCAAACAAAAAAGTCTAAGTCCTAAAGGTACTGGACTCAAAAGTTGTCCACATCGGATCCATAGATGGAAGCCTCGTCCTCTGGGGCAACCTCAGATAAAACATCATCCTCATCCATATCATCGTCATCCATCATGTCCTCATCCTCTATCACAACATCCTCAATTAGCTCGGGTCCATCATGCTCCACAACAGCTCCCAAATCCCCTACATCAGCGGCCATGTTAGCCTGGGCTGCATCAAATGCGGCTGCAAGTGTCTCAGCCTGTACCATAGCCTGTGCTAACTCCGGTGCTCCAATGTCAAATCCATGGGGGTGTGCAGCCATCTCTGCAGCCCACTCAACTGCCAGCTGTGCTATAACTCCTCCTGGTAAGACTGGTGACACGACTAAAAAGTTGTGCGCTCTTGTGCAACACCCAAGTGTAGGTGATCGTGCAAGTAATATAGTACTGGAAGTCCAGGTCGATCCCACAGGGAAGGAATAGGAAGAATGTCTACTAAGCTACAACCTAAAGAAAAAGAAAATAAGAATATATGATTGGAGGTGTACTAACAAATCCTAACTAATTAAATTAAACTAAATAATAAACTAAAGCATAACGAAACATAATAAATTAAATAAATAAACTAAAGGTGTTGGAAACACGTGAATCCACATTAATCCTAACCATCTACCATGCACATTCATTAACGTTCTATGGAGTTCATTCCTCTTCAGCATTCCGTATTTTTCTAAAGATAAAGACTCAGTAGCCCTTTCATGACCGGGACTACATCATCACATTTGAGTAAAATACATGGAAGACGGTTTAAAACAATGGTTATTACTTGCACTCTAAATGGTTTTAGCATTCAAAGTGGTTTTCAAAAGTCATTGAAGAAAAGGCCTTAAGGCTTTAAGTTCTAAAAACTGTTGTGACAAACTGAGCTTATTGGGACAATTTGATGACAGATTTCTAAAACAGAAAGTCATGGAATACTTAAAAGAACAATCTCAGGAATTAACATGTTCGATCGATCGAAGCGCTCTCGATCGATCGGACAACACCATCCTTCAATCGATCGAAATGTCTTCGATCGCTTGACTATGGCCCTGGTTCGATCGATCGAAATACCTTCGATCGATCGAGCCCAAGGTTTCTAAAGATTGCATGGCAGAGGCTGGGAATCAATATTTCATCACATATTCCCAACGTCTAAACTACGAAAACATAATAAAACTATTGCAGAAATAGTAAAACAAAGCAATCATCAACATCTAAACTAATAAACAATCAAAGAACATAGATTGGAAAGAAAAAACCTGTAAATAATCTGAATATAATCTGAATAAACTTGAAACAAACTTGAATCTTCAATCTACAATGGAAAAGGAGAAAGAAGAAGATTAATCTAACCTAAACTACTCCTAATCTAACCCTAAAACTACCCTAAACTGCTGTTTTTCGCGTTCTGGAGCGTCCTCCCTTCGTCTGGCGTCAAAACGACGTATATATAGGGTTCCTGCAGAGTTTACGCAACTTTTGGATGATTAAAAAGTTTGATCGATCGATCTTAGTTCGATCGATTGAACTCTTCTTCAATCGCTTGAACTCTCTGATTTTGACAGCTCTGCGCACCGATGGGAGAATGGCCATAACTTTTCACTCGAACCTCGGATTGACCTCCCATTTGCGGCCACACGACCATAACTTAAAGATCTACATTTCATGTCTCTGGGAAAATCTTCCAAATCTGAAATCTTCATTGTCAAAATTGGCGTTTTCTCATCTGCTTCTGCTATTCTCTTCACCAGAATCACTTTCTATGCAATGTTTGCTTTCCATGACCTGTAAAATAGTGTAAAAACACATGTTTGAGTCTCAACATCATAGAAAACACTTAATCATTGATATGCATCTAAATCTAGGGACTTGGGGATAAAAGTATGCATAAAAGACCGTGTAATACGCTATAAACATACACTTTTCACCTCGAATCACACCCCCCAACTAGCTCGTTGCTAGTCCCTAGCAATGAAGCGAACTACATTAATGTTTAATTAACTCTAAAAATTGAAAACAAAATAAAATAAAAATCCTAACTCACTTTCGCAGGAATCACGATTGCATTTAGCGTATGCAACAAGCCTTTAAACCCCTAGGTTCCCCCTAGTGGACGAGTGTTGTCTCGTGAGGGTTTGCAGTGAATCTACCCACAAAATTCATGTTTATGGTAATGGTTCTCATTTAAATGTTTTCAAGAAATTTTTCTCTCATTTAGCAATGTAGTTAAGCTCAACAATCTCATGAAACTCTCTAGTAAGCCATAGCAATGCAACACACACATTACAGTTAATCTACTATCAAAGTTATTAGAATATTCCATACCTATTAATCTTCAAGTGTGTGTGTGAATGGACAACCAAAATACAAAATTTTAATTTCAAAGCTTGCATAACCTAAGACACTATCAAGACATTCATTTTGACTCAACTCTCACCGGGATTACACTCTTAAGATGAAATCACTCTGAATTAGGTGTAATAATTATCACTCATGATATGGAAGCTATAAAGAGTAAATGTAAATGGAATCTAATGCTTCTCATATCTAAATAGAAAAACGGACATTTTATAGTGCACAAAGTCTCATGAATGGATACTTTTCATTAGAAGAGCGAGATACCGTGGAGAACTCGCTCATTACCTTAACTTCAAATCCAATTTACTTAAAATCATCAAGACTTTGAAAAAGAGGTATTAAGTGAAAGAAGAAAGAGGCTCGTGATATTCAATTGGGTCAAAGGATGTGATTGGAATGTCTACTATAACTTTTCAAACTTCCCACATCTCCAATCTCTCTCTTCTTCTTTTCTTTGATTTATTTTTTTCACACTCTTCTTTTTAATATATATTTTTTTCTCTTTTGTAACAACCATTGGCACTTTTTTTCTTTTTTTTTTCTTTTCATGCTTTTCTTTTTCTTTTTTTTTTTTCTTCCTTTTTTTTTTTCTTTTTTTTTTCATTTTTTTCTCTGCCAACTTTTCCTTATTCACACAACCAAACTTCTTGTCAATGTAACACATCCCAATCACACCTAAATAAAGAACTGAGGCTTGAACTCCTAATTTGGAGTTAGGTATAGACTTTAGGATTATGAAGACAAGGCGATTATGATAAGCTCAAGAGGTGAAGTAAAGGAATAGCATAGAGGTAGGCCAAGGCTGTATTATCCATGTATGGTCAAAAGATGGCCTAAATCATCTTCTAAGTTAATAGGATAATTCATTTCAGTAAATTCAAGAGCTCTAAAGTTTGGTAAATCCTGAACGTTCTGTTCTAGTGATCAGTCAAAATGAAGAAGAAAAATGAGACTTTCAACGAATTAATACGCTTTTCAAAAAGTAAGAGTAATTTTATAAAACCCTCAAAAACAACGAATGGCACAAAAGCTCACTTGGGTTATTAGTCTCCACTACAGTCTTTCAAGACACTTAAACTATGCTTACTAATCCATTTTAGCTAAGTACAAGGTTGTCACAACGTGCTCAAAGTATTTGAAGATTAAAAAACATAGAACATACTATAACTAAGATAGTAAAGAAACTAGCATAGTATATCACATACTAATAACATACAGAAAATAACAC
This sequence comes from Hydrangea macrophylla, assembly GCA_033977485.1. Taxonomy (NCBI): domain Eukaryota; kingdom Viridiplantae; phylum Streptophyta; class Magnoliopsida; order Cornales; family Hydrangeaceae; genus Hydrangea; species Hydrangea macrophylla. Next base: position 15,356,144 of record CM066990.1, on the reverse strand, counting down.
TAATGTATCATAACTAACTACATTAACTATGAGAGAAATACAAGAACCATTTTATTATCTTTAAAAAAAAAATTTAAATTTTTGCATATTTTAATTTACTGAGTTACATGTTGCTAAGCAGGTATATGACACTAAAGTACAACAAAAAAATATGAGGCATGCAATGACTCACTCCCCCCCAACTAAAACTAGGTCTTGTCCTCAATGTTCTAAACTAAGCACATGGACATGTAAAGTAAAGCGAGGGAAGGAAGGATTTTACCTCGAAGCGTTAATATCCATTTTTTTCAAGCTACTTGCAAGATCATTAGTAGCAACAAGGAAACATAGATACAACTACTCAGTAAATAAATTCGATTAATCAATATTTTTATCATAGATTAACAACCGAAATTTTTGAGGATCTTCCCAATAAAATAATTTAACAGTGAGAAGAATGTTGGGATCCTCATAAAAATGCAACTCCCCCCAACTAATGTCAGGCTCAAGGTCAGAGGAGATGATGCAAAACCTATGGCTTCCAAATTTTTTTGGGACAGTTATAAAAGGAATACCACACTTTTTAGGAATTATACTCAAGGAAAGATCATTGGTGTTGGTATTTTCTATAACAACCTCTCTTTTTTTATTATCAAAAACAGGCGGAGGCAATGGTTCAATAAAAGGGGTAGGGTCGAAGTGATGTTCTAATGAAGCTTCACCACCCTCTGCTTGTCCTAGAACAGAATCTATGGAGATATAATCAAAGGAATTGAATTTCTGTTCTATGCACATGGTTTTGGACTGGACTTGGATAAAGCTATCTATTTGGGCCTCAATGTCATAATCACTGAAGAAGGTCAAGCAGTCTAAAAGATTGCTAGCTTCTTGTTGAATTTTAAGATCATCTAAAGTGGGCCCAATATTTTCCAAGTCTTCTCTCAAAGAATTTTGAAAGTTAAAATTTTGTGAAGAACATGTGCTAGTATCCTTACCATCTTCTTCCACAACACATTCTGTTTGTTCACGAATGGGGTACACATAACATTCAAGCTCAGGACGAGAGCTTTGATTGATAGCAAGGATAGGTGATGGGCAACTTGGTGACACCACCTCTTTGGTCGAAAGAGGTGAGGGTTCATGAATATCACAAGAATCTAAATCAGATTTAGATTTTTCAATTATGTCCTCTCTAGGGTCACTTTCTGTCACGCCCCAAAAACCGAGCGCGAGGAAAGAAAGAAAGAAAGAAAGAAAGATACCAAAAAGTGCTGAAAAAAAAAATCATTTTGATAAATGCTGAATTTTTATAAAGTTCGTAATTAATTATGCTTTTGGAATTTTGATATTCCGTTCGTGTAGGTCCATGTAAAACGTGATTTCGCACAACTTTTGCCTAATGACATTTTTCCCGATTCCACACCGTTTGGGCAGAAAACTAAAATTTCAGTAGCAGTTTTTTTTTTTTTTTTTTTTACAGCAGCAGATTTTTGGCAGCAGCAGTGTGTTTTGACAGCAATTCCACATCGACACCAAATTTGATAATTCCTCGAATTTGACCTCCAAAACGTACATAAACAAGTCTGAATAGATGTATAACATGTATGGTAACTAACCGGAACTAAATCCGAGCACAATTTAATAAAACGAGAGGTCGGGAGAGATTTATCCCTTTTTATTTTTTGAAAGAGATGAAAGGAGAGAGATGCGGAGGAAGAAGTGCAAGGAGGTTTTAAATATTCATACACATGTAATAAACGATACGGGAACATTCTAAAACATTAAAATAACGTAGTTATAAGGAAATGAAAACTCGAGAGAGTGAAAGAGATTTTAAAAAAAGAGAAAGAGATTGGGGGAGAGAGATAGAGGGAGAGATGGAGAAAGAAAGAATACATTCTTTTGAAACCTTTGAACTCTTCGAAAACAAAATTTAAACTTGATCCGGCAAGGATCGAAACACAAAATGAACTAAATAATGAAACCTCAAGACATTACATCGAATTAATGAATCCGACAAGGATTCACAATCAAGAAAAGAAGCCGGCAAGGCTTTACAATTTGAAATGAAATTAAAGGTAATAAGTTTAATGGAGTCCAATGATCTCGGGACTTAGTTACATATGATCAACAAAGTCAACAAGTTTAACAAGTAAGCAAAGAAAGGACTAAACACTTGTCCATTAAATCTATGAACCTCAAGAACAAAAGAATAAGATGTTAGGTCCACGAAGTTTTGTAATTTCGTAATACAACAAGTCCAAGGTATTAACTTATTACAAATTTCTACGGAGTCTAAAATATGCGAGAGAGCTATACATGTAGAAATCAAGTATTTGTTTTCAAATGTGAACAAAAGTGACGATATCCGTGTGTCGGGTCACACATGCCCCATGCCTTTATTGAAATCACCTGAAAAAGGGTGAGACTAGATTCTCTAAGCACGACGGCTTAGTAGATCATATTGTAACAAGTCTATATGCTACCCATGATTAAAATGCAATGAGGTGCAATGCTCGCCACCACGGCGTCAATGAAATGAGATTGAGCCACAAGGCTATGCATGAAATGTGCACTCCTCTCATCACCGGACTATGAGCCACCCACACAAGGAGTGTAGCATACCAACCCATAGTTGGAGTTTGAATGTTTCTTAAGGTCATTCTCCTTGTCTCATATCACAACCCATATCCGGATTTTGTCACTTTCAAATCAAACACCCGCACATGGGGTTTTTCTCTTTTGCAAAACAAACCTTTTTGAATGTCGTGCAAATGTTATGCTTGCCGATTTGGCCTCAATGCTCAATGAATGCGATGACAATATGATTGATAACATATTCATGGCATTTCTCAACAATTTACATAGACAACATAATGGAACAAAGTTCCAAGTGCCGCAACCAATATGTTATAACAATTATTGACTAACGTCCTAACATGCTTCCACACAAAAAGGAGCATCCTAATCACATCTAATCAACACACAATCACAAATTTGGCAATTAACACATTCAAATCACAAAGGGGCTAAAAGCCCTAATTTTTCAAATTTGGGGAAAAGACCTAAACATGTGTCTAAGTTTGCACATAAAGGTTACCCATTACATTTTAATCATAAATATCATATGGAAATGAAACAACAAGAATCTACCTCAAAGCTTAGCTTCCATGAAATTCAAAGGCAACTCAAGAGAGCTAGGCAATCCCAAAATAACTTCAATGAGGTTGCTAGGATATTAAGGAAGCTCCAAGAATACCACTCTAAGCAAGAATAACCCAAGGTTAGGATAGATATCACAAAACTAGCAAAAACCCTAGGTGTTAGAGATTGGAAAACTTACCCACACTAAGAATCCTTCAATGAATATGGTTAGGATTGTTAGGATATCTTCTAAATACTCCCAAGAAGCTATACAAAGAAGGAGATGATCATTACTAACCAAAATTCCGAAATCTATATAAACCCTAGAAATTGGGGGTTTGCTAGAATGCTTACCAAATGACGATTACAAGCTCTAGGAAGGTTAGAGATGATGGAGAATGATGATCTTGACCTCCCCTAGTAATCTTGTAGAAGGAAACCCAAGGAAGAAGAAGAACTTTGGATTTTCTTGGCTCTTGACTTGAAGGAGAAGAAGAAGAGAAGGAAGGAGAAGAGAAAAACAAAATAACGTGAATGCTCCCAAATGGGAGCATTCAGTCAACTATAGGCAAATGGGTGGGGTCCACTTTGTTTTACCAGCTCATTTTAATTAAACTGGTGTATCTATGAATAGTATAACCTAACAGTGTAAACTCCAAAATTAAATAAACACACCCACATGAACATAAATTAATTTTAAAGCATATGAAAGGGAAAATAAATAATGTAGTCATGCTCTTGAATTTTTTGTACAGCTAAATAAATTAAGAGCCCACATAAATATCTGAAAAGGCAAAATTACCCAATTACCGTTAAATAAAATTTTTTGATTATGACACTTTCAAAGGTAGGGGTAGAGTCAACAGGGGACTCTTCCTTTCCTAATTGCGTGCAATCACCTAAACTCTCGTCATCTTTTAAAACCTTATTCTCATCCTTGTAACTCTCCTCACTATATATGTCATCTATTGAGGTGCTCTGGACAAAGAGATTGTGCAGTTTTATCCAGGCAGTGAAGGAGTTGATGTCTGGGGTTGTATGTTGAGGAGAAGATGGTTCTACAACTTCATGCTCAATGGTTTGGTTTTGGAGTTCTTGTTGGGTTATCACTTTCTCAAATGAGTTGTTAACCTCACTCGGTATGAACCCATCATTGTCCTCTAATTCCATTCCATTGTTAGTGTCTTGAAATTCAGGTTGTAGCGTTGAAGGACTGGTATAGTCTTCTAAAGGTTGGCTATCAAATGCTTGTTGATATCTAGCTCCTAATTTATCAATTGCACTCTCTAGCCTTTTCATTTCACTAAGGAGCAATTCTAACATACCATTATCCTCAACTTGGTTATTCTCCTCATTATAACTATATAAAGTTTCACCCCATTGTTGTTGGTAATAGTCCCCTTCCCATTGTGTTTGTGTGCAAGACTCCCCAGAAGGAAAGTCTTGGTGCATTTGGTTATCGTGGGAACTACTACTATATCCTACACTATCATTTTGGTTATATCCCCATTGCGATTGATAGAACTCTCCAGGTGGAGGTTCTTGATACGTTTGATAACATGGGGGACTAACACGATGGTTTTCCCATTGTGGTGATTGGTAGCACTCAGGTTGATAATGTGCATCATATGTGGGTGCTTGCCAACTCGGGGTATAGTTCTCATTACCTAATGTGTACCCATTCGTGGTATTTGTGTTGTATGGAGGGTAATATGCATAAGACATGTTTACCCAAAATATTTAAACAAAAGAATTTTTTTTTTTCTTGTGAGAGAAAAAGTCCAATGATTTTTTTTTTTAAGCAAAAGAAGAAAAATGGAAAAACTTAGTAAAATCCTAACCTTGTTGCCTTCCCCGGCAACGGCGCCAAAAACTTGACACGACTAAAAAGTTGTGCGCTCTTGTGCAACACCCAAGTGTAGGTGATCGTGCAAGTAATATAGTACTGGAAGTCCAGGTTGATCCCACAGGGAAGGAATAGGAAGAATGTCTACTAAGCTACAACCTAAAGAAAAAGAAAATAAGAATATATGATTGGAGGTGTAATGTAATAACCTGCATTTCCATTTATTCCTAAATTTCATTTTCATATTTAATTGGCAATTGCAATGTATATTTAATTTCAATGGGTATTGACTGCTTCATTTAAATTACATTTCTCATGTTCTAAATTTTATTTCTTGAATTATTGCAAGCTAAGAATGTTGTTGAGGTTAAATTGTAATTTTTATAAAATTAGTGATACCAGAATGGATTTCAAAATCTGTATTTCAAAACGGTGAAAATAACTTCTATTGACTCAATCAGTATTTTTATAAAACCAGAAAATCAATTCTTAAGTTAAAATGGAATTCCCGTATTTTTGTGGTGACCACCGCGCCCCGAAAATACCAGTTTATGTCCAAAACTGTCCATGTTGTGTTTAACTTTCACAGATTTTAGAAGTGACCGATTTGGACATTTGCTTTATTGCTATTTATGGCAAGTAATCATTGGATATGCCTTGTTTGGATGTTACAATTGTGTGTGTGTTATCTTATGCCTTAAGCTAATTTTTCCCAAACACTTCAACTTTTGACCCCTACACTTGACCCCTATTGATCTATGCTTGCCTCTTCAAATCTGATGGCAAATATATATACGTATGTATGTCACACACACACACAAATCTGTGATATTGGTGGCTCTTTAGTTAATTAACAATCAAATTCAATTTGTTGAGTGTTTAGGAAATTGCTTGGCCACCAAGTTCATCCATTTATACCCTCTATATATGCACACATACACTCTCATTCTGCATTATAAACACAGAGAGTTTAGAGTGAGCTTGAGAGTTTAAACCACTGAAATTTTTAGAGAGAAGAAGCTTATTTTCTCCATAGTTTCAAGCTTGAAGTTTCTATTGGGTTGCTTAATTCAAATTTCTTTCTCAACAACACCCTTGCTCTTAATCCCAGTGAGTATTTCTAACTCACTAAGAATGTAAATTATACTTGTTTGCTATGTATGTGATTGTAATTTAGAATCCTCCATTTCAAATTTCGTCCATGGAAGCTTGAGCTTCAAAAAATCAAGATTTTCAAACCTAAACCAAAACTTGTTTTTAGAGTTGATTATGAAAGATTATACCTCATTGATGATATGTCTGAAGTTTTAGAACCCAATTCGTTCATATAAGAAAGTATATTGAAAATGAAGTTTGGACATGTTTTAGTTTTGCCTAAAATTGGAAAGCTATGGATCAAATGGTGTTAAATAAATCTTAGATTCTTAATCCTTATTGAAAAAGGAAGAGATCCATATATAACATGATATACACACTTACAGAATGGAAATGGGTCAAAAAGGACCCCTGTTTGCTGAAACAGAACAGTTCCTGCGAAGAAGATGAAGCCTCGGCTTCATCTCGCGCCACGATCGCGCGCGCGAGTATCGCGCGAGCGGCCCGCGCGAGCGACCCCTCGCGCGAGCGACCGGCGCGCGCGAGGTAGGCGTCTCCAGGCAGACGTAAGAGTTTTATTATATATAATGAAAAATTGGCTGGTCGCGCGAGCGAGGGTCGCGCGAGAACCCCTTCGCGCGAGCGACCTTGCTTTCCTCAGGCAGACAGAAAAGTTTATTAATAAAAGGAAAATGGGCTTATCGCGCGAGCGACCCTTCGCGCGAGCGGCCCGCGCGCGCGAGGTTTAGCAGTTTCTGTTTTTGTCTGTTTTTCTGTTAAGGGACTGTTTGGATAAAATTTATATACTGTTGAGGTTCTGTTTGGGAAACTTGGTTAATCAGAACTCTATTTGGTTATGTTTGAATGATTAAAACATTGTAGTATGACTCATTAATCCCCGTACGCGTGTTATTCCTTTAATTCAGCATTTTTGTTTAAGTGCATACCATTCATGTGGGTCCGTGGTACATGCATAGGGGTGTCAGTCTGTGTGGAAAAGAGTAATGGTAGTGTGGAAAGAGTATGAGTTTGTGTTTGTGGTCGTGGTTGTGGTTGTGGTTGAGTATGAGTTTGTGGTTGTGGTCGTGGTTGTGGTTGTGGTTGAGATTGTGGAAGAGGGTATCTTTGAAATGCGACGGTGGCAAATATGGACACTCCCTGACGCCCATGGAAGCGTTAAAGTGTGTGAAGCCGAACTCGGACACTCCCTGACACCCGTGGTAGTGCTAAAGTGTGGCCTACGGACACTCCCTGATAACTCGAGTCTGGATACTGTGTGAGGGGTTGCCCCGGTATTTGCATGGCGGTTAGGGTATTCAAAGTGTGAGGCATTGGACACTCCCTGGTACCCCGGACCAAAGTGTGAGGCAAACTGGACACTCCCTGGCGCCCCGTTGCTAAAGTGTGGCTGTCTGAGTGTTTCAAAGATACCAGGAGTAGGATAGTGGGTTGTTGTGACTGTCGAGAGAAAAGAGTCGGCAAGATGAGTGTGGTGCATTGTTCTCATACACGGTCCCATCTGCGTAAATTTACCCTCTTTAATAATGTTATGGTTGTTTTCCTAAACGAGCTCTTTAATCATAATTATAAACTTGTGGATTTAATTTGGGATTGGAAAAAGGTAAGTTGGTATGTTTTACATTCAAAGTTATGTTTTTAATACTCACCAGCTTCTTGAAGCTGACGATGTTGATGCGTCCTGGACATTCGTGTTCAGGCTTTTCAGGTTACAATCAGGAGGAATCATACGATTATGCTAATTAAGAATGGCTGCTGTTGGAACGAGAAACTGTTTATTATATGTTTTAAGTTTATCTGTTTTAAGTTATGAACTGTTTTGTTTTAAGGATGACTGTAACCGACACTAAGTTATTATTTTATTTTCAAGGCGGTCTGTGCCTTAGTTGACCCCGGTTCATAAGATGTAATAAGTTAGAAAATTTTTGTAAGCCTTGATTGCTTTACTCTGATTAATATGTTTTGTTGTTTGACCTTTGGGACGGAATCGATCCTTCAAACTGTCGCGACCTACGGGTCCATAATGGAAATTAAACGCTTTCCTTATTTATGCTACGTCGGGGCGTGACAGGATTTAGTGGTATCAGAGCCAGGTTATTATTTATCCCAAGATAGTTTAGCCAGGTTAGGGTTTACCAGTATAGACCCGATTCCACATTCCATTAAGTGTTACACACCCGATGATTCGACAGGGAGGATAGACTCAGAACCCAAACGCCTAAGATTATTCTGTTCTGACTTTAAGTAGTACCTTTTTATCAGGTATGGATCCAGCTCCCCCACTTTATGTACCAGACAGGTTTGGAGGACACTTCGTGATACCTGGGGCAGTGATCCCAGCTTTTCTCGACTTATATCAGGCGGCCGTAGAGCAGTTGGCCGTGACGACGGTAGTATCTGAGGTATGGCACCAGGTTCACGTGGTAGGCCTAGTTGACCTGACCCGTATCCGTTTTGAGCTTCGATATTTCGCAGAGGCTCAGCGTCTGGTTTTGGTCGAGATTCTGAGGTTGGTCGATAGTGATGCTTTCTACCTTTCCCTCGAGATCCAGATCGTGCATGCCCATCTGGCTCAGTTGGAGATGCCTCCGCCGGTGGTACCCATTGCTGAGGATGATGCAGAGGTTGTTCATGTGGTCCCAGTAGGTGGGGAGATCTTAGAGGACGGCATAGGTCTGGACAATCTTGCCGCTGAGCTCGAGGCTGAGCTAGCACTTGAGCTAGCCCTGCCTGAGGAGATGGTAGATGAGGCAGATGCTCCTGTACCTGCCTCATCGTCCACCTCTCACAGCTATGACGGGGTTGGACCGTTTGTTGTTCAGCGATTTCGCCCTGTCGATTCGCTAGATCTCCTGATGGCCGCTTATGGAGATGATTGACGTTCTAGTTATGACTTGTATATATTAACCACTTTTGACTATTAGCTCTGTCTCTTTTTGCAGCTGTAATTACATGCATTAGAGTATAGGGCAATGACCCCATTTTTGTAACATTAACTCTTGCATGCGTCCTAACCCATACAGATAGGGTAGGCATTGATCTGACCATACATGTTTTTGTATCTACTTGACAGAAGTTATATATATAAGATATACTCTTTTGAATGTTGTTGTCATTTAAATTACTTCATAGCACTATTGCATGCATGTTTCTCATTCTACTACCACTATCATGCATAGAATGGCTGGAGGAGTCAGGATGAACAGGAACCTGATCGAGGGAGCGCCCGAGGCTGCTGATCCTACAGGGATGTTTGAAGCATTTATCAGACGGTTAGAAAGAATCGGTAATACGAACGACAACCGAAGAGACCGTCAAACGGGAGACAAGTTGCTAGAAAGATTCCGTGCTCTAAGGCCCGAACAGTTTGCGGGTACCGCGGAACCCTGGAAAGCGGAACAGTGGTTGAGACAGATGGACCGCATGTTCGAAGCTGTCCAATGCAACGAGATAGACAAGAGAAGATTAGCTACATTTCAGTTGACCGATGCTGCCGCAGATTGGTGGGATTCGGTCATAGCTACTATCGGGAATGTAGCTGCAACGGGAATGACGTGGACTGCGTTCAAGGGGAGATTTTTGGAGAAGTATTTCCCGGCTACGGAGAGGCACAGAAGAGAGAAGGAATTCATGGACCTGACGCAAGGAACCAAGTCGGTGCAAGAGTACACCACACAGTTTGAAAGACAGTCTCGGTTTGCTCCACACCTGGTTGATACTGAAGAGAAGAAGATCCGTAAGTACAATCAAGGGCTGACACCGCAGATTCGTCGCCTGACTCTCGGCCACTTGGATAAATCGTTTGAAGGACTTGTTGGTTTGGCTACCGATCTGGAAGAGGATGCTCGAGTGAACCGTAAACAATTTGAATTCCGACCGCCTCAAAGGGGTAATTTTGGGAATAGACCACCAATGAACCGTACCCCAGGGCAGAAGAGGAATTTCGACGGAAGCAAGAAGACTCAGGCTATTACCTATCCGACTCAACCTCGAGTAGGCGAAGGAAGTAGTAGTGGAAAGTGCTTCAACTGTGGCAACCCTGGTCACTTGGCTCGTGATTGCAAGGCACCAAGGCGTGCTACTCAGCAAGGGATAGTCTGCTTCAACTGTGGTGAACCAGGTCACATCAGTAGATTCTGCACCGCTCCTAAGCAGGTGACTTATGGTCAACAGGGTCAGACTCGCTTGAATGCTGTTATCCCTGATGCCGCTGGATATGATGGAACTGCGTATGAAGAAGGAAATTATGGAGAAGCTCAACCTGATCAGCAAGCGGTAGAAGGTACATTAACTCTGTTTAACTCCTATGTTAAAGTGTTATTTGATACGGGTGCTGCTCTTTCGTTCATATCTGTTAATACAATTCGGAGATTGGGTATTTTACCTCATCGCTTAGAGAAAGCTTTGAAGGCTACCTCGCCACTAGGAGCTGCAGTCAGATTAGGACACGTGTGCAAGGATTGTCCCTTACGGTTGGGAGATCGAGAAATCCCTGCTAGGTTGATCGTCCTATCGATGAAGGAGTTCGACATAATCCTAGGAATGGATTGGCTCTCTCAGAATCAAGTGAAGTTGGATTGTGCGAGGAAGAGAATTACATTCCCCGACAATGAGAATCAACCCTTTGATTTTCAATGTAACCCTACGGGAGATATGTTCCTCACGAGATGTTTAGCCAACATCGAAGTCGTCAGTACAGAGGTGACAGCTTCATCTATACCTGTAGTCAAGGACTTCGAGGAAGTATTTCAAGACGTTTCTGGTCTACCGCCCGAGAGAAGTATAGAGTTCTGCATTGAACTTATACCAGGTACCGTACCGATCACCAAGGTTCCCTACAGAATGGCCCCCACAGAACTGTTGGAATTGAAGGAACAAGTTCAAGAGCTCGAGAACCTAGGTTTTGTACGCCCAAGTACATCGCCTTGGGGAGCACCGGTGTTATTTGTAAAGAAGAAGGACGGGACACTCAGATTGTGTATCGACTACAGAGAACTAAACCGTGTGACTATCAAGAACAAGTATCCCTTGCCCCGGATTGACGATTTATTTGATCAACTACAAGGAGCAACGACATTTTCCAAGATAGACCTTAGGTCGGGATATCATCAGTTGAGGGTACGAAAAGAAGACATACCTAAGACTACTTTCAGAACCCGATATGGTCATTATGAATTTCTGGTGATGCCATTTGGAATGACGAATGCCCCGGCAGTATTCATGGATTTGATGAACAGAGTGTTCAAGCCTTATTTAGATCAGTTTGTCATCGTCTTTATTGATGATATTTTGATCTATTCTAAGTCAGGAGAAGAACACGAGCAACATCTACGGATTGCAATGCAGACGCTCAAGGACCAGCAGTTGTATGCCAAGTTCAGTAAGTGTGAGTTCTGGTTGCAGGAAGTGAAATTTTTGGGACACAAGGTGTCATCTCAAGGAATTTCCGTGGATTCATCCAAGACCGATGCTGTATCAAACTGGGTTAGGCCAAGCAACCCTACAGAAGTTTAGAGTTTTCTAGGACTCGCAGGCTATTACAGGAGATTCGTTGAGGGATTCTCAAAGATAGCAGCTCCTTTAACTGGGTTGACGAAGAAGAATCTGAAGTTTGAATGGACAGAGAAGCATGAGCGAGCCTTTCTAGAGTTGAAAGAGAGACTCACTACCGCGTCGGTACTAGCAATACCCAAGCCTGATGAGAAGTTCACTATCTTTAGTGACGCATCATATCAAGGGTTAGGGTGTGTACTTATGCAAGATGGCAGAGTGATCGCCTATGGATCTAGACAGCTGAAGCCGAATGAGTTGAACTATCCCATTCATGATTTGGAATTGGCGGCAGTAGTTTTCGCACTCAAGATTTGGAGACACTATCTCTACGGTGAGAAGTTTGATTTGTTCTCCGATCACAAGAGCCTGAAGTACTTGTTCACACAGAAAGAGTTGAACATGAGGCAACGCAGATGGATGGAGTTGATCAAAGATTACGATTTCACATTAGAATACCACCCGGGTAAAGCCAATGTGGTTGCTGATGCCCTGAGTCGACAGACTCGTGGGACGATCGCCTCCTTAATGGTTAGAGAGTGGCGAGCTTTGGAAACCTTGGCGGAATTCGATGTATAGAGTGCTGAAGAAGGAGAAGGACAATTGTTCGGATGTCTTATCCTGCAGCCTGTTCTTATCGACCGCATTATTGGAGCTCAGAAAGAAGATGAGAAGTTTCAGACGTGGTTCGTGAAGATGTCAGAAAAAGACCCGACAGAGTGGAAAGTGGGAGTCGATGGAGGATATCGGTGCAGGAATAGATTATGTGTGCCAGGTAATGAAGAGTTAAGGAAGGATATCCTGGAAGAAGCACATAAGTCGAGATATACAGTTCACCCGGGAGGAACGAAGATGTACAAAGATTTGAAGAGAAATTTCTGGTGGGAAGGTATGAAGAAAGACGTGGCCGAATTCGTATCCAAGTGTTTGACGTGTCAGCAAGTCAAGGCTGAACATCAGAGACCGTCAGGATTGTTGCAACCGCTACCTATCCCTGGTTGGAAGTGGGAACACATTACAATGGATTTTGTAGTAGGATTACCTCGATCGCAGCAAAATCATGACGCCATTTGGGTAATCGTGGATCGATTGACGAAGTCAGCTCATTTCATTGCTTATAGTATGACATACCCTGTAGAGAAGATGAGCCGGATGTACATACAACAAGTTGTGCGACTTCACGGTGCACCTGTGTCAATTGTGTCAGACCGTGACGCGCGTTTTACCTCTGGATTTTGGGAAAGTCTACAAGAAGCTATGGGAACTTCGCTCAAGATGAGTACTGCTTTTCACCCTCAGACAGATGGGCAAACTGAGCGTGTTAATCAGATCATGGAGGATATGCTCAGGGCTTGTGTGATCGATTTTGAAGAATCTTGGGAGACACACTTGCCGTTGGTTGAATTTGCCTATAATAACAGTTATCACGCGAGTATCGGTATGGCTCCGTTCGAAGCATTGTACGGACGACCATGTCGTTCCCCATTGTGTTGGGCAGAGGTTGGGGACTCAGAATTGTTGGGGCCAGATTTGGTTAGAGAAACCAACGAGAAGATTTCTTTGGTCAAGGAGAGGATGAGAACCGCTCAAAGCCGATATAAGAGTTATGCTGATCGACGCCGGAAGGATTTGGAGTTTAGTGTTGGAGATCACGTGCTTCTCAAGGTTTCACCAACCCGAGGAGTAGTACGTTTTGGTCTCAAGAAAGGGAAATTAGCTCCGCGTTTCATCGGACCGTTCGAGATTTTGGAACGTGTCGGGAAAGTAGCTTATCGACTGGCGCTACCACCGAAGATGTCTGGGGTTCACAACGTATTTCACGTAAGTATGTTGAGGAAATACATACGAGACCCCTCGCACGTGGTTAGTTATGACGATATTGAGACGAGTCATAAAGTTTCTTACAAGGAGAGACCTGTGAAAATTTTGGATCAGAGTATCAAGAAGTTGAGGAATAAGGATATCCCGTTGGTGAAGGTTCAGTGGAATCACCATGACGAGAACGAAGCCTCGTGGGAAGTTGAAGCTGATATGAGGAAGAAGTACCCAGAGTTGTTTCAGGACTAGTTAGTCTTGATTTCGGGGACGAAATCCTGTTTAAGGGAGGAAGGGTGTAATAACCTGCATTTCCATTTATTCCTAAATTTCATTTTCATATTTAATTGGCAATTGCAATGTATATTTAATTTCATTGGGTATTGACTGCTTCATTTAAATTTCATTTCTCATGTTCTAAATTTTATTTCTTGAATTATTGCAAGCTAAGAATGTTGTTGAGGTTAAATTGTAATTTTTATAAAATTAGTGATACCAGAATGGATTTCAAAATCTGTATTTCAAAACGGTGAAAATAACTTCTATTGACTCAATCAGTATTTTTATAAAACCAGAAAATCAATTCTTAAGTTAAAATGGAATTCCCGTATTTTTGTGGTGACCACTGCGCCCCGAAAATACCAGTTTATGTCCAAAACTGTCCATGTTGTGTTTAACTTTCACAGATTTTGGAAGTGACCGATTTGGACATTTGCTTTATTGCTATTTATGGCAAGTAATCATTGGATATGCCTTGTTTGGATGTTACAATTGTGTGTGTGTTATCTTATGCCTTAAGCTAATTTTTCCCAAACACTTCAACTTTTGACCCCTACACTTGACCCCTATTGATCTATGCTTGCCTCTTCAAATCTGATGGCAAATATATATACGTATGTATGTCACACACACACAAATCTGTGATATTGGTGGCTCTTTAGTTAATTAACAATCAAATTCAATTTGTTGAGTGTTTAGGAAATTGGTTGGCCACCAAGTTCATCCATTTATACCCTCTATATATGCACACATACACTCTCATTCTGCACTATAAACACAGAGAGTTTAGAGTGAGCTTGAGAGTTTAAACCACTGAAATTTTTAGAGAGAAGAAGCTTATTTTCTCCATAGTTTCAAGCTTGAAGTTTCTATTGGGTTGCTTAATTCTAATTTCTTTCTCAACAACACCCTTGCTCTTAATCCCAGTGAGTATTTCTAACTCACTAAGAATGTTAATTATACTTGTTTGCTATGTATGTGATTGTAATTTAGAATCCTCCATTTCAAATTTCGTCCATGGAAGCTTGAGCTTCAAAAAAATCAAGATTTTCAAACCTAAACCAAAACTTGTTTTTAGAGTTGATTATGAAAGATTATACCTCATTGATGATATGTCTGAAGTTTTAGAACCCAATTCGTTCATATAAGAAAGTATATTGAAAATGAAGTTTGGACATGTTTTAGTTTTGCCTAAAATTGGAAAGCTATGGATCAAATGGTGTTAAATAAATCTTGGATTCTTAATCCTTGTTGAAAAAGGAAGAGATCCATATATAACATGATATACACACTTACAGAATGGAAATGGGTCAAAAAGGACCCCTGTTTGCTGAAACAGAACAGTTCCTGCGAAGAAGATGAAGCCTCAGCTTCATCTCGCGCCACGATCGCGCGCGCGAGTATCGCGCGAGCGGCCCGCGCGAGCGACCCCTCACGCGAGC
This sequence comes from Hydrangea macrophylla, assembly GCA_033977485.1. Classification (NCBI taxonomy): domain Eukaryota; kingdom Viridiplantae; phylum Streptophyta; class Magnoliopsida; order Cornales; family Hydrangeaceae; genus Hydrangea; species Hydrangea macrophylla. The sequence continues at coordinate 15,340,976 of CM066990.1, read as the reverse complement.
GACCCGCGCACGCGAGGTAGGCGTCTCCAGGCAGACGTAAGAGTTTTATTATATATAATGAAAAATTGGCTGGTCGCGCGAGCGAGGGTCGCGCGAGAACCCCTTCGCGCGAGCGATCCGCGCGCGCGACCTTGCTTTCCTCAGGCAGACAGAAAAGTTTATTAATAAAAGGAAAATGGGCTTATCGCGCGAGCGGCCCGCGCGCGCGAGGTTTAGCAGTTTCTGTTTTTGTCTGTTTTTCTGTTAAGGGACTGTTTGGATAAAATTTATATACTGTTGAGGTTCTGTTTGGGAAACTTGGTTAATCAGAACTCTATTTGGTTATGTTTGAATGATTAAAACATTGTAGTATGACTCATTAATCCCCGTACGCGTGTTGTTCCTTTAATTCAGCATTTTTGTTTAAGTGCATACCATTCATGTGGGTCCGTGGTATATGCATAGGGGTGTCAGTCTGTGTGGAAAAGAGTAATGGTAGTGTGGAAAGAGTATGAGTTTGTGTTTGTGGTCGTGGTTGTGATTGTGGTTGAGTATGAGTTTGTGGTTGTGGTCGTGGTTGTGGTTGTGGTTGAGATTGTGGAAGAGGGTATCTTTGAAATGCGACGGTGGCAAATATGGACACTCCCTGACGCCCATGGAAGCGTTAAAGTGTGTGAAGCCGAACTCGGACACTCCCTGGCACCCGTGGTAGTGCTAAAGTGTGGCCTACGGACACTCCCTGATAACTCGAGTCTGGATACTGTGTGAGGGGTTGCCCCGGTATTTGCATGGCGGTTAGGGTATTCAAAGTGTGAGGCATTGGACACTCCCTGGTACCCCGGACCAAAGTGTGAGGCAAACTAGACACTCCCTGGCGCCCCGTTGCTAAAGTGTGGCTGTCTGAGTGTTTCAAAGATACCAGGAGTAGGATAGTGGGTTGTTGTGACTGTCGAGAGAAAAGAGTCGGCAAGATGAGTGTGGTGCATTGTTCTCATACACGGTCCCATCTGCGTAAATTTACCCTCTTTAATAATGTTATGGTTGTTTTCCTAAACGAGCTCTTTAATCATAATTATAAACTTGTGGATTTAATTTGGGATTGGAAAAAGGTAAGTTGGTATGTTTTACATTCAAAGTTATGTTTTTAATACTCACCAGCTTCTTGAAGCTGACGACGTTGATGCGTCCTGGACATTCGTGTTCAGGCTTTTCAGGTTACAATCAGGAGGAATCATACGATTATGCTAATTAAGAATGGCTGCTGTTGGAACGAGAAACTGTTTATTATATGTTTTAAGTTTATCTGTTTTAAGTTATGAACTGTTTTGTTTTAAGGATGACTGTAACCGACACTAAGTTATTATTTTATTTTCAAGGCGGTCTGTGCCTTAGTTGACCCCGGTTCATAAGATGTAATAAGTTAGAAAATTTTTGTAAGCCTTGATTGCTTTACTCTGATTAATATGTTTTGTTGTTTGACGTTTGGGACGGAATCGATCCTTCAAACTGTCGCGACCTACGGGTCCATAATGGAAATTAAACGCTTTCCTTATTTATGCTACGTCGGGGCGTGACATGTACTAACAAATCCTAACTAATTAAATTAAACTAAATAATAAACTAAAGCATAACGAAACATAATAAATTAAATAAATAAACTAAAGGTGTTGGAAACACGTGAATCCACATTAATCCTAACCATCTACCATGCACATTCATTAACGTTCTATGGAGTTCATTCCTCTTCCGCATTCCGTATTTTTCTAAAGATAAAGACTCAGTAGCCCTTTCATGACCGGGACTACATCATCACATTTGAGTAAAATACATGGAAGACGGTTTAAAACAATGATTATTACTTGCACTCTAAATGGTTTTAGCATTCAAAGTGGTTTTCAAAAGTCATTGAAGAAAAGGCCTTAAGGCTTTAAGTTCTAAAAACTGTTGTGACAAACTAAGCTTATTGGGACAATTTGATGACAGATTTCTAAAACAGAAAGTCATGGAATACTTAAAAGAATAATCTCAGGAATTAACATGTTCGATCGATCGAAGCGCTCTCGATCGATCGGACAGCACCATCCTTCAATCGATCGAAATGTCTTCGATCGCTTGACTATGGCCCTGGTTCGATCGATCGAAATACCTTCGATCGATCGAGCCCAAGGTTTCTAAAGATTGCATGGCAGAGGCTGGGAATCAATATTTCATCACATATTCCCAACGTCTAAACTACGAAAACATAATAAAACTATTGCAGAAATAGTAAAACAAAGCAATCATCAACATCTAAACTAATAAACAATCAAAGAACATAGATTGGAAAGAAAAAAACCTGTAAATAATCTGAATATAATCTGAATAAACTTGAAACAAACTTGAATCTTCAATCTACAATGGAAAAGGAGAAAGAAGAAGATTAATCTAACCTAAACTACTCCTAATCTAACCCTAAAACTACCCTAAACTGCTGTTTTTCGCGTTCTGGAGCGTCCTCCCTTCGTCTGGCGTCAAAATGACGCATATATAGGGTTCCCGCAGAGTTTACGCAACTTTTGGATGATTAAAAAGTTCGATCGATCGATCTTAGTTCGATCGATCGAAGGTTCGATCGATTGAACTCTTCTTCAATCGCTTGAACTCTCTGATTTTGACAACTCTGCGCACCGATGGGAGAATGGCAATAACTTTTCACTCGGACCTCGGATTGACCTCCCGTTTGCGGCCACGCGACCGTAACTCAAAGATCTACATTTCATATCTCTGGGAAAATCTTCCAAATCTGAAATCTTCATTGTCAAAATTGGCGTTTTCTCAGATGCTTCTGCTATTCTCTTCACCAGAATCACTTTCTATGCAATGTTTGCTTTCCATGACCTGTAAAATAGTGTAAAAACACATGTTTGAGTCTCAATATCATAGAAAACACTTAATCATTGATATGCATCTAAATCTAGGGACTTGGGGATAAAAGTATACATAAAAGACCGTGTAATACGCTATAAACATACACTTTTCACCTCGAATCAACTGGTACTACTGCATCATCACCTGCGTCATCATCTACGGCTACCTCATCCTCCCCTATCGGATAACCCTCTGCAACTATAATATCTATGCCAACTGGCACGTCCATACCAGCTGGGTCCTCGGGGTCCTCCTCCTCCGGATCATACTCCGACTCTTCGTCATTGGTGTCCTCGTCCTCTTCATCCTCCATCTCCTCATCTGCATCCTCTGGCTCATCATCGCCATCGCTCTCATCATCATTCTCCGGATCCTCATCTGCTGGGGGTGCATCAGCTATGTCCTCCTCTGGTTGGGGTGGAGGTGTCTGGGGTGGTGGCTCTGTCGGGGGTGGTGGAGGCGTTGTTCTAACTTCTGTAAGTAGAACCTGGTACAAAGAACGATTTCATAACATCAGTAGAGAATCCTCCTCGATGCGTTTGAAGGTCTCCTTGCAGTAGATCATCTCCTGACGTATCACTTCTGGGTCCTGGGTCCCAAATCTCTGCTGCTCAATCCGCATGTCTCGCTCTGTCTCTGCAATAGCCCTCTGCCTAACCTTCCAGGCATAGTACTGTGGATTTGCTGGCCCAATACTCCTCTCATACACATAGTGTCCTCCAAACTCGTCTGGAACGAACAGTGGCGGTGCCATGCTACCGAAAAAGGGACTATCTTAAGTCAGAACTAATCTTAATACTCATCTATAGAATCTCAAGGTTCTAGGACCAGATGGTGTGGGACAATCTGTGAGCGAAAAAGGTACAAAACCTAGGCTCTGATACCAAAAATCCTGTCACGCCCCGGAACGGCAAAAATAGAGAAAAATAAATTTCCTTTTTGGGTCCAAAGGCAGCGACGGGTGAAGTCACATGATTGTCCACACCACGCAGTACTAAGCAACAAGAGTAATAGTGTAACAAGAACGAAGTCTAGGTTCTGATCACGACGCAACATAAAGTCAACAGGAGTTACTAACTATTACATATCAGAGTCTCGAATCAAATATAAGACAGCGGAAGTACAAATGTCAAGGCAACATATGCCTGACTACAAAAAGGGGTTCTAAAACGGTAAAGACAATTAGCTACAATTCTAGTCTAGTCTTCAGTTGGCGTAGAGGTAGTCCTCGGCGTAGTAGTCTTCTTCGGTCTGACCTCCGTCGGGGAAATCCTCCACAGGGACTCCATCACCGGCATAGTAGTCCTCTCCTGCAGGCCCTTCACTTGTATAGTCATAACCAGGGTGCGCTGGAACGTAGAAATGTCCAGCGGCATAAACGCCGTCAGCTTAATGAAAGCCGAGTGAGTTAAATACTAACAGGGTATCGACTATTGATATTATCACAAGTTATAAATAGTAACCAAATTAGAATTCAGCAAGGGTAACTCCTTTAATCAAACCAATGATCCGATTACTGACGTCCTATTCATTTTAAGATCGATAACGCGTCTTGATGGGGGAACAGACTCGACAGTAGTTCAACTCTATAACACACCATTGCTCATCTACCGCTTTTAAGAACATATGCACAGTTCACCGCATGTCATGGATACCACGTTAGTCCATCCCCCGCTTTTAAGAACATATGCACAGTTCACCGCATGTCAGGGATATAACGCTTTAAACAATAGTACATCATTCTATGCCACGACTTAGCGACGTCTACCAGTGATCACGGTCCACCGCATGTCATAGACACCTTCGTCTGTCTACCGCTTTTAAGAACATATGATTAGATCATCTGGCCATCTTAGGGCAATTGGTCTGGTCCACCGCAAGTCATAGACACCTTCGTCTGTCTACCGCTTTTAAGAACATATGATCGACCAAAGTCCGCCCACGCAAATTTCCCGAATCTTAGCAAACCTACTTAAGTTCAACTCTATCACCGATACATGACAATCCCAATGTGGCCCGACTACTCTGAATGAAATGAATGTTAACTCCAAAAGATTCACGACTATTCTGTTATCTAACATTATAAACATTATCCGTTAGTCTTGTCGTTACTACGACCCTACGCTGCATTAACTCGTTATCATGTCTGTATTACAATAATAAAGCATGCTGGGAAATACTGAACAATAAATAAATAACTAAACAGTTATTATAAGAAAAACAGTATTCTGAAGCTTCCAATCGATTGGTATAAAGGTTCAATCGATTGGTATAAAAGTAGCATCAATCGATTGGAAAAAGATTCAATCGATTGGCATAGAAGTAGTGTCAATCGATTGATAAAAAGTTCAATTGATTGGATCACAATCCATGTCAATCGATTGCACAAAATGTCAATCGATTGGGACCTGAAAGATGTCAATTGATTGATAAGAGTACCAATCGATTGATACTTCGTCTTCTTCACAGAGAAGACTATCCAGCAACAAATAACGGGAATACATGGTTTCTGCATCTCTTCTTTATTAAAAACAAGTCCTAACATCAATGTAAGGCTACCAAGTGAGTTTAAAACTCACCTTAGGCGTTAAGGGCGTGTTTGGTTGTGTGTAATGAAGCTTGGAGCTTCAATGGTGGTCTTCCTCCCTCTCTCTCTCGTTCTCTGTCTTCTCTCTTCTCCTTCTCCTTCTTTTATTCTTCTTTCTGGTCTTCTTCTTCTTCCTCTTCAATCTCTCTCTGTGTGTGTGTGTGTGCAAATATATGTATATATGTGTGTATATATATATATATGAGTGTATATATATAAAATACACACACAAGACTCTCCCTCTCACTCTCTCTGATTTCAGCAACCAGAATTACGCCCAAAATGGGCTGGTATATATAGAAGGAAGGTGTTCACGTGGCCTCTCCCCAGCCAGAGCAAAAGAATCTGCCCAGCTGCCTCCAATCGATTGGCATAAGTGTCAATCGATTGACAAAAGCAATCGATTGGATAAAGTTCAATCGATTGGTATCCAAAATAAGGCAATCGATTGGAAAACAGTTCAATCGATTGGTATCCAAATTATACCAAGGGTAAGGCCAGGCTCAAACAAGTATTAAAAGAAGCATACAGGGTCTTATTCACATAATACATTACAAAAATACAGGGTATTACACATTATCATGCATGACAATGTAATGCAAATGAAATAACACAAATGTGGGTGTTATAATTAAAGATTACTAATATTTGTCATTTGAATTAAATTCTATTAAAAACTAAAGATTATTACATTACTAAACATTAATTCAAAAAATAAAAAGTTAAGATTGCATTTTAACAAATTGATTTTTTTTAAGCCGTTCACAGTTTATACTCATGCTTGCCAGGAGTATTATATTTGTTTGGGTATGATTGATCTTCAATTCTTCATTTTTCTTCATTAACATTCAATTTTTTGAATTCTTCAACAAAATACTATTTTCGGTCTCGAGTTCGTTATTGTGCATCCTCCCAATCCTTCAAGCAGTCAAGCATATCATGAGGAGATATAGCACTATTCCACCTATACTAAAAGCAGACTTTGATGGAATTGTAGAAACCGGAAGAGTTAATAAATCATGAGCTATGATGGAAAGAATAGGAAAAGCTCTTACATGTTCTTCCACCATGTCAAAAAGATCCAAATTTGTCATTTCCTTATTAGTTAATCGGCTATCCCACTCGGTTTCTCTATACTTATTTAATTCACCAAGGATGTTAGAACTACTTACAAATGATTGAGTAACACCTTTTAGTTTCTTTCGACTGAGAAACCGGCTCGTATAGGAAGCACCTGACGCTCCCAAACTTAACTCAAGAGCAGGAGTAGAAGAAGTTGTAATACTTTCTTTATTTGCATATTTTCATAGTAAATACGATATAAAGTTTCCAAAGTATTTTCCATTTCAAAATTAGTTATTTCTAGACCAGGCTCACATTTTGGTCCTTGCAACAATTCAAATATTTGTTTAACCACTTCACAAACACCATCAAAATAGAGTCTAGGATCCAAGATTGTAGATAAGTAAAATACAGGTGGAAGGTCAGACCAATATTTTTTGAACTTTTTTTTTCCATATCCTTGCAAATATCAATAAAAATAATTTTTTTTTGTTTATAATAATTAAATGCATGAAACATATTAAGTAATTCCATAAGAACTAAACAATAAGTGGAATAATAAACACCAGAAAAATTATTTGTAGTCTTGTAAAATACCTCTAAAAATTCATGAAATTCAAATGTTATATCCCAATCATGAGAAGTCAACCCAAGTAATGGAAAATTAACATTAATAAATTGAGTAATAATTTCACTATACTTTTTACAAGATTTTATCATAAGATAAGTAGAACTCCATTGAGTTTTAATATTCGTTTGCAATTTATTAGGATTAAGAAGATTTTGTTTATAAAGATTAAAGAATTGCTTGTACACAGGCAAGCATTGCAGCACAATATACCACTTCCTCACTAACTTTAGACATATGATTATTAATTTTTGATAATCCATCTTGAATAATCAAAGTAATGATATGACATACACAACGGCCATGAAATAATCTTCCATTCATGATTAGTTGTAGGCAACCTATAAGCATCTTACTAGCACTTGTATTAGTACTGGCATTGTCAAAAGTAATGGTCATTTTTTTTTTCTTTCCATAATATCATAATCATGAAAAACGTTAATTATATAATTAAAGATATTTTCACTAGCATGAGAATAGTCTAATGCACGAAAAGCAATGATGCTTTTATTCATTTTTTATTTTTCAATTTTCATCATCAAAATGGGCCGTTATACATATATATATATATATCATGTTTTATTATAAACAGTCCATAAATCAAAAGTGTATGCAATTTGCATATTAAAAGTAGAAAAGTCATCAATAAATTTTATTTTTTTGGTTGTTGAAAAATATATTGTATATCACTTCTAAGGGTATTTCTAGTAATAGGTTGGTAGGCAGATTGTAAAAAAATTGAAAATAAAATGTATAAAACACTCTTCTTCAACAAAAGTAAACGGCATATTGGATGCACAAACAAATCATGCCAAGCCTTCTCTTATTTATTATAATTTTTTTTGTTATAAAGAAAAGTTCCATAACTTGTGCTAGTAGAAGCAGAAATTTGGGATTGTATTGGGCCGCCCTTTTCAGCGGTGCCGGCCTCCCATGCAAGATTATGTTTGCCAATGATGTGCCTTTTAAGTGTCTTATTTCCACCACCTTTATAACAAAATTCATGTTTACATATATTAGAAATTGCTTGAGAATTATCCTCACTTTTTGTAAAAATAACCAAACTTTTGATTTTAATTTTCTTTTAGTGGTGGGATTCGAAGGAATTGGATTAGACCCCGTAATTTCGACTTTGTCATCATCCTCCTCCGATTCCAAATCATTGATCTCATTTCTTTTCCTATAATCTAAAATTTTAAAGTCATAAGTTAGCCCTTATCTATTTTTTGAAGATTTTGAATGAGATGCCAATTTTTTTTTTTTTGAAAAAAAAAGTAGGGGAAAGAAATATAAAAGATTTAAAATAACAACAATTAAATAAGCAAGAAGTGAAATAATAAATAAATTTACCTCAACTTGTAGTAGTAGAAGAAGAAGTGAAGAACTATGAATAATAAATATACTTAAGAGTTGTAGAAGTACTAAAAGAATTTTGAATCACCAATTTGAACTTGAATCACCAACTTGTAGCATTTTTTTTAATTTGCTTGTAAGTAACGAAGTAAGTAGAGAGAAAGTATAGATAATTGATTTTGGTATGAGAAAATATGTTATGAGTGGTTTGGGATTTATAGAAAACGGTTCTGGAAGTTAAAAATCAATTTTACATTTTTACCCCCAAAACTAGTCGTTTTATAGCCATTAGAGGGATATAAAGTGGAAATTTTTTTTTTTAAAAATTAAAAAAAAATTCCCAAACTAGCCGTTGGACGCCGGGCATCCGGGCTGGGTCAGGCTGGGCCACAATGGCTAGATATTTGCGGCCTCGGGCCTAGCCAAGCTTCGAGCTAGGTGCCGGGCCTGGCCGATCCATGGACACCAAAGGGGGTGTCCACCCCAGACCGGTGGCCGCGGACATCGCTATCCTGGCCTTTTGTACCAGGTTGGGCTAGGCTTTTGGCCCAGAAAAAGCAGGCCGAGCCAACTCGACCAAATTGACACCTCTACAAATTGGCACATAGAGGACACGTGGTAGTTAGACGAAGTGAGTATATAGTGGGGTTACTAAAAGTTATGCTGAGGAAGAGTGAGGTGCTTTTCTTGACATATTGTTAAATGGGGAGTGTAGACACCCTGTCCACAGGGAGTGACGAGAGATTTGATGAAATTTGGTTAAAAACATGCACACTACGACACTTATGATGGTTTGAGAGGTAGGGAGAGGCGTTCGGTATGGTAATCGATGGCAATGGAATCCATTGATAATGTACAACTTTCTTTGCGGAAAAGCATTTTCAAATGTCTATCTTTGAAATTTGAAAAAATATATATATATATATATATTTATCATTCCCCGATATTTTTAGGCTGCTATATATCACGAGAATCTCATTCCCAATTTTTAAATTCCTCAATGAATTGTGACACATACTGTGATAGTGATCGATGGTATCACACGCAATACCATGTGGTACAACTTGAGAAAGTGATTGAAAAACCAAATTTTGGGATTCAAATTTGGGAAGCACAACATGGAGTAAAATTGGTTAAATCAAATTTGGATTTCAAATTTAAGAAGGAGAAGGTCATTCAAAACATAATTTTGATATTTTTATGTTCACATCTCCTTTATGACAAAGTGTTTGGCTATTTATCCTTCGAAGGATATTTGTGTAATTTTGTGTGCGAGTGTGCCAAGCAAGCAAGTTGCCAATGTGATTGTATGAGTGTATAAGCCAAATGCGCCTCACAAGGCCAATTGTGACCGTTCGAATGCCTTAATTAAAAGGACTTCTATCATGTAGAATTAACAAAGAGTTGTAAAATATAATCTAAATTATCTATGAACTAAAGACTGCAAAACAATAAAAGAAAGAATCTACTTCATTGAGAACGAAGTAAAGTACAGATCCTAACCTCGAAGAGTACTTCGAAGCGATATTCTACTCCAAAGGAAAATGAAAGATGTGACAACTGAAATGGATTCTGAAGAGTTGTTTGCGTGATTGTGTGCATCCTACTCATTCCATTCCCTATCTTATTTATAGACCTTCGAAATAACTACTTCCTCTATTCATCACGTGCTCCAACAGTTACTTCAAATTGTTGGATAAAAATTGATTTTGGCCATGTTTGAGGTCAAATAAATGTGTGGGGTCTTTGTGGGTTTGTGTTCTCCTCCATGAGGAGATGAACTTTGGATATTTACATGTCCAAAAATCATTGTTCTGTGAATGAGAAATTAATCCATTGAATACATATAGATACTGTACATGCATGGAAAATGTACATACATGAATGAATTTATAGTTGCATTTATTCTCATTCATGGATAATGCACATTCATAAATGAATCATACGTATACATGGATGAATCTATAGATTCATAATGTACATACATGGATGAATCCACAAATATATTATGTACATCCAATGAATCCTCTCTCCCCTTAGTCCTATATATTATGAGCTTTCTCTTCAGAAATTCATAGTCAGGAAAAACAAGAGCTCTTTCCTTCCTTCCAATATTCATTCCTGAGAGAGTTACAAACATAGTTGGTTCGCCGGAGCAGTCGAACACCGTGCTTGTCTACTGCTGGTAATTACTGTTGTATCCTGGGAGACAGACGCCTGAGATATCCTCAAGCACTTCTGGTGAGGTGTCAAATCTATTTTAAGGAAACTGTGAACTATCACATGCCTCGGTTTGATCAATTTTCAGTTTCTATTTTGTTTATATATTATGTAATTTTCCTGTTTTCTTAAGTTATAATTCAGAATCTGTTTCTATTTTTCCAATTATATCAATGTAATTTTTCCAACAATCTTAAAACAGATTTATTTCATATATTTTATAAACAAAATGCATTCGGGTTTGGAAAAACAGAATTACTTTTGAAAACAGGAAAACATTTTTGTTTTTGGAATACAAAAACTGCTACTGTAATTCTCGTTTTCTGCCCAAACAGTGCAGAATCAGGGAAAATATCATTATACAAAAAGTCTGCAGAATCACGTTTTGCTTTAAATTGCGCGAGCAGAATCTTAAAATTCATTTGTTTTCCTTATAATTCTTTGAAAACAAATTCTGCCACTATTAAAATTAAAAGGGAAAAATATTAGATTTAATTTTTTTTCTCCTTTGATTATTTTTCTGAAATGGCAAATGAGAACGTAAACACTACTACTGTTGCAACCGATGGTGCTACTGGCTCCAACACCGTGGTGATTGGTTCAATAATTGTGAAGGTTCCTTCAGTCCAGGTTCCTGTGAACCACGGGGAGAAACCCGAGAAATGGTTTTTGTTAAATGTGTAGTCCAAACAAGACCTCTCCACACGTCTTGTCTTTCTCTCAATTCTCCGTCAATTTAATTTCAATTGTCACCACCCCTTTATTACTCTCTCACCTATTTTTAGACTAAATATTGTAGGTAATGGTTATTTTTATGATGTGGTATCACAAAATAATAAAATTTCTTCATTTATATATTTAATCCCTTATTTTCACTATAATCCTCATCCATATAAACACACTTTTCAAATGAGAAATGTAAGAAAGGATAAATGGTAACGTGGTATCCCATTATCGTATGACAGTCCAATTATGTCGTATGACAATAGACTTGTAAAAAGAGATGCGGTAAATTATACTAGGAAATTTCATTCAAAAGTATACTAAAATATAACTTTTTGATTAAAGGTCCAAAACCCATTTTTTGAAACTTTTTTTTTTTTTGGGTAAAAGTCCTTCAAAAGAAAATTTAGAATTCAAGAATTCCGGGATAATCAGGCTACCTTATTCAACCAGAGAGAGAGAGAATATGGGTGCTTTTCTTTCCCCTATTATTCAAAATGTATGATTGAAAATTCACAAAAACAGTGACATTTGATAATTAATTATGTAAGAATTTTGAATTTTTGTATAAATAATTGTGTAAAATTTCGTAATAGAACAATTTGATTTTTTTTTTCATTCTAGCGATTTACTTTAATTAAATGTCATTAATTATGAACTTTTTAATTAAAATTAAGGGTAAATTATAACACCAATAAACTTTAAAACTCAACAGACTAACTCCTAAACTATCCTAAAATGAATAAACTCACTCCTGAAGAGGGTTTTATTGTCAACAAATAATGGTTAAGGGGTGAGTTTGTTCAATTTTAAAGTTTAGGCGGTGTTAGTGAAAACAATCATAGTTCAGGGGATGCTATTGTAATTTACCCTAAAATTAAAAACAAGTGGTGCTTAAACTCAATTAATAGAATATCATAGGCTTTTTACCAAATTTCTATAAATGGGTACGTCAAGCTAGGGAAAGGATAATGATTACTCCTGCGTACATAAAATCTAATCTTACTTGCTTAAACACAAGTCAAATTGGTAGAGGTGTCTAACCAAAAAAAAAGTAAAATTGGTCGAGGTGTCAAACAGGTCGGACCGGATCGAGCTGGCCCAGTCAAAGAGGGCCCTATTGGGTTCTTGGGATGGGTCGGGCTATCTTGTGAATCGGGTCGGGCCAGGCTTAGAAGGAGGAGGGTGTGTTACCTCGGATTGGTGTCCCAGGTCCACTAGGGCTGGGGTTAGGGGGAAGGAGTGTTTGAATTTGAAAATTTGAATTAATGTTTTTTGGGGAAAAAGTTGGTTGGGAAAGTTTGGGTGTATCATATGTAAACTTTACATTTGTTATTAAACTTTACTCTTTATTAATATTTTATAAACTTTACTACTCTGTATTATTATTATTATTATTATTATTATTATTATTATTATTATTATGTAAAATTGGTTGGGAAAGTTAGGTACATGAGTATATCATATGTAAACTTAACAATTGTTATTAAACTTTACTCTTTTTTATTATTTTATGAAAAATAAAGATTACTTAAGAAAATTATTTATTATTCAATAAAAATTAAAGATTACTAACAAAAACTAAACATTAAAGATTACTAATATTTGTCATTTGAATTAAATTCTATTAAAAACTAAAGATTATTACATTACTAAACATTAATTCAAAAAATAAAAAGTTAAGATTACATTTTAACAAATTGATTTTTTTTAAGCTGTTCACAGTTTATACTCATGCTGGTCAGGAGTATTATATTTGTTTGGGTATGGTTGATCTTCAATTCTTCATTCTTCAATTTTCTTCATTAACATCAAATTTTTTGAATTCTTCAACAAAATAATATTTCCGGTGTTGAGTTCGATATTGTGCATCCTCCCATTCATTCAAGCACATCAAGCAGTCGAGCATATCATGAGGAGATATAGCCCTCTTCTACCTATACTGAAAGCAGACTTCGATGGAATTGTAGAAACCGGAAGATCACATGTTCTTCCACCATGTCAAAAGATCCAAATTTGTCATTTCCTCATTAGTTAATCTGCTATCCCACTCGGTTTCTCTATACTTATTTAATTCACCAAGGATGTTAGAACTACTTACAAATGATTGAGTAACATCCTTTTGTTTCTTTCGACTGAGAAACCGGCTCTTATAAGAAGCACCTGACGCTCCCAAACTTAACTCAAGAGTAGGAGTAGAAGAATTAGTAGTACTTTCTTTATTTGCATAATTTCATAGTAAATACGATATAAAGTTTCCAAAGTATTTTCCCTTTCAAAATTAGTTATTTCTAGACCAGGCTCACATTTTGGTCCTTCCAACAATTCAAATATTTGTTTAACCACTTCACAAACACCATCAAAATTGAGTCTAGGATCCAAGATTGTAGATAAGTAAAATACAGGTGGAAGGTCAGACCAATATTTTTTAAACTTTTTTTTTTCCATATCCTTGCAAATATCAATAAAAATAGAATTTTTTTGTGTATAATAATTAAATGCATGAGACATATTAAGTAATTCCATAAGAACTAAACAAGAAGTGGAATAATAAACACCAGAAAAATTATTTGTAGTCTTGTAAAATAACTCTAAAAATTCATGAAATTCAAATGTTATATCCCAATCATGAGAAGTCAACCCAAGTGATGGAAAATTAACATTAATAAATTGAGTAATAATTTCACTATACTTTTTACAAGATTTTATCATAAGACAAGTAGAACTCCAATGAGTTTTAATATTCGTTTGCAATTTATGAGGATTAAGAAGATTTTGTTTACAAAGATGAAAGAAATGCTTGTACACAGGTAAGCATTGCAACACAATATACCACTGCCTCTCTAACTTTAGATATATGATTATTAATTTTTGATAATCCATCTTGGATAATCAAATTAATGATATGACATACACAACGGCCATGGAATAATCTTCCATTCATGATTGGTTGTAGGCGACCTATAAGCATCTTACTAGCACTTGTATTAGTATTGACATTGTCAAAAGTAATGCTCATATATGTTTTTTTTCTCCATAATATCATACTCATGAAAAACATTAATTATATAATTATAGATATTTTCACTAGTATGAGAATAGTCTAATGCACGAAAAGCAATGATGCTTTTATTCAGGGGGGTTAAGTGTTACAAAATGAACCACATGAGGGTTATGAGAACATGGGTGTAACCACATGGGGGTAAAAGGTATTTTCCCCTAAAAAATAACATTAGCAAACTTTCTCTCATGTTACATGTGATCGTGTATGAAAATAATGCACCCACTCATCTTACCGACTCTTTCTCTCGACAAACACATGAACCCACTTTCTCACTCTAGTATCTTTGAAATACTCCGATAGCCACACTTTAGCATAGGGGTACCAGGGAGTGTCCAGTTTGCCTCACACTTTAGTACGGGGTACCAGGGAGTGTCCAATGCCTCACACTTTAGTACCTAATCCGCCTCGCAAATACCGGAGGAAACCTCACGCAGTATCCAGACTTGGGTACCAGGGAGTATCCATAGGCCACACTTTAGCATTACCATGGGTGCCAGGGAATGTCCAAGGTCGGCATCACACACTTTAGCGCTACGATGGATGCCAGGGAGTGTCTAGTTTTGCCACTGTCGCATTTTAAAGACACTCTAGCCTCAATCTAAAAAACATCACACTTTGGTACACAATTACTATGGAGTGTCAACCACACAAACTTGACCACATACTCTTTCCACACTGACCAAAACCCACATGCATGTACCACTGACTCCTCATGTATGACATGTGTCTATATTCAGAAGTGTAAATCATCAAAACATGAAACAACGAGCGTACGAGGGTAAAGAAGTCATAATTTATTTTCTTTTCATAATCTAAACGAAATAAATAGGGTTCTGATTTAGTAAGATTCCCAAACAGAACCTTAACAACCTTTAAAAGTTGGTCCAAATAGTCCCTTAACAGAAAACAGACAAAAACTAAAAACTGCTTGGTCGCACGCGTGGGCCGCTCGCGCGATTATTCCATTTTTTTTATATTTTCTTTATAAAACCTTTTCTCTCTATTAGAAATCACACATCTCGCGCGCGAGGGGTCGCTCGCGCGATCTGTCCAGTTTTCATTTTTCTTTTTAAAACTTTTCTTTCTGCCTAGAAACGCACACCTCACGCGCGCGGGCTGCTCGCACAACCCTCGCTCGCACGATCGCGCGCGCGCAAGGTGAAGCAAAGGCTTCATCTTCTTCGTGAAAACACCCCTATTTCAAAATTTCAAGGTCTTTTTGACCCATTTTGCAATCCGAACATTCATAGGACATAGAATATATGAATATCTTCAGTTTTTTGCAATGATTAAGAATCTACGATCAATTTTACATGAATCAATCCGTAGTTCTCGGATTTTATGAAAAATCGAAAGTTGTCAAAATTAATTTTCTAATATACTTTCTCCTATGAACAAAATAAGCTTCAATATTTTAACCATAGTCTATATATACTGTAATCTTTCATATTCATCTTTAAAAACCAATTTTGGTTGAGGTTGGAAAATCATGTTTTTCAAGCTCAAGCTCCATGGTTAAAATTGACAATGGTGGTTCACAATTTCAAACCATACAAGCAGTAAACAAGTAGGAAATTACATGAGGAGTGAGTTAATGATACTCACTGAGATTTAATATAGAGAAATTGTTGAGAAAGAGCAAGAATTTAAGCAAACCCAAGTGAAGCTCCTAGCTATGGTGGTTGAGCTTTCTCTCTCTAGGAATTCTGAAATTCTCTGAACTTTCTCTACTGAAACTCTCAGAATTCAATTTTGCAGCGAATGTGAAGAAGATGTGTGTGTTGTATATAAAGAAAAACAAACTAAGACTACTTGGAGCCCAAGTTGTGAAATGTGAAATTCACTCTACAAACTAAATTTGATTAACAAAATACATAATATTTGAAATACACAACTGATATACACAGAAATTATACATACGTATATACCTAATCACATATTGAAAGGGTGGTTTAGATAGGTAGGGGGTTAAGTGTGGTTCTTTGGCAAAATAGCTTATAAGCACAAGATTAACACACACCAAATAGACCTAGCCAAACAAGACATAGGCAAGTAGTCTAGGAATCACTTATATTGTTTGGCAAAACTAACTTATGGCACTACACTAAAAAAGCACCAAAAGCATTCCCAAACAGACTTAGCAATGATGAGTTGCCATAAATGGAAAAGCACATGTCACCTCATGATTGGTGGAGAATCCCATATTGTGGGAGTCCAATGTGGCGCAGGCAGTTTTGAACATAAACTGGTATTTTCGCAGGGCGGTGATCACCACAAAAATGCAGCAAATTTATTTTAACGTAAGAAATTATTTCCCGGTTTTATAAAAATACTATTTGAGTCAAAAGTAAATGTTTTCACCATTTTGAATTACATATTTTGAACTCTAACACAGGTATTTCTAAGTTTATAAAATTGCAGTTTGTTCCCAAAAGAAATTAATACATGAAATAAAATTAATAATTAGGTTCAGCATGTGAGGGTTGTAATTAAAATAAAAGCAACCAATACATATTGATTTTAAATATGACAATGCAAATACAGATCAATTATGGAAATGTCAATTTAAGATTAAATGGAAATGCAGGTTGTTATATCCTTCCTCCCTTAAACAGGATTTCGTCCCCGAAATCAAGACTAACTAGTCTTGAAACAACTCCGGGTACTTCTTCCTCATATCAGCTTCAACTTTGCATGAGGCTTCATTCTCGTTATGGTGATTTCATTGAACCTTCACCAAGGGAATGTCCTTATTCCTAAGCTTCTTGATACTCTGATCCAGAGTCTTCACAGGCCTCTCCTAGTAAGAAACGTTATGACTCGTCTCAATATCGTCATAATTAACCACATGTGAGGGATCTCGTATATACTTTCTCAGCGTACTCACATGGAATACATTGTGAACCCCAGACATCTTTGGTGGTAGCGCAAGTCGATAAGCCTCTTTCCCAACGCGATCCAGAATCTCGAACGGTCCGATGAAACGCGGGGCTAATTTCCTCTCTTGAGACCAAAATGCACCACTCCTAGGGTCGGTGAAACCTTAAGAAGTACGTGATTTCCGACACTGAATTCTAAATCTTTTCGACGTCTGATCTTGTCAAAATCAAGATGAAAAGTATGCTTTACTTTCTAAAGATTTGTAGTGTGGAAGTAAAGGTCGAACCCATAGAGATTGTATATTTTTATCCTTTAATTAATAAAACCTAAATTTATTTAACTATTGAAAACGGAAGGTTGATCGATTGATGATTTGATTGTTACTACTAATTAAACTATGAATTAAGCTATGAAATTATGGAAATAAATTCTAGAATTAAATCTAAGTAAACTAGTATGCCAAATTGAAGATTGATTTAAATATGAGTAGATGAGATCTAGGATTACAAATCCACCACTAACTATGCATCGGGGGTCTAAACTTCCTATTCTAAGTTCTAGGTTTGGATAGTCACGATCTATTGTAGCTACAAGCCCAATAGTATCAACAAGAAGGTATTGTTAGTTTAATCTAAGCATAATCCATCTATGGTTCACATGAATTATCTACCTATAACTAGGATGTAGCATAACTCATCTTTCCTAAGCATGGATTATAAAAGACGTAAACATCACAATCGCATAAGCACTATTGTATGTAAATACTCCTATCAATCACAGAAATCAAGGACTATTGAGTTCAATAAGTATAACGAAAAATCTAAGACAAGAATAGATCCAAAATACTCTTGATTATTATCATTAAAATTGATTATATATATAATCCACCAACATACAATCACTATCCAACACATAAAATCTTAAAATAAGAAAGCATAGAATTCCCCCTTTTTATAGCTAGGGTTTCATTGCAACCATAGATTAGGAGTTTAGTTGCACATGGTGGATGAAAGCATGAAGATTGAATTGATGATTGCCATTAGAGACCTTCAAGCTTGATCTTCTCCTTCCTCTTGCCTTCCAAATAGTGTATGAATGATTGTCCCCCTTCCTATAGCTTTAGAATGAGATATATATATATATATATATAATTGTAGAGAGATTAGGAAGGGTTTTGTAAACCTAATCCGACTAAAACTACTGTAAATTACATTCTGGATGTAATTGGACAATTTCGTCCACGTAGGAGTCTTCAGCACTCCAAAATACGCATTTTATATTTTCTGTACGGATCGCGCGAGCGGGCCACGCGAGCGCATAAAATGGGAGGTCGCGCGAGCGATTTCTGGGATTTCGCGCGAGCGGACCACTCGCGCGATGGGCTTTTTCCAGCTTCTTTCTACTTGTTTTTTTCTCCTTATTTAACCTGGAATCCTTGCTTTCTTCTAAATCCTGCCATAAAGTGGAAAACGAAGTAAAATTATACAAAAATAGGATAAAAATGGCTAACAAATGTGAATTAAGGCGTGTAATTAGGATTTGTTCTCTCCCGATCACACCCCCAAACCTACATTTTGCTAGTCCTCGAGCAAAAAGTAAAGACAAATAAAACTACTAATAATAAAAATTCATAATCCATTTTCGTATGGATAATGATTGCACTTAGATTGTTCAACAAGCCTTTTAAACCTCTAGGTGTCCCTACTAGTCGGACGAGTGAAGTCTCGTGAGGGTTCTCGTCAACAAGTCACCCACAACCATCTTTATTAACTTGTAAGGAAAAGTTTTATTCAAATTTTAATATTTCAACATTGACATTCCTCCTTGATAAAACTAAATTTCAATTAAAAACTTTAAATCATCGAAAGTAAAATAATCATATGGCCACCTCAATTATGACAATAATCCGGAACATATATCAACAGAATCAATAGAATATATCGAAGACTCGCATGTGAGTGAATGGTAATCAAATGGATATACGATACTTATGAACTCGGAATATAACTCAGATAGCTAAATAGCGATGCCTCGACTACAAATCTCACGTTGTTAATTGCACTCTAAAGTGAAATCACTCAGAAACAGGTGTAATCACTCGAATATATGCGAGGTGGATAATCGTATGTAAAGTAAATAAATCTCGCATATTACACAGAACAACGTATAACACGACAGAAATATAGTCTCATGAATAGATATCGAACGTCAAGTAAATATTACTACTACCATGCTTTTATTCCCTTTTCTATCGGTTCCATATTCAAATCATGTTTCCATAGAATCAACTAGGATTTTACAAGGGTTGCAATGTTGGTCAAGGGTTATAGTTAAGAAAAGAAAGGTAAATGGAATTCAAAACGTCATTGAGTAAATAGAAATAGCTGTAATATTTGTAACGCAAAGGCTGTACTACAACGACTCTTTATTATTTTTTTCGTATTTTTTTTCAAGAGATTCATCTCTTTTGATTCTTTTTTTTTCATATACTTTTTCAACTTCTTATTTTTTCTCAATACTCTACTTTATGAGTCGTTATTAGCCCGATTTCTTTATGAAAAATTATTCTCTGACTAATCTTGGACATGGGTTAGGTTAACCTTTATAGTGACGAACTCCGGATCGGAGTAGGTAGGATAATAGGTGAACAAAGAAATGGCTTATTCAAAGGCTCAAAAGGTGAACAAAAGATATAAAAATATTTTAAAAGGTAGGTCAAAGGCCAAAAAGAGTTTATAAAGACGGATGGCCTAATATCCTTTCCTAAAGTCACATGATTCTTCAATGTTATGATATTGAAGGAAATAGATTTGTTTTTATTATAATTTTATTAAGTATGGTGATCGACGACGAATAGTTGCCATTTATAGTCTTACAATACCCTTTGTTAGCCCATTTCATGTAGTTATTAGTTATTTTTTAATAAGCATTCTAAATTTTGTAGGATTTAGAGCTTTAACTTGAAAATGCACAAAAATCCAATGATTAGTGGCTTTGGAAGTCATTCTGGGCTCAAATGGTGATTCTGGTGAAAGCTGAATGCAATAGAAGCCTTGGTAAATCACATTTTTGGCAAGGAATACTTCAGATTTGAGAAATTTCTCCAGAGATATAAAATGTAGATCTTCGAGTTACGGATGCGTGGCCGCAAATGGCGAGTCAATCCGAATTCCGAGCAAAACGTTATCGCAATTCTGCGAAAGTTGCACAGTGTAGCGAAAAGTACCTCGTGCGAGCGGGCCACGCGAGTGACCTGTGGAAAAACCAAGAACGCGTATTTTGTTAAATTAAAGTGCCCAACGAAGGTGGTTTGTGTATATGACGTCCAGAAACGTAAATATAGCAGTTTTAGTACGATTTGGCTTAGGAAAGCTTCCTAAATCCTTCCAAACTCTATATAAATCCTATTCTAAATCAATTTTGTGGTTACACATCATTACACAACATTAGATACATCCATATACAACAAAAAACTCTAGCCATTGAAGAGAGAAAAGCAAGGAGAAGAAGAAGAAGACCAAGGATTCTCATGGCCTCCTCCATTAACCTTTTGCCGTTCATCAATTCTATGGCCAACTAAACTCAAGATCTAGGGTTTCAATGAAACCCTAGCCAAGTAATAGGGTGTATTTTATGTTTTTATTTTAGTTTTATTATGTATGGATGACAATTACATGTTTCGAGGTTTTTTATAAATAAATCGTGTTTTTATTGATTAAATCGTTACTTTCAAAGTTTACTCTTGTCTTAGATCTATTTTGATGGTAGTGTGCTCAATGATCTATGCTTTCTGTGTTTGTTTAGATTATTTACATGTAATGGTCCTTAATTGAATTGTGCTATTAAGTATCCGAATAGTGCATGCCTAGATTAGACGGACTATACCACAACCTTAGTTTAGTGTGGGATAATTCGTGCTAACTGAAGATGGATTATGCTGGTGCTTGAACCATAGTTATTTTCTTGAAGGAGGAATTAGGCTTGTAGCTACAATTCCCCATTATCATCCAACTTAATAAGCTAAAGTAATTCGTAAATACCCTTATTATGAAGCTAGTGGTGGATTTGCAATCCTAGGTGCCTTAAACTTATTATAAAAATAAATATTTAATTGCTTTCATAATTTAGATTTACTTTTATTGTTATTAGTTTAATTCAAATTAAGTCCAAAATTTGTTTTTCTTAATTAACTAAATTTAGGTTTTAAAAATTAAAGTGCTTTAGTAATTCAATCTCTGTGGGTTCGACCTTTACTTCCACACTGCAAATCTTTTGAAAGTAAAGCATAAGTAAGCATACTTTTATATCTTGATTTTAATGAGATCAATTTTTGGCGTCGTTGCCGGGGATTGCATTACTACCTTTAGTTTTAGAATCTTAGTTTAGTTAATTCATAAATACTAGATTATGTTTTATTTTTTTTTTCTTATTTTTTGTTTTTGTTTTTAGTTACTAACTTTTCTTTTTTGTTTTGTAGTTTCTCAAAGTAATCAAATTCTAGCGTTTTGAGTGGAGCAGTTGTGCACGTCAAAGGAGCTTATGCGAAAAAAAAAACTAAATCGCTTCCTTTGAAATTTGCTTCCAAACACTGTAAGTCAGGGCGCTGAGATACACTATTTGCATTAGTTTAGGAGTGATAATTCACGTGCATTAGCTAGGAAACCCGGGGTGCTGGGCTTGACGCGGTCATTGCATTACAGGATTAATTCATGCATCATAGTAGTTGTGTGCCTGTTGCCTTATTTGCGTGATTTCGTCTTATATTTGTGGAGTCAGTTTTTGTCTTAGTGTCGCTATTTTATTTTTAGTGTATGTTTGGTACACGTTCTAGTAAACCTGAATTACAAACTTTTGATCCTGAACTTGAACGTACCTTAAGAATTAATAGATCTTCAACCCAAGCTTCTAGAGCTCGGTTGCTAGACGACGAATTGACTCCAGAACCATCATCTCTATTTCAGGCCGAAATTCAAAGTACTCTTAAAAGGTTAAGGAAAACTTGAATTTTTAAAATAAAACCTATTCCAATGGCTGACGTTGGAAATAATGGAAATAACGGAAATAATGTAAATAATCATAATATACCTTCGCCGCCTCCGCTTAGGGATTACTTTATTCCTATGACTTACACACCACAAACATGTATTGATTTACCGGAGGTGTTGGCATCTCACTTTGTGATAAAGTCATCTACCATCTCGCTACTTCCTTCTTTCCTTGGTCGTATTAAAGAAGACCCTTACCAACATTTAGGGGATTTTCAATATTTCTGCTCTACTTTAAAAATTCAAAGCTTAACTGATGATGAATTGAAACTGCGGCTCTTTCCATTCTCTTTAAAAGATAAAGCGAAGTATTGGCTCCAATCTTTGGAGCCGAATACAATTAAAACCTGGGAAGCCTTACACACCGCATTATTACAAAAGTTTTTCCCTATTATGCGTACAAATCAGATAAGGAAATCCATAACAAACTTTGTGATGCAAGATAGGGAAACGCTTTGTGATACTTGGAAAAAGTTTAAAGAATTATTACGCTCATGCCCACATCATCAGGTTCCTAAGTGGCAATTAGTTCAAGTCTTCTACGAGGGGCTTATTCCCTCTATTCGGAATACCGTTGATGCTGTTTGTGCGGGTACTTTCCTGCACAAAAGCGCTGACGAGGCATGGAAGATTTTCGAAATGTTAAGCGAGAACTCGATGCACCAGACTGTGTCGGTACGTTCTGAAGGATACCTACCACCGCCAAAAGGAGAGGTAAAAGTTGAGTCAAGTCATTCAATCGAAATACAAGAATTAAATAGAAAACTTGACCAATTTATGATGATGGGAAATAGGTCCAATTCACCTCCTCACAAAGTATGTGCATTGTGTTCTGCACCGTCACATAATATCTTTGCATGTCCTTCCGCATCTCAATTCCCAGAATTCGTGGAGCAACACATTAATTCTATTCAACAATTCCCACAAAATAATTATAATCCTACGCCGTCTAATTTTTCTAATACTTATCGAACTCAGCCTCAACAATATCATTACCAACAACCCAATCCTCTTCCACCTCCACGTAATAATGCATTTGAGGAGAAGGTGTTGGCCTCACTTGAAAACTTTGGGTCAGTAATCCAGTTAGTACATTCCTACACCCAGTCCATCGCAAAACTAGAGTCCCAAATAGGACAAGTAGTGAGTACATTAAACCTTTTGATTGAGAGTAAGTTGCCAAGTCAACCTATTCAGAAACCTCAGGGTCAATACGAGAATGGGGGTAAGAGTGAGCAAGTGAACGCTGTTTCGACTAGGACGACTATTCGGGAAGAGGAAGTTGTTGAATTTCCGGACAAGGGTGAGAAAAATTTAAACGTTAATTCGAATAAAAAAATGGGTGAGGACGTGAATCAAAGTAGAAAAGAAAAAGAACCGGTCCCAACTAATTATATTTCGAAAATGCCTTTTCCACCAAACGTTGAGGAACCGTCAAATTTTTCTAAGAAAAAGTCGAAAGCTGAAGATATACTCGAGGTGTTTAAGCAAGTAAAAATCAATATTCCATTCCTCGATGCGATAAAACAAATTCCTGCTTACGCTAAATGCCTAAAAGACCTTTGCACACAAAAGCGCAACATACGCAGTCATACTCAGAAAAAGGTCTTTCTCACGGAAAAAGTAAGCTCCATTTTCCAACATGCTACTCCAAAGTATAAGGATCCAGGTACTAGGTGACACTAACATTCATCAGGCTCTCCTTGACTTAGGAGCTACTGTTAACCTCTTACCTTATCACGTCTATAAACAATTAGGACTAGGTGAACTTAAACCTATGGCCGCTATAATAAAATTAGCGGATCATTCTATTAAAATCCCTAGAGGAATCGTCAAGGACGTCTTAGTAAAAGTTGATAAATGTTATTATCCTGTCAATTTTATGGTTCTTGACACTGAACCCATGCTAGATGCTAGGAAACACACTCCTGTCATCCTAGGTCGTCTGTTCTTAGCAACCACTAACGCTCGTGTTAATTGTCAGACTGGGGTAATGAAGGTGTCATTTGGGAACATGAACTTAAAATTGAACATTTTAAGTGCTATTGATCAACCTCCCAAAGATGACGATTATCTATGTGAGGCAGAGAGTGAGGTAAGACAAACTATTGAACCCAATTACGTAATACCTGTGAGTAATGAAAATAATATGATGAGTAGTGAGCGGATGAATTTGAATAATTAGGACCCCAAAGATGAATTTACTCGGAAGGTACGAAATCGTTTTGAACATAATCAGGATGAACTGTCAATTGGATTAATTCATAGCGACATGATTTCTGCTTACCACTGGAGTCTTCCTGATATCCTTAGGGGTACAAAGTCTGATTTTCAGCCTCTATAAGTCCTGAGCTAGAATGGTCTAGCTAAAGACGTAAAAGATAGTGCTTCTTGGGAGGCAACCCAAGCTCTATTTCGTCTATTTCTCTTGTTTTTGAGCATTTTCGGTCATTTTTGGGTCATTTGAGTCAGTTTTGGTCATTATGAACAGGTTTGGGGATCGAGGATAATTTATTTTGAACTTATTTACACTGAAAGAAAGAAAAATGAGAAAAAAAAACTGCCTCGCGTGCGTGGCCCACTCGCGCGAGGTTGTCACTTAGAGAAATTTTTTTCAAGTTTTATATTTATGCCTCAGGTTCTAGTCGCGCCTCAAAAATCACACGCGCGAGGGGTCTCGCCTGAGCGGCTCGCGCTGGGACTTAGAAATTTTTTCTTCAGAAATCATAAAAGTAGCCACAGTAATGTCTCTCAGAGGGATTCGTGCGCGCGACGCTCGCTCGTGCGAGGTAGGTTTTTCAGGAATTTTCTCTTTTGTTCTCTAACCTCCTGTCTCCCACACCTGGTCAGTTGTTTTTATATTTTTTTCTCTTAAGTTTATTTTAGATTAAGTATTTCTTTGTTTTCATAGTTCTAATTTTGTTTTTCTTTATTTCCTTTACGTTCTTTTAATTCTAGTTTAGTTTCTATTGTTTACAAAAAAATAAATAATTAATTAACAAAATAAAAAGAAAAAACATATGCATTATATATTAGCTTTTCTTATTCGTTGTTAGTTTATTTTCTTTAAAGTATTGCCAGGTGAATTAGTGTCTCCATTTGGAGCATTTGAACTGTATTGCTATATTTATATATGTTCACCTGGTTTGTGGTTGCCGAAATCGAGGTACTATCGTTCCTTCTCTATGTACTTTCCTTTCTTTCGTTTTATTGTTTCTTTGGGGGCAATGAAAGGTTTAGGTTTGGGGGTATGTACTCACATGCACATTATTATATACACCAAAATTTTGAAATTTTTTTGATACTTGTACTTAAATAAACGATGTCACCTACGGTTTTGCAATCTCTAGTCAATACATCTTGTTATGTAACTTGGATTGTTATAGAATGGTAAACATGAGAAGATGTGATTAAATATTTTCTGAAGTCATGATATGACGTTTTAGGTCATGTATCGTTCGAATCGTAGTTTTATATCATAGATTTGCACATAAACCTATGCACTGCACGTAGTCGCTTGAATACATGTTTGATGTGAACTATAATATGATTCAGATTTCTAGATAACACATGGTGGAGACTAAATCCGGTGAGCTTTTGAGCCTATCTTTTCTTTTTAGAGGGTTATAAATACATTTTGTGTTTGTCGAATTTCACTTGAAATAGCGCATTAACTCATTGTTTAGTCTCATTATTCTTGTTTTGGTTGATAAGTCAAGTTAAAATATTTGTTACCATGCTAAATAATCTTCCGTCGTAAACATTAAAGAACCATATGACCATAGCGAAAAGAGCTACTTGCTTTGATTTTACGGGGATATATTCAGTCTTTCTCCTTCCTTTGGACAGTAAGTCACCTAGGCTGAAGAATAGATTAGGGAGGGAAAGTAGAGTAGTATAGCTCTTGCTGGAAGACGATTCGGAACATGCCTCCCCCAGCAGCATTCGTCCATCTGAACATTGGGACAGTACGGAGCAAAATGCCCTACTCCTCCATATTCATAACAGGTCTGCAATTAATCTGTTTTTATCATTAATCAGTCTCTTTGAGTGCTGCCTTTGACGTTCAAAATCACAAGTATAGAAAGTGAAACATTCTTTCTAGGAATGAAAGTCAAGTTTAGTTGGTTTTTCTTCTTCCTGTGATTTCATCTCTTTGTATCTCTCGACAATCTCTCTTTCCTTCTGAGATAATTGCTCATTGGTTCTTGTGAATTATGGCCAATACCAGGTATATATGTAGTACCCGTAAAATCTCTAGTACTTTATTTATGTAATTTCCTAAATTTCTAGGCTGACCCTATGTATTAATTACGTGTTTTAATATTTGTGTCGCTTAATTGTAAGATATATTCTATATTCGTTGTCTCATTAATATTATAAAATAAAGGTTATATCATATAGTTCACTGTCGCTTAAAATTCATAAACTAAAGATTTTATTATATAGTTCATGACCGCTTATTTTATAATGATAAGGTATATCATATATTCGAAGCCGCGTAATTTTATAACTATATGTTATAATGTACGTTTTCAGTGTCACCTAAATTTAGACCCGACCCCATTTATTAATATTAAATGATTTTATAATTGGTGGTTATTAATATTATAACCATAGAAATTATTATACAATAGCTATCACTTAGATTTCTAACTGCAGGTTACATTACATTTTCACCGCTGCTAATTTTATAACTATGAGTTATAATGTATATTTTCATTATCGCCTAAATTTAGACCCCCGTGTAATAATATAATCGTATTTTAATATTTGGTTGTCGCTAAATTAATTACTATAGTTTATTTTAATATTTATTGTCATTTAAAAAATTATAATTGTATGTTTCTCTATGGCTTTATTTATCACTATAAATTGTATCACATATTCGTGGTCACTTAATTTATTATTATAAATTATTTAATGTAATCGTCGTCACTTATTTTGTAACCATGATTTATATGTAATATTCGGACCCGATAGTTTTGTAATTATAATTAGGATTATAATATATAATATCGACATTTTTATTTTAATCCTGAACATTAAGTTAATATTCGGATTGTTGACATTTTCGTTTTAGACCCAGTCATATTAGATTCAGACCGTAAATTATAGACCCAGACTGACTTACACGTGGACTCATAAAATCTGTATTAATTTAGACTGTATAGCACGTGATTCCAAACGACGACTCAACCATACATTTTTGGCAACGGGAATCTTACCCTAAATGGCTAGTGTACTAACCTAACCCCTTATATCTATTGGATAAACTCCCTACACAACCACCCCCCCTAATACCCACCGGACCTCCACCCTCACCCCTGCCACCCCTCACCTCACCAACCCATCACCTCCACTGCCCTCACTGCCACCCGTACACTCCTCCCCACCTCACCAAACTGCCAAAGCACAATGCACACTCTACCACACACACGGATCCTATGTATGTATATACTATATGTACGTATGTGTGTGTTGTATTTTCCATTATATGCATTTAGTATGTGTGCTATGTAAGTATATTATATATAGAGAGTGATACGTCCAGAAATATTCTGTAACTGTCCCATCGCCACGTGGTCAGTGGATAGACCAGTTAGTCTGGAATGGGAGCATGGAGCCCACACTTCCGAGGTGTTCGACTATAACCGTCCGGGATACTCGGCAGCTCGGGAACGGGGCGTAGTGACTCCCCGGTAGGTGCGAAGTAGATGACGTCTCCCATCGTTTCCCTATGCGGCCATGACTCTATCAAGAAAGAATCAATGGTTTCCTAAGCCACTTAGGGAAACTCCCCTAATGTTATGCAAATCTATTGTGATTAGATTAGGCTTCCTAATCTAATGAACTTACCATGTAAGGGTGGACTCTTACATCTATAAAAGAGCCTACCTATCCTCCTTAGAGGGATCCGAAAATTTACTTCTCTGAGCATATACTTACTCGTTAGAGAATTAACCACTCGTACGCATATACCCGACCGGTGTTACTGGTAGTGTCGCTCATCTCTGTTGGCTCACCAGGCCCGCCGGTGAACTGCTAGTGAGAAGCGCTTAGACGCACCCGTGGACGTAGGTCACCTCATTAACGGGGCCGAACCACACACAAACTTTTCTTTGCTCTGTCTTTTTGCATAAATCTTGCTTACCAATTTTTGGCATCATCAGTTTGGCGCTGTCTGTGGGAAACGACACAGTCTTCTCATTAACAAAATCTTTGACTGATCGACATGCCGCCAAAGAAGGGTAAGAAGACCGACAACCCCGCTGACTCAGCCGGTCAAGAAAACCTGCAGATTGAGCCGCGGGCCACCTCCATAACCACCGAACAGGTCACGGCGGCGTTGGAGCAGCTCCTGGAGGGCCAGCGTCGAGCACAACAGCAGATAGACGCGCTTA
Source organism: Hydrangea macrophylla (assembly GCA_033977485.1). NCBI lineage: Eukaryota > Viridiplantae > Streptophyta > Magnoliopsida > Cornales > Hydrangeaceae > Hydrangea > Hydrangea macrophylla. The sequence continues at coordinate 15,312,124 of CM066990.1, read as the reverse complement.
TGGCCCAACATGAGAACCGCCCCGCGTCAGAGAGTCGACCTGAGAAAAGCGCCCCCGTCAGCCAGCCGGATCGGGTGCGAGAGCATGCACGATCCGCTCCGGTGTCCTCACCAAACCGGGAACGTCCTGCAGGTGGAGAGCGCAGCCAGGCCACTAAGCGCTCTCAAAGGGTGCCTCGGTACATCCCTCTCCGAGCGCGCCGAGCGGATGACGCCCGAATCATCATTAATCAACGGCGTGCAGCAAGGGCAGAAAAATCCGGACGAAAAGCCCGGGAGTCAGACGACGATCCTCCCGTCCTGAGCCGAGGGGACCTTAGGCACAGGCTTACCCGAACCAACAGGCGGGTGCTATCTCCGAGGTCGACGCACTTTGAGGAGGAGGCCTCATCGTCCGACCCCGCCTACCGCTCAGACACGGATGGGAGAGCAGGGCGGAATGACGTCAAAGCCCAGGTCGAAGAACTACAGCAACAAATCGAGAGGCTAAACCGCAAGTCCGGTCACGACCTCATGAATACCGAAACATAGTCGCCCTACACCACCCGGGTGACACAGTTTCCCATACCGCGGAAATTCAAACCCCCGCACCTTAGCTCATACGACGGCACGGGGAGTCCGGTAGACTACATCCGCACCTACAAGGCACAGATAGCACTGGTCACCACAACAGACGAGCTGTTGTGCCTGGCTTTCCCCAGCACCCTAAAGGGATCGGCCGCACAGTGGTTCCATGCCTTGAAGCCCCGGACGGTTGACAACTTCAAAACCCTCGGCAAACTCTTCATTAGCCAGTTTGTTGGGATGTTAAACCGATCGCAACCGGACACCCAGCTACTAGCTGTCAAGCAGCAGAAGGGTGAATCTTTAAGGGAGTATGTGGATCGTTTCAACCAGCAGAGGCTCCTAATCCGCAACCTCAACGAGACGGCCGCGATCATGGCCTTCTGTTCAGGAGTTCAACACACCAAGGTGGCCACGTCTTTTCACCGCAACCGACCGGCAACTCTGGTGGAACTCTCGGAAAGGGTTAGGAAGTATATAGACACCGAGGAGTTTTTGAAGGCAAAACGCGCCAGCCAGGCGGAAGACGAATCCCCAAAAGCCAAGCGCAAGCGTGAGGGATTCGAGAAGGGCCCGGGAAAGAAGCCGAGGCAAGATCAAAGAGATACTAGAGGCTAGCCCCTGACGGCTTTTACACCCCTTTCCCGACCTATACATGAGGTGATGGCCGCCGCAGAGGCACAAAGGCTGCTTCCGCAGCCAGCTAAACTCAGAGCCCCACCCGGTAAGAGAAACCGGGAGAAGTTTTGCCGTTATCACAGGGATCACGGCCACGAAACGAAGGATTGCTTCAAATTAAAGGTAGCAATCGAGAAGCTGATCGAGCAGGGACATCTTGCCAAGTTTGTCACAACGGACAGACGACCCCGACAGGAAGCCCAAGCTCCCGGTCAGCCCCCTCCACCGCTCGGCCACATTAACGTGATTTTCGGAGGAACATCTGGCGGAGGTGATTCTCAGTCGGCACAGAAGAGGCATGCCCGAGCATCCCGAGCGGATGTATGGCAGGTCCAATCCACCGGCTCCTCACCAACTAACGTTCTGACGTTCTCGTCCGACGATGTACAGGGCCTCCACTGCCCCCATGATGACCCGCTAGTAGTGACGCTTTCTATAGCTAACTATATCGTCTAGAGGGTACTGGTTGACACAGGCAGCTCGTCCGACATAATGTTTACAGCGGTATTCGACCAACTCAGGATCTCCCGGGATCGGCTCCGGCCGGTTGTTACTCCCCTGGTCGGATTCAACGGCTCTAGCACTCAACCGCTCGGTACGATCGAGCTCCCAGTTCTCATGGGGACCTACCCGCAACAGGTTTCCATGCTGACTAATTTCGTGATAGTGGAGGCCCCCTCGGCCTACAACGTCATCCATGGAAGGCCGACCCTCAACAGGGCCCGAGCAGTTGTCTCTACATATAGCTTAACCGTGAAGTTCCCAACTTCCCAGGGACCCGGATGTTTGCGAGGAGACCAGACCGCTCGAAGTTGTTATGTTAGCTCGTTGCGCCGGGGGGTAATCACCGAAACACTGAACATCCAAGAAATGGACCCCCGGGACCAGAGGGACGTAATAGGACCTATGGAGGAATTTGAGCAAGTTGTGCTGGATCCAGAACACCCAGATCGCACGGTCAACATAGGCGCACTACTGGAGCCTGCCTTGAAGGAAAAGTTGACCCAGTTCCTGAGGCAAAACCAGGACATTTTTGCTTGGAGTCATGAGGACGTGCCCGGGATGGATCCCCGAGTGATGTCCCATCGTCTCAACGTCAGCCCGGACTGCCGCCCAGTGAAGCAGAAACGGAGGGGCATGGCCTCCGAGAGACAAACGGCAGTAAGTGAGGAGGTCGAGAAGCTCCTAAAGGCAAACTCCATTATCCCGAGTGGTTGGCTAATGTTGTCCTTGTCAAAAAGAGCAATGGGAAGTGGAGAATGTGTGTAGACTTCACCGACCTCAACAAGGCCTGTCCCAAGGACTGTTATCCGCTGCCAAGGATAGACCTCCTCGTCGACTCAACAGCGGGCCACTCACTCCTCTCATTTATGGACGCCTACTCGGGGTATAATCAGATCAGCATGTACCCGGGGGACGAAGAGAAGACGGCGTTCATCACCGACCAAGGCACATACTGTTACAGAGTCATGCCCTTCGGCCTTAAGAACGCCGGGGCTACATATCAGCGCCTGGTCAATTTCATGTTCAAAGACCTCATCGGAAAGTCTATGGAAGTGTACGTGGACGATCTCCTGGTCAAGAGCCAAGACGAGCCCGACCACCTTGAGCATCTTGCCGGGGCCTTCAGCATTTTGAGAAATTTCAAGATGAGGTTGAACCCGGCCAAGTGCACCTTTGGTGTCTCGTCCGGCAAGTTCCTCGGTCATCTAGTCAGCAGGCGGGGAATCGAAGCAAACCCCGATAAAATCCAAGCTATCATCAACATGCGGTCACCTAACTCAACAAAAGAAGTTCAAAGCCTAGCCGGACGGGTGGCCGCACTAAATAGATTTGTGTCTCGAGCTACCGACCGGTGCCTGCCGTTCTTCAAAATCCTCCGCAAAGCTTTTCAGTGATCCGAAGAGTGTGAGGAGGCATTCCAGGAACTCAAAAAATACCTGGCCTCACCTCCTCTACTGTCGACACCGGCATCCGGAGAGGAACTTTTCCTGTACCTAGCTGTGTCACCGTCGGCGGTTAGCTCGGCACTCATCCGGGAAGAGCACGGGATACAGTTCCCAGTGTATTACACCAGCCGGGCGTTGCAAGGTGCGGAAAGTCGATATTCCCGTATCGAGAAGTTGGCCTTCGCCCTCATCACCTCAGCCCGAAGGCTCCGCCCGTACTTCCAGGCCCATGCCATCGTAGTGTTGACCGATCAGCCCCTCCGCAAAATTCTCTCTCGGCCGGACACATCCGGGAGGCTCGTCAAGTGGGCATTAGAATTGGAAGAGTTTGAGGTAACTTACCGACCTCGGACGGCCATCAAGGGACAAGCCGTCGCCGATTTCCTAGTCGAGTTTACATACCCAGAAGACCCGGTCGAAGAACCCGAGCCTCCGGCCTTACCACCCGGATTGCATTCCGGCATCCCAACCTGGGTGCTACATGTCGATGGTTCTTCTAACCAGCAAGGTAGTGGGGCCGGGGTCATCCTGACTACCCCCAATGGCATCCAACTTGAATATGCTCTGAGATTTGGGTTTCGTGCCTCCAACAATGAGGCCGAGTACGAAGCCCTCTTGGTCGGGTTGCAGTTGGCCATCTCAATGAGTGCCCAACAAGTCCAGAGCTACAGCGACTCCCAGCTCGTAGTCAATCAGGTAAACCAAGAATACGAAGCACGGGAAGACAGCATGATAGCCTACTTGGCCCTCGTCCGGACGATTTCTAATCAACTCCAAGGATTTTCCATCACTCGGATACCTAGGGAAGAAAACACCCGAGCTGACCGGCTGGCCCGCCTCGCCTCATCATCTGAGTCAGACTTGCCTGGGTTAAGGATACAATTCCTACCCGAGCCAAGTGTGATCAATTCAGAGGGCATGGAGGTTGACCCGGTCACTCCGGGACCTAGTTGGATGGATCCAATCGTGACATTTTTGACAACAGGAAGGCTGCCAGACGACAAAGAGGAGGCAAGGCGGGTTAAGTACCAGGCGGCACGATATCATATTCTTGACGGTGTCCTCTACAAGAGGGGTTTCACTATCCTGTACCTCCGCTGCGTTCACCCTACGCAAGTCCAAGCGATACTGTTCGAAATTCATGAAGGTGTGTGCGGGAACCACATAGGAGGTCGGGCACTCTCCAGAAAGGCCCTCTTACAAGGCTACTATTGACCAACCATGGCCCGGGATTCACAGGAGTATGTCCGAAGGTGTGACAAGTGCCAGCGATACTCTCCCATGATCAACAGACCGGGAGAGCTCCAAACGCCGGTCCACAGTCCCTGGCCATTCGCCCAATGGAGAATTGACATCGTCGGTCCCTTACCGACAGGCAAAGGGCAGGTTAAGTTTGCCGTGATAGCTGTTGATTACTTCACCAAATGGGCGGAGGCCGAGCCCCTGGCAACGATAATCGAGCGGAGAATGGAACACTTTGTGGAGAGAAATATCCTCAGCAGGTTTGGTACCCCATGAGTCCTGATCAGCGACAATGGAAGACAATTTGATACACCCATCTTTAGACAGTTCTGCTCGGGCTATGGGATACTAAATCACTACTCTTCTCCCGAGCATCCACAAGCTAATGGTCAGGCCGAGGTGACCAACCGCATAATCTTGCAGTCGATTAAGACAAGGCTTGAGAATGCCAAAGGCCTGTGGGCTGAAGAACTGCCAGCCCTCCTGTGGGCCTACCGCACCATACCCCAGGCAGCTACGGGCGAAACCCCATTTTCCTTAACTTATGGTTTTGAGGCGATAGTCCCCACAGAGCTCGGGCTGCCCTTATACCGGGTGGCTACCTTTAATGACCAAGACAATGGAGAAGCCCTCAGGACGGAACTAGACCTGGTCGAAGAAAGAAGAGACCAGGCCTATCTCAGGGTGGCAGCTTACAAGCAAAGGGTCTCGCGGTATTATAATAGCAAGGTGAAGCATCGTAGTTTTCAAGTCGGGGACCTTGTCCTTATGGCAGTGAACCAGTCTACCCGAGTCCCAAGCCATGGGAAGTTGGGAGCAAACTGGGAAGGACCGTATATAGTGACTCGGGTCAACCGACCGGGAACCTACTGGCTACAGAACATGGACGGGCACGATCTCAGTCATCCCTGGAACGTGCAACACCTCCGCAAGTATTATCAATAGCATCTGGCTACGGGAATCTAGTACTATAGGACAAGTTCTTTTCATGTAGCCCTGGTTGGGCAACTATTACAGATTGTTATTTTTCAAATAAAATTGATAAAGTTTGCTTCAAAAATTCAGGCAGGCCAATACACCGTGCAAAGCATGAAAGACCTCGGGCCAAACCCCAAGGCACAAAAAGGCCTCGGGCTCCGAGCCTAGGTACGACAAAGACCTCGGGCCTAACCCAGAGGCAGGAAAGACCTCGGGCAATACCCCGAGGCAGAAAGGACCTCGGGCTCCAAACCCAGGCATTAAAGGACCCTACAACCACCCATGTTCCAGGTCGGTTTCCTATGGTCGCCCCTCTGCATGCCCCCGCCTTCGCAAGAAAGTCGGGGACAAAAGGGTACTAGACCTACAAACAGGAAATTAACTAAAGCTTCGCCTAGGCCCAGCCGACGATGGGGCCAATCCCCTAGGTGGTCAACGATGGCAAGCTTCAAATGCTCCTGCAACTACCCATGTTCCAGGTTGGTTTCCTATGGTCGCCCCTCTGCATGCCCCCGCCTTCGCAAGAAGGTCGGGGACAAAAGGGAACTAGACCTACAAACAGGAAATTAACCAAAGCTTTGCCTAGGCGCAGCCGATGATGGGGCCAATCCCCTAGGTGGCCAACGATGGCAAGTTTTAAATGCTCCTGCAACCACCCATGTTCCAGGTCGGTTTCCTATGGTCGCCCCTCTGCATGCCCCCACCTTCGCAAGAAGGTCGGGGACAAAAGGGTACTAGACCTACAAACAGGAAATTAATTAAGTTTTGCCTAGGTCCAGCCGACGACGGGGCCAAGCCCCTAGGTGGCCGACGATGGCAAGCTTCAAAAGCCCCTGCAACCACCCATGTTCCAGGTCGGTTCCCTACGGCTACTTACTCCCGTACTCCCATACTCCCGCCTTAGCAAAATGCTTGGGGGGCAGGGGGTAAAGGGAATTGAGGCTAAAACAGGGAATTACATCGTTCGACTAGGTGTTCTGTGGGTTACGGTCCTAAAGCATTTGCTAAGGCAGATGTTAGGTCGGCCAAAAACCGAACGGATACTAGTAAAAAGGCATAGTACAAAAACACTACAAAGTTGATGGAAAGCTGACCTCAGGGGTCTTTTCATTAATCAAATAAAGTGTACAAAGCCTGGGGGGCAGTTGTAGTGGCCTCCCCAAAAAAAAAAAAAAAAAAAAAAAAAACTACAAGCAATGAAATAAAAAAACAAGGAGGAACCGGGGAGTCAGTCTTCCACATTGACCACATCCTCGGTCTCCCCGGTCTGCTCCCTTGGCACGGCAAGTCCTTCGTCCCCCAAGTCCCCGCCCGGGGCGAGTTCTGTGGCCTCAGCAATGGCCTCAGGATCTTCACTAACCGCAGGAGCATCACCAGCTATGGGATCTTCACCGACATCCCAGTAATCCGAGTCAATCCCCTCGTAGGCCGAAAGGACCCATTCGGGGTGATCCCGGGCTACCCGCCGCTTCAGATCGTCATAACCTTGGAAGAAGCCGTCATCAAACGCGCCCTCCAAGGCCCCTGCAGTTGGTGTCTCGGCCGCCGCCTTCGCCCGGGCTTCAGCTGCCGCAGTAAGGGCCCGGGAAACCTTCAGTTTGGCCAAAGCCGCTGCCAGGTCCGCCTGAGCCGCACCCAAACTCAAGGCCAATGACTTCGTCTTGCTCGTCTCGACGGCCAAGGCAGCTTTGTCTACTTGCAATTCTTTCTGCTCCTTCGAAAGGGCGGTGTCAGCGGCGGCAGCCTTCCCGGCCAGGGAAGACAGGAGGGACTCGGATTCCGCGGCCATACAGCCAACCTGCGGCGAGAAGATGAAGGTCAGTTAGGCAAGTAAAAATGGAGCAGGTCAATATTTGAAGGGAGAAAGAACACTTACCAGATGGGAAAGGCTATACAACCATCCTTGGAAGTCCTGGGGAGACAGCCCGGAGCATACTTCAACCTGGCTCGGGATTAGGACAGACTTTAGCCTATCCCGAACCTCACCAGGCCCACCGATGGGCAGACTGGATGGAATACCAGCCCGGGGTGCGGGCTCCTCAACAACCAACGTTTGGGGAGCCGATGTCCCCGTAGGGTCCGGGCGGTTGACCGTTCCGTGGAGGATGCGTCAGAGCGGGCGCTCACCGCCAAGGGCCTCAGTAGCTGGCCTCTTCCCCTGGGCGATCGCCACCCGAGTAGCAGTAGCGGCGGCAGCAGCAGCCTGTCTCTCCCTCAGCTGCTCCAAATTGCGTTTGGGGGCCATTTCTACGAAAGAGCAAGATAACACGGTCAGAAATGTGAAAAACAATACGGACAAGTGCAAGGCAAACCAGTAAGGCGACCTGGGAACTCACCAGGAATGAGGGGTGAAAAGCTGGGGGCTGGAACGGGTTCCTCAGGGGAATAGGTCTCGACAAAGTCCCCTGTTTAGGATAATACGTTCCAAACGCTAGTGGGTAACTCTGCTAGGTTCCAGATCCTGGCCTGGCACAGTTCGAAAATTTTGGGAGGTTCTGTCGAGCCAGCTGTGCACAGAGAAATGAAGTCAGTTAGCAAGCCATTGCGTTCCTAAAAACCGAAAGAACGGACGAATACGGAAGGGTGGTCTTACCCCTCAACTCCCCGGCCCAGGATGTCCTCAGCTGGGTCCCCGGGGCCATGTCACAAAGGCGAAGGGTGGACACTTGGAAGAACTTGCCCTTCCACCCCTTGTTGTTGCTAGGGCATCTGTCGATAATCTTCCTGCCCGGACAGGCAGAAAATGAGAAAAACCCCACTTCCCGGTGCACGGGGAATGGTCAGTGGGCCCAAAGAAACTCGTGGAGGGTAAGCTCGTACCCGAATACCTGAGGCCACAGCGATATACACCCCATCAGGAATCTCCATCCGTTGGGGGCCAATTGCCCAGGAGCGATATCGAGATAGATCAGGACATCCCGGGCAACGCGGTGGAGGGGTAGTTGCAGGCCCGCCATCATGGCATCCTCAAACAGGGTGACGAACCCAGGCTGATAGAGGTGCGCGCCGCCGGGGTTTACAGCTAGGGCGCAACCGTCAGGAAGAGAGTACCTCTCTCTAATCTGGAGAAGGTCTTGGGAACGCAGTGTGGAGAGGGTGGACTTACAGGCAAACACTACACGATCAGACACCCTAGGCAACTCGTCGCCCGAACCCCTCGAGACAGAGGCAACAGGGGCCTCTTGAGTAGACTCACTGTCGGACAGACGAACGGGAATCCTGGCCCCACTTTGATGATCGGTCAGGGACTCAGGAAGCCGGTCCTGACTGGCACCGGGGGATTCTGATTGATACTGTTCACTCTCCGATCTCGACGCAGAGTTGAAGCCGGAGTGTTCCATCTCTGGCACTCCGACGGAAAGGAACGGACACAAACTACGACCTGCGTATGGATCGGGAACCCCAAGCCTGATATACAGGGGGGGCAGAGTCACTAACCTGAATGGTAACGAGTAGACACTCCTCAGCACCAGGCAACACTCTCCCAAAATAGCGCAAGGAACACCTGCTCAGTTCAGATGAGTTAAAGTTCCACCCGACTCAAAGAATGCACAAAATCTAAGGAGAAAGAAATCCCACTCCCGCTCGAACCTCACAAGATTCGTCCTCTCCAGCCTCACTCCGAAGTGAAAAAGGACGGGGGGAAGAGAAAAGAAAGTAGAAAGTAGAAGATAAGGGATGCAAGAAATGAGGCAACTACTCCTTATATAAAGACCCTGAACGGCCAAGATCAGAGCGGATCCAGCGGTCCAGGAGATTTCCCGCCCAAACTGTCGCTTCGGTCACGTGAAGAGTCACCTCAAAAGGCACGCGCATTAATTGCGTGATGCGACGGTTCAGTCAGCCCGCAATCGGTTCGGTTACGATTGCATCACCATTGTTAGGTTCTAACTTGGCTAACGATTGGTTGGTACAGAGCGGCGGTGATCCGGGCCCGAGTTGCCGCAACCCGGGCACATTCATGCACCGGTCAGGCATTAGCTGCCCAGCGTAGCACAAAATTAATAAACAGTTGAAGAAGCATAGTGAAAGAGGAATGTGGCCTCAAGGACCTTTTTATTGCTATAAAGGGTGATCTGTACAGAGATCGGGGGCATTTATAATAGCCTCCCCGAAAAAAAAAAATTTATATATATATAAATATATATACATGAAGGACTTCAAGTCCCTCTGTCCTTCAAAGCCTTGACCTCCTCCTCCAGGACCGCCAACCTCGCCACCAGCTCCTTCACAGTAAGCTCGATGGTGTGGGTATCCACCTCCTGCATAACCGAGCCTGTTTGCAGACTGGTGGTTTGTTTCTCCACCTCCTGAAGACGGCCCTCCAGGTTAGCAAGGGAGAGGCCGGTCCAAGAGCTAGTCATGTGAAGGCCGGCCGGGGGATCCGTCCCACTTTTCTTTGGTGGAGGTGGAGACCCCTCACCAACTTCTTTATCTTTTCCCTTCCTGGACGGACCTGGTGGCGGGCTCGCATCCCCGGACGAGGTGGAGTCGCTGCTGGTGGGTAGAGAAATTGGCCCCTCGGGTGATCCGGCCCTATATGCGGCGCGCGGGCCGGTGGCCATGGATCGAGTATAGCGGCGCGACCCAGAAGCCGCAGCGTTGTGGGTCGCGGAGGAAGGACCGGCGCCAGCATCACCCGCATGCCCGCCGACCAAATCAGAGAACGACAGGCCGGCCTCGATGGCTCGGTCAATCGCCTCCGTCTCATCAGCAGTAGGGGCCGCGCCGCGGGAGGCAGAAAAAGATTGTTTGCAGAGGTCGGGATCAAAAACTGCAGGAGGGCAGAGAATGGCATCCTCCAGCCAGTTGCCAGAAACCACGACCCAAGGGTATCGCCGCCAGTTTTTGTTCGGGAAGTCCAGACCTTGGACAAGGTCCCTCTCCTCGGCCCTGGGGTGCAAGTAAGGACCCCCGTGGTCGATGCCCAGGTTATAACACCTGGTGACGTCGACGGAACGGAGGAACAACCCGAGTTGCTCGTTCAGCACTGATACGCCCCAGAGGAGGCGGGCGACATTTGGACGGCACTTGCAGAGCGGGATGCGCAACCCCTCAAGCAGGTCACAAAAGGAGACCGGAAGGGGAAAGCGTAGTCCCACAATAAGCAGCAGATAGCTGCTGATGAGGACGAAAGGGAAGGCTACTTTCTCGCCCTCAACATGCGGACGGACTTCGACGTCGTCCGAAAGGTGACAATCCTCTCGGAAGGCTCTAAGCCCTTCATCAGATGACAGATTAATGTGTGAGGCCATTTGAGGGAAGTTTTGGGAAATGGAAACCGCAGAGAAGAAGGAACTCGGCGTGTTTTGTTCGGACGTTTTAGTTGATGATTTGCAGTGAGAAGCAGATTGAACAGGTGCTCCTTATATAAGCATCGCGAACGGTTATGATCAAACTTGATCGGATGGCTCACATACTCTCCCGCCAAAACTGTCGTTTCGGGCACGTGGGGCGTCGTCTCAAAAAGCGTGAGCATTGAATGCGCGACGTGATGGTTTGGTTGCCACCTGGGCGATTCGGTTACTCTCAAACTGGCAGCTTTGGATCCAAACCAGACCTGTAACCAGTGGACACGTAGTGCCGGGGGGCTCGGTCCTGCAGGGTCACCGCTCGGTCCTGCAGGGTCACCGCTCGGTTGATATACCGACGAGTCATTACAAACCGGCCCGGTTTCGACGGGGTCTCAGTCTTTTCCCGGTCGGTATCTGGAAGACATTCTTAATTTTCAAATTTTATCTGGTAAGGCGTCATCTCAACTTTGAAAATGGGGGGCAGTTGATACGTCCAGAAATATTCTGTAACTGTCCCATCGCCACGTGGTCAGTGGATAGACCGGTTAGTCCGGAATGGGAGCATGGAGCCCACACTTCCGAGGTGTTCGGCTATAACCGTCCGGGATACTCGGTAGCTCGGGAACGGGGCGTAGTGACTCCCCGGTAGGTGCGAAGTAGATGACGTCTCCCATCGTTTCCCTATGCGGCCATGACTCTATCAAGAAAGAATCAATGGTTTCCTAAGCCACTTAGGAAAACTCCCCTAATGTTATGCAAATCTATTGTGATTAGATTAGGCTTCCTAATCTAATGAACTTACCATGTAAGGGTGGACTCTTACATCTATAAAAGAGACCACCTATCCTCCTTAGAGGGATCCGAAAATTTACTTCTCTGAGCATATACTTCCTCGCTAGAGAATTAACCACTCGTACGCATATACCCGGCCGGTGTTACTGGTAGTGTCGCTCATCTCTGTTGGCTCACCAGGCCCGCCGGTAAACTGCTAGTGAGAAGCGCTTAGACGCACATGTGGACGTAGGTCACCTCATTAACGGGGCCGAACCACACACAAACTTTTCTTTGCTCTGTCTTTTTGCATAAATCTTGCTTACCAATTTTTGGCATCATCAGAGAGTGAGGGAAGACCCAAGAGAGAGACCATAGAGAGAGACAGATTAGAGAGAGTGAGAGTTAGACAGAGAGAGAGTGAACCCAAAAGAAGAAAAAGAAAAGAAAGAAGACCCCAAAACCCCCCAAGCATCCTCACTGCAAATCTACAACACACCCACCTACCCCTCTCACTCCCTGCCTTAGACTACACACACAACAGCCCGTAGAGGATGAGGAGGAAGGATAATTGAAGAGAGGGAGACCGAGAACTAGAGAGATAGAGAAAGCCGCGGGGGACCCGAGACGGACCGGAATTGAAGAAGGTAACGTCTCACCACCCCCTTCTATATTCTGTACATACACAGACCCACACATCGACTCACAGTCGCCCTCACGCAGCCCCCAAAACAGACCCGAGAGCCAAACAATGGCCGGACCACCATTGAAGCTCCGGCGAGCTCGGTTTTTCGCCCGTCACCAAATCACCTAAGACTTATGCCAAAATGATCCTAACGACTCCCTTAACACCCTCGATGAATGGCCCGAAGATTAAGTCGCGTTTGGACGGCCTACGGTTCGATTATTCTTTTGAAAATGCAACTGTTTTTGCCCCCGTACGGACATACCGTTAAGAGTTAGCCTTCAATACCTATACCGTTAGATCCGGCTCATCGAGGCACTTGATTTCGACTTAAAATTTGCGTAATTTCGTTAAGAAATGAGGGAGTTATGATCGATTGAAGTTTTGTGTATAAAAGCGTATATATATACGAATTATATATATATATATATATACACCGTATATCTTCGTTGGCAAGAAGTTGAAATATTTTTGGGCTTGGCCTTAGGCCTGTTTGGCTAACCAGTTTATGGGCCGACTTTTGTGTGTTACTTTGGTGGTTTGGCAAACAGGGCCTTAGTGTTTAAGTTATTATTTGATTTTAGGATTAACCCAAATAATTTATATTTATATTGTTTAGATTAGTTCATAAATTCAGAAAATATTATTATTAATAATTATAAATATATTCTGAAATTATAATTTATATATTATATATATAAATATATATTATTTATTTAATTGTACATAAATAAATAAGTGTTAACTACATTTCAATAAAAAGAAATGTGTAGTTATTATTTGTTTTAAAAAGGTATTAAGTAGCTTTTAATATTCTAGAATATAATCTTATATTCCGAAATTATATTTTTATTATTTATATGGTATACTTATTATTTATTTAGTTTAAATAATAAATAAGTATTAGTTTTAAGTTATGATAATTAGGTATTAAATACCTAATGGCCAATTTAAATTCTAGAAAATTATATTACTATTACTAAGGCCAAATATCACTGCTTTATAAATCATTTAGTTATAAAACCTAACTCTGGCATTTTATTTATTTAAATAAGGACCCGTTTGGTTGTCCTTTAAATTATTTTAAATATCAAATGAGTCCCGAAAATTATGAGAAAAATATTACTAGCCTATTTTAAGGTCTAGTATTTAATAAAAATTTTCTAAGGACCTCTTATCCTTATAAATTATATTTTATAATTATGGGACTCCGAAGACTATAAATATATAAATAGTACTTCAATAATTCGCAGTAAATAAACCGTAGCTCAGAAAAATACGCGGTCAGTTCCCAGAGTCTTAGAATAATGTCTAGATACATTCCCTTGAGTTTGGAGACCTTTTGACGCGGTCGAAAATACAGCTTATCGGTAGGGCCCAAACTGGTATAGAAAATCTAGCATTTTATGTGACGGACTCCGATTTGAGTCTAGTCAATGTCGTTGGACTTAGAATGACACGTAGATCACTACCTTGAGGTTTATATCATCATTTGGTAAAATTACCATTATACCCCTATCACTAGCACATACGCTTCATCACCATTATTATGTTATACGTTGTAGGACTGTTATTATCCGCTATTCGGAGAGTCATAAGGTTGAGAAGACATCCAGGTGAGTGTTTCTAACCTCACTCTCAATATACATAATGACTGCTAGAGTATTTGTATGTGATATATAAGTTGTTTTTATGATTGTTATGCTATGACTGTACATTGATGTACCTTAACGTATATGTGAATTATGTTATGAAGTCGATTGCGATGAGACAAGTATGTTAAATGCTACTATGACACATTTGTAAGGAGTAAAAAAAAAGAACTATATGTGAAGGAATGTTTATCCATGTGTATGCTGTGACGGATAATCAATTATGGAATCTTAGCTTGTACGTTTTGTATATCAATGTTGATTATATGAGCACGTTGCTATTATTGCCTTGAAGACCCTGCCTAAATATGCAAATGAGAATAAAGAGCATGTTAACGTTTTGATCGGGAGAGAACTAATCCTAATTATATGCCTTAACGCGCATTTGTTAGACCATTTTATCCTGTTTTTGTATATTTTTACTTTGTTTTCTAGTTTCTGACAGGTTTTGGAAGAAATCAACTAAACCAGGCTAAACAGGGTGAAAAAGCAGAGCTAAAGAAGCTGAAAAAGACAAGTCGCGCGCGCGACCCGCGCCCGCGAAGAACCAGAAATCGCTCGCGCGAGATCCCCAGAATCGCTCGCGCGATCCGCGCGCGCGAAGGCCAAAATGTCGCGCTCGCGCGACCCGCTCGCGCGATATGGGTAAAAACCAAAGTTGCGTATTTCAGTGTACTGAAGACTCCTGTGCAAACGAAACTGCTGAATGACGTCCAGATTGTAAATTACATCAGTTTCAGTCCGTTTCGAGTTGGAAAAGCTTCCAAAACTTGTGTTAAACTCTATATATACTTAGTTTTTATAATTTTTAGAGGTTGGCAATTGTTACACACCCATACATACACATTCTACAACCATACTTCCAGCCATTGAAGGGAGGGAAGCAAGGAGAAGAAGAAGAAGACCAAGGGTTTCCATGGCCTCCTCCATCAACTACTTGCCATCTATCACTTCCATGGACGGCTAGATCATAGATCTAGGGTTTCAATGAAGCCCTAGACGAGTAATAGGGTTTTATTTATATTTTTATTTTAGTTCTATTATGTATGGATGACAGTCACATGTTTAGAGGATTTTTATAAATAAATCGTACTTCTAGTGATTAAATCATTGCTTTCAGAATTTATTCTTGTCTTAGATTTATTTTGACTGTGATGTGCTCAACGATCTATTCTTGCTGTGCTTGTTTAGATTGTTTACATGTGATGGTGCTTTATTGATTCGTGCTATCAAGTATCCGAATAGTCCATGCCTAGGTTAGACGGATTAGATCATAACCCTAGTTTAGTGTGGGATAATTCGTGCTAACCGAAGATGGAGTATGTTGGTGCTTGAACCATGATTATCTTCTTGTCGGAGGAATTGGGCTTGTAGCTACAATTCCCCATTATCATCCAACTTAATAAGCTAAAGTAATTCATAAATATTCCTATTATGAAGATAGTGGTGGATTTGCAATCCTAGGTTCCCTTAAACATCATTTAAATAACTTTAATTGCTTTCATAGTTTAGATTTACTTTTATTGTTCTTAGTTTAATTAAATCCAAATCAAATCCGTTTTTCTTAGTTAATTAGACTTAGGTTTTAAAATTAAGAGCTGTAGTAATCAATCTCTGTGGGTTCGACCTTTACTTCCACACTGCAAATCTTTTGAAAAGTAAAGAATACTTTTATATCTTGATTCTGACAACATCAATTTTTGGCGCCGTTGCCGGGGATTGTATTACTACCTTTAGTTTTAGAATCGTAGTTTAGTTAATTCGTAAATATTAGATTAGGTTTCCTTTTCTTATTTTTCATTTTATTTTTAGTTACTAACTTGTTTTTTTTTTTATTTTGAAGTCAACGTTTCCGAGTGGAGCAGCTAATTACATCAAAGGAGCTTACGCAAATAAAAATATAAATAAAATTAAATAAATTGCTTCCTTTGGAATTCGCTTTAAACTGCTGTAAGTCAGGGCGCTGTGACGCACTATTTGCATTAGTTTAGGGTTAATTGCACTGCATTAGCTAGGAAACCCGGGGCGCTGGGCTTGACGCGGTCATTGCATTACAGGATAATTTGCATGCATCATAATAGTTGAGTGCTTGTTATCTTATTTGCGTGATTGTTATTTGTTTATTTTGTTTAGTTAGTCTTTGTTCTTAATTTCTTTTCTTTTGTTTTAGTTTATGTTAGGTACACGTTCAAACAAACCGGAATTAAAATCTTTTGACTCTGAACTTGAACGTACATTAAGACTTAACAAGTCTTCAAACTTAACTTCTGGAACTAGGTTTGTAATAGATGACGATTTGACACCAAAACCAACGTCTTTATTTGAATCTGAAATACGTAGTACTCTTACAAGACTAAAGAAACCACGCTTTCATAACATAGAACCGATTAAAATGGCAGACGTTGGAAATAATAACGACAACAACCAAAATAACAACGGAGCTAATATGAATAATCCTAATATACCACCACCTCCTCCACTTAAAGATTATTTTATTCCTACGACTTACACGCCACAAACATGTATTGAATTACCGGAGGCGACGGCATCCCACTTTGAGATAAAGTCGTCTACCATCTCGCTACTTCCATCATTCCATGGCCGTCTAAATGAAGACCCTTATAAACACTTAGGAGATTTTCAAGATATATGTTCTACTTTGAAAATTCAAAATCTTACTGATGATGAATTAAAAATGCGGCTCTTTCCATTCTCATTAAAAGACAAAGCTAAATATTGGCTCCAATCTTTGGAGCCAAACACAATTAGAACATGGGAAGACTTACACACCGCATTTTTACAAAAGTTTTTCCCTATTATGCGTACGAATCAGATAAGAAAATCTATAACAAACTTTGTGATGTAAGATGGGGAGACGCTTTACGACACTTGGGAGAAATTTAAAGAATTATTACGCTCGTGTCCACATCATCAGGTTCCTAAGTGGCAACTTGTTAAGGTCTTTTACGAGGGACTTATTCCTTCGGTCCGTAACACCGTCGATGCTGTTTGTGCGGGTACCTTCCTACACAAAAGTGCCGATGAGGCCTGGAAAATTTTTGAAACGTTAAGCGAGAATTCGATGCACCAAGCGGTGTCTGTCCGTTCTGAGGGATACCCACAACCTAAGAGGGAGGTAAAATTCGAGTCAAGTCAATCAATTGAAATAAAAGAACTATCTAACAAACTTGACCGACTTTTAACAATGAACCAAACGACAGCCTCACCCGCTCGTGAAACTTGTGCATTATGTTCTGATCCTTCACATTCGATATTTGCATGTCCATCGGCGAGTCAATTTCCGAAATTCGTGGAGCAACACATTAATTCTATTCAACAATACCCACGAAATAATTATAATGCGACTACTAATAATCCGGATGCGCCATGGAGAAACCATCCTAACTTCTCGTGGAAAAATAATAATAATAATCCTAATGAGGCGACTAATTTTCCTAATGCATATCGACCTCAGTTTCAACCTAATCAATACCAACAACCGCATCCTAATCCGAATCCTTCAAGGGGTAACATTTTTGAGGAAAAGGTGTTGGCATCCCTTAATAAAATTGAAACGCAAGTACAGGCACAAGCACAAATAGTGCACTCTCATACACAGTCCATTGCGAAGCTTGAATCCCAAATGGGACAACTAGCTACTGTAGTGAGTCGTAGAAACGAGGGGACGTTGCCTAGTCAAACAATTCAAAACCCTAAGGGACAATATGAGGTTAAGGGGTCGAATGAGCAAGTAAACGCCGTCTCAACTAGGTTGACTACACGAGAGGAAGAGGTAATAGAAATTCCGAATGAGAGTGTGAAAGATATGAATATCAACTCTAATACGACGAAGGGTGAGGACGTGAGCCAAAATAAGAAAGAAAAAGAATCGGTCCCAACGAATTATATTCCGAGAATGCCATATCCACCTAATGTTGAGGAGCCGTCTAATCTTACAAATAAAAAGTCTAAGGTTGAGGATATACTCGAGGTGTTTAAACAAGTCAAAATAAATATTCCTTTCCTCGATGCTATAAAACAAATTCCCGCTTATGCTAAATGTCTAAAAGACCTTTGTACACAAAAACGAAAAATACGCAGTCATACGCCTAAAAAGGTCTTCCTCACGGAAAAAGTAAGTTCAATTTTCCAACACGCTCCTCCGAAATATAAGGATCCAGGTACGCCTACGATTTCATGTGTCATAGGTGACACTATCATTCATCGGGCACTCCTTGACTTAGGAGCGAGTGTTAACCTTTTACCCTATCACGTCTATAAACAATTAGGACTAGGTGAACTTAAACCTACGGCCGCTACAATACAATTAGCGGATCGTTCTATTAAAATACCTAGAGGAATCGTCGAAGACGTACTAGTAAAAGTGGATCAATGTTTCTATCCCGTTGATTTTATGGTCCTTGACACTGAACCTGTGCTAGATGCTAGGAAACACACTCCTGTCATTCTTGGTTGTCCATTCTTAGCCACGGCCAACGCACGTGTCAATTGTAGAACAGGGGTAATGAAAGTGTCGTTCGGAAATATAAAATTAAAATTAAATGTTTTTAATGCGGTCGATCAACCTCCTAAAGATGACGATTACCTATGTGTGGAGGGTAGTGAGGTTAAACGGAATATTGAGCCTAAGAACGTAATAAATATAAGTGCGGGGAATAATATAGAGGATGATGAGTGGATGAATCCTAATACTTCGGACCCTAATGCTGAATCTACTCGAAAGGTAAGAAATCGATTTGAACATACTGATAAACCGTCGATTGAATTAATTCAAAGCGACGTAATTTCTGCTTACCATCGAGCTCTACCTGACATTCTTAGGGGTACGAAGTCTGATTTTCAACCTCCGTAAGTCTTGAGCTAGAACGGTCTAGTTGAAGACGTAAAAGTTAGCGCTTCTTGGGAGGCAACCCAAGCTTAATTTCGTCTGTTTTCTTTGTTTTGGTCGGTTTTGAGTCATTTTGGTCAGTTTTGGAGTCATTCTGGGTAGGTTTGGGGGTCGGAATTAATGTATTTTAATATTATATACATAATTTTAACCAAAATATGGAAAAAACCCTTCTCGCGCGCGCGGCCCGCTGGCGCGAGAATGTGCCTTAGTGTTTTTTTCTTTCGTTTTCTTTATATGAGCCCTCAGGTTCTCTTCGCGCCTGGTTTCGCGGGCGCGAGGTACCTCGCTCGCGCGAGATTGTGTAAAAAAAAAAAAAAAAAAAAAAAAAAATTCCAGGAATTCGCGCGCGCGATTTCATCATTTTCCTGTTTTTCTCTTTTGTTTTCTATCTCTTTCCCCCTACCTATTTTATTTGTGTTTCTTTTCTGTTTTTGTTCATTTTAGTTCGTATTCGTTGTTTTTCCTTGTTACTTTTCTACTTTTTCGTTTTATTTCTTTTCCTTTTGCTAGTTTAGTTTAGTTTAGATTAGTTTTTAAATTTATATTTTATATTTTGGTTTCATGTACTTTTAATATTCTTTTGTTAGTTTGTTTTCTTTTATTAAGAAGTAATAGGTAACATTGAACTTTATTGACATATTCAATTGTGTTCACCTGTTTGTCATTGCCGAGATTGAGGTACTATCGTTCCTTCCTTATGTACTCTCGTTTCTTTCGTTTTATTGTTTCATTGGGGACAATGAAAGATTTAGGTTTGGGGGTATGTATATACACATGCACATTATTATGCACTAATTTAAAAAAATTCAATTCTTGTGCTTAAATAAACGATGATTACCGATGTTTTTGCAATATTAATTTGGTACTTCTTGTTATGTAACGTTGAATTGTTATAGAATGGTAAATAAGAGAAAATGTGATTAAGCATTTGCTGAAGTTATGATGTAACGTTTTAAGTTATGTATCGTTTGAATCGTAGTTTTATATCATAGATTTGCACATAAACATATGCACTGCACGTAGTCATTGGAATACATGTTGGTTGTGAACTTTAATATAATTCGGATTTCTAGATAACATAAGGTGGAGACTAAACCCAGTGAGCTTTTGAGCCTATCTTTTCTTTTTAGAGGGTTATAAATATATTCTGTTCATCGAATTTCATTGAAATAGCGCATCTACTTGTTGTTTAGTCTCATTATTCTTGTTTTGGTTGATAATCAAGTTAAAATAGTTGTTACCATGCTAAATAATCTTCCGTCGTAAATATTGAAGAACCGTATTACCCTAGGAAATGATTTTAGGCCCTCTTTGTTTACTGCCGACCGATAAATTATAAAATTTCCTTAGTTCGCCCCTTGAGCCGTTAAAATGCCATTTCTTTCTTTGATTACCATTATCCTTGTTTTTGCTCCGACTTGACAAACTTGGAGTTCACCACTGAGAGATTTGTCACCTTTTAGTAGTGTTAAGGTGATGTGTTGAAAAGGAGGAAGAAAATAAGATGCTATTGGGGTAGTTGCTTGGTATTCAATAATCATTTGAGAAGCAAGAAAAGGAAAAAGAGAAGAGGAATATATTGAAAACAAAATAAAAAGAAGAAGGTTGAAAAAAAATGAATGAGAAAAGAGAATGAAAGAAGAGAAAGTTGGTAGAGAAGAAGAGTGAAAGAAATTGAACATGCCTTACAATGCCATTCTAAACCTACCCAATTAATCCGTTCTATCATTTTTCATTTCCTGAGCCACAATACAACCTTTGAAAAGTCCTATTTGATCTTAGGAAACATGGTTCGGATATGAAAACGATGGGAGAGGGATTAAAACATGGTAATGATTATTTTTTCTTGATTGTTGGCATCTTATCCATGAGACTATTGTTCTTTCGTGTCATGCGTCTTTTTCATGTCGTATGTGAGCGTTATTCGTCTTGAAAACATAATTCCTTTGCTCATGTATACTAGAGAAATTACACATGTTTCTGAGTGTTTCATTTGAGAGTGTAATTAACATCGTGAGATTCGTAGTCGAAGCATAGTTGGATGGTTATCCGAGTTATATTCCAAGTTCATGACATGCGCGTGTTTATTTGACTACCATATCACACACGTGCAATTGTATGAGGAACTCTATTGATTTATACGATGCATGTGCTTGAGATTGTTTTTCATGATTTAGGTGGATGTTTCATTATGTTTTTTTTATGTTCGTTATTCTATTTCAAATCTTTGTTTTATAATAAGGAGTATTGACTATTAGTTTTTTGGTTCTTAATAAAATTTGTTTTAAAATTTACAAGTTAATAAAGATGGTTGTGGGTGACTTGTTGACGAGAACCCTCACGAGACTTCACTCGTCCGACTAGGGACACCTAGAGGTTTAAAAGGCTTGTTGCATACGCTAAATGCAATCGCAATCCATGCGAAAATGGAATAGTATGTTATTAGTAGTTAGTTTTTATTTTAGTTTTGCTCGAGGACTAGCAAAAATGTAGGTTTGGGGGTGTGATCCGGAGAGAACTAATCCTAATTATATGCCTTAACGCGCATTTGTTAGACCATTTTATCCTGTTTTTGTATATTTTTACTTTATTTTCTAGTTTCTGACAGGTTTTGGAAGAAATCAACTAAACCAGGCTAAACAGGGTGAAAAAGCAGAGCTAAAGAAGCTGAAAAAGACAAGTCACGCGCGCGACCCGCGCCCGCGAAGAACCAGAAATCACTCGCGCGATCCGCTCGCGCGAGATCCCCAGAATCGCTCGCGCGATCCGCGCGCGCGAAGGCCAAAATGTCGCGCTCGCGCGACCCGCTCGCGCGATATGGGTAAAAACCAAAGTTGCGTATTTCAGTGTACTAAAGACTCCTGTGCAAACAAAACTGCTGAATGACGTCCAGATTGTAAATTACATCAGTTTCAGTCCGTTTCGAGTTGGAAAAGCTTCCAAAACTTGTGTTAAACTCTATATATACTTAGTTTTTATAATTTTTAGAGGTTGGCAATTGTTACACACCCATACATACACATTCTACAACCATACTTCCAGCCATTGAAGGGAGGGAAGCAAGGAGAAGAAGAAGAAGACCAAGGGTTTCCATGGCCTCCTCCATCAACTACTTGCCATCTATCACTTCTATGGACGGCTAGATCATAGATCTAGGGTTTCAATGAAGCCCTAGACGAGTAATAGGGTTTTATTTATGTTTTTATTTTAGTTCTATTATGTATGGATGACAGTCACATGTTTAGAGGATTTTTATAAATAAATCGTAGTTCTAGTGATTAAATCATTGCTTTCAGAATTTTTTCTTGTCTTAGATTTATTTTGACTGTGATGTGCTCAACGATCTATTCTTGCTGTGCTTGTTTAGATTGTTTACATGTGATGGTGCTTTATTGATTTGTGCTATCAAGTATCCGAATAGTCCATGCCTAGGTTAGACGGATTAGATCACAACCCTA
Organism: Hydrangea macrophylla; assembly: GCA_033977485.1. Lineage (NCBI taxonomy): Eukaryota > Viridiplantae > Streptophyta > Magnoliopsida > Cornales > Hydrangeaceae > Hydrangea > Hydrangea macrophylla. Next base: position 15,289,942 of record CM066990.1, on the reverse strand, counting down.
GTTTAGTGTGGGATAATTCGTGCTAACCGAAGATGGAGTATGTTGGTGCTTGAACCATGATTATCTTCTTGTCGGAGGAATTGGGCTTGTAGCTACAATTCCCCATTATCATCCAACTTAATAAGCTAAAGTAATTCATAAATATTCCTATTATGAAGCTAGTGGTGGATTTGCAATCCTAGGTTCCCTTAAACATCATTTAAACAACTTTAATTGCTTTCATAGTTTAGATTTACTTTTATTGTTCTTAGTTTAATGAAATCCAAATCAAATCCGTTTTTCTTAGTTAATTAGACTTAGGTTTTAAAATTAAGAGCTGTAGTAATCAATCTCTGTGGGTTCGACCTTTACTTCCACACTACAAATCTTTTGAAAAGTAAAGAATACTTTTATATCTTGATTCTGACAACATCACGTTTCATTTATATGTTTCACCTAATGTAGTTATGTTTTCAAGAATCATGTAATTGAATATCATATCACGGTGTCAGTACATACAGTCAGTGTCAGTGTCAGTGCCTCTGGGCAAGTGAGGTCGTGAGTTGAAATGTTTGGGAGTCTTCGAAATTGGGAGTTAATACGATTAAGATTCTTGTGTCATGAGTCATGAGTCGTTACGCTTTAGAAATCAGTCAAGATGATAAAGAGAAGTGATAATGGGACAGTATGATTGAGATACATAATATTGTGATTGTGATTGTGATTGTGATTGTGATTGTAATAGTAAGAGAATAGTTAGAGCTGCTATTGTGCCAGTTGTCCGTGTAAATGCCGGAGATGGTACATGCGTCTGGGTTTTCCGTCGTACTGATTAGCAGATAGTTCTCTAATGTACTTGTCATCCGAGGAGCTTTGCCGGAGACAGTACAAGCGTTGTATGAGTTTGCCATCGTGCTATATATCATGCGCTAGTCAATTACTAATGTACCGTCCTCTGCGGTGAGCTTGCCGTGATAGTACACATGATGCGTGCCTTTGCCACCATGCTTGCCATTTCGCAGTTAGTATTCGGACGTGCAACTCGTTAGGTGGTGATCTGCGAGGGTATAGACGACCGAGCCAATTCCGTCATCGTGCTATAATTGGACTATGAGGCCGTAAGGCGACGATGTTACTATAAGGCCGTAAGGCGAAGATGTTACTATGAGGCCGTAAGGCGACAATGTTACTATGAGGCCGTAAGGCGACGATGTTACTATGAGGCCGTAAGGCGACGACGTTACTATGAAGCCGTAAGGTGACAATGTTAAGTATGAAACAAGTATCAGAGTTCGCAGTGGAAGCGTGGTTTATTTTGTGAAAGCAAGTTCATAGTAAGTTGTCGATGTGGGTTTTATAACCAAATGTTATTGAGTTGCATTGGTTATGGGATTTTATATTCCAGGGTTTGGGTTTGGGTTCATTGAGTACGCATTTACATGCACGAGCATAATGGAAATGAGAAATTGATTAATACTAATACGTGGTTATGATCACCAGAAATAGACTAACATGTTATGAATTATATTGATCATGTTATTTGGTTAATGGTAGATGTTTAGTAATTGCATCATATGTTAATTGATACCTTTACTATGTCCGTGTGAGCGACGTCAATCGATAATGGACTAACTGCATCCTAAGATGCAAAATAATAACGTGAGATGAGGAGTTAGTGTATGTATATTGGTAGTGAATATGGTTATGAACGCCCACTCAGCTTTGTTGCAAAGCTGACGTCATATTACGCCTGGACAATCCAATGTCCAGATTTCCTTGCAGGTTGGTCAGAGGACAATTCAGTCTTGAGAGTAAGATGCTAAGGGACACTGGAAGTGTAAAGCTAAATTGAAGACCAAAGATAGCCGACAGCATTGTGTATTCAGAATAGTTACTGTATTAGTACTGGGACCTGTGATTTGTAATTGTTCAGATTGAAGTTTAAGTTACAATTAGCTTTCTCCCCTTTACTTTTATGTTGTTTATAGTGTTAGAGGACAGGACGGCTTTGTAACTCGTCATTCCTATGGGTCCAAAAAGGAAATTTTAAATTTTCCCTATTTTTGGCTACTCCGGGGCGTGACAGGATTTTTGGTATCAGAGCCAGGTTTAGGAGTTCACCGTCTATCCGACACTCTTAAGTTGAGAACCTTAAGATCTTCTTGAGATAGCAACCGATGGTAGGATAGTTTTCTTTCGAGCAGGTAATATGGAGCAACAAAGAGAGTATGACGCTGAAGATAGAATGCGTAGGACCACCATGGACAGGAAGGTTACTTCCCGAGGTCCAGCCCTTGTTGGTGCCACCATCAGGCACAGTGCCCTTAGGAAGATAGGAACGTTGATGCAATGTTTCTCCCGTGAGAGACATGTTCATGAGATTGCATATCATAGAGTCATAGCAGCGCGTAGTATGTCAATAGAGGTCAACGAGATTTCCCACACTGTTCATAACCTTACGATAGTTGATTAGGAAGAATCGCGAGCCAAGATAGTACCTATTGTGATCCCCGCTAGCTCAATAGAAAGTTTGGAAGAAGGAGAGATGGAGATAGATCTAGCTGAGGAAGATCTGACAGAGAATGGGACATAGTACTTGTATGATCCCGATTGGCCAGTAGATTGGGATAACGAACGACGGACGTCATAGATCCCTCCAGGAGAGATTGTGACTTTAGGAGGAATACCACAACTAGAAGACTTAATGCCTTAGCTAGTTCCATTTTTCGATTAGTATTGTGTAGCCCCACATTGGGGCAGGTGTATGTGTTTAGATTCTAGTAGAAGTTGCATTAGAACCCCTCTTATATTATATCTTTCTTATTAATAAAAAAAAAAACCTATTTCAACCTATCTTTAACTTTCAAAATAGATGTCTACTTATACTTGTATTATCTGCCAACCGTATGCTCCTCCTTATATATTTATGATTCACGAGTACATAAGATTGACTGTTAGACGGTAGACGATTAGTATACGTATATAGTCAACCTAGGTGGATTAGTTGAAGCAACTTATCATATCAACCAGAAGTTAAGGCACTGACGAACTTCCTGAGATGGAACTCGGAACAGTCAGGATGGCCTAGAGTCTAGAAGGAGACTAAGAATAGGACCCCTTGTCCTTTGAGTTGCGTAATAGACGTGACGTCTCATAGCCTTAGTCCTAGAATTAGATATGCATTAGTGGACCTTATGCATTGAACAACCCTTATAGGTTAAGATTTCATGGTATTGATATGATTACCTTGCATTCGCTATGTGCTATGCATTTGCTTAAGAATAAGATAGGATGTGATTAACCAATTAGACACTGATTCATATGTAGGAAACCTTGAACACCCCCTACGTACACCATGGTCAGATCAACCCAAGCAATCCAATATGAAGCAAGTGGATCTACTGACCCAATACCTCCCGAAATGGACCCAACCGGCGTATTTGGAGCATTTCTTCGAAGGTTAGAACACATCAGCAACAACCACAACGACAACAACAACGGGAATAATCAAAACAATGGCAATGAATCACCGGTACGCCAGACAGGAGTCAAACTGCTAAAAGGATTTCGCTCTCTCCAACCAGAAACCTTTAACGGATTAGAGGGAGCATGGCAAGCTGAACAATGGATTCGCCAGATGGATTTGATATTCGAAACGATCAATTGCACTGACGATGAGAAAAGGACGCTTAGCCGTTTTTCAATTAACATTCGCAGCAGCCGACTGGTGGGAATCAGAGAAGGCAACCCTTGGAGAAGAAGCCTTCCGAAGAATGACCTGGACGGAATTTAAAGAATTATTCCTGGAGAACTACTTTCCACAGACTGAGAGGAACAGAAAGGAGAAAGAATTCATTGAGTTGGTCCAAGGAAACCAGACTGTGAGGGAGTACACTATACAATTCAAACGACTATCCCGATTCGCATATCACATGATTGACACTCCAGAGAAGAAAAATCGGAAGTACCACCTAGGCCTTTCCTTACGACTTCAACGATCGACTCTTGGTCATCTGAACCAACCATTTAAAGCCCTGGTGGGAATGGCAAACGGTTTCGAAGAACTCATTATTCGAGAACAAGGACGATTCGAGAACCAATCACCCCCGCTGAGATTCAACCAAGGACAGAAGCAAACCTCTTATCAAGAGTTTCCAAAGAGCGACCAATTCTCCAAACAAATCCAAGAAAGAGGCCGAAGGATAATCACCGTAAGTACAAAGGACATAAAGATGGTGAAAGGAGAGCCAACACCGTAATAGCATCAGTTCAACGTAAAACACGCCAACGTTGTTTCAATTGCAAAAATCGTGGACATCACTTCAACGAATGCCTAGCACCAAAACAAATTGGAGGACAAGGATCACAATGTTCCAAGTGTGGTGGGACAGGCCACATCTACCAAAATTGTCCAAGACAAGAAATGAACAAGATCACTCAAAAGCAGTCAAAACAAAACCGTCGAGCAAGACGAATTAAGCAGAACGACACCAAGGACAGAAAGTACAACACTTCAGCATCTCAACCGTGTGGCCCCGACGCTGCTGTTTCCTCACAAGGACGGTGACCGTTTGTAGTAGTACTAAGAATAATAGATTTAACTAGCAGTATCTATAGAGGCTTCGCAACTTAGAATCTGATATAAGGCCAGACTTTTGTAAGTTGGGTAGGACTAGCCGCTTCTAGATTTCGGGGACGAAATCTCTTGTAAGTTGGGTAGATTGTAGTACCCGTAAAATCTCTAGTACTTTATTTATGTAATTTCCTAAATTTCTAGGCTGACCCTATGTATTAATTACGTGTTTTAATATTTGTGTCGCTTAATTGTAAGATATATTCTATATTCGTTGTCTCATTAATATTATAAAATAAAGGTTATATCATATAGTTCACTGTCGCTTAAAATTCATAAACTATAGATTTTATTATATAGTTCATGACCGCTTATTTTATAATGATAACGTATATCATATATTCGAAGCCGCGTAATTTTATAACTATATGTTATAATGTACGTTTTCAGTGTCACCTAAATTTAGACCCGACCCCATTTATTAATATTAAATGATTTTATAATTGGTGGTTATTAATATTATAACCATAGAAATTATTATACAATAGCTGTCACTTAGATTTCTAACTACATGTTACATTACATTTTCACCGCTGCTAATTTTATAACTATGAGTTATAATGTATATTTCATTATCGCCTAAATTTAGACCCCCGTGTAATAATATAATCGTATTTTAATATTTGGTTGTCGCTAAATTAATTACTATAGTTTATTTTAATATTTATTGTCATTTAAAAAATTATAATTGTATGTTTCGCTATGGCTTTATTTATCACTATAAATTGTATCACATATTCGTGGTCACCTAATTTATTATTATAAATTATTTAATGTAATCGTCGTCACTTATTTTGTAACCATGATTTATATGTAATATTCGGACCCCATAGTTTTGTAATTATAATTAGGATTATAATATATAATATCGACATTTTTATTTTAACCCTGAACATTAAGTTAATATTCGGATTGTTGACATTTTTGTTTTAGACCCAGTCATATTAGATTCAGACCGTAAATTATAGACCCAGACTGACTTACACGTGAACTCGTAAAATCTGTATTAATTTAGACTGTATAGCACGTGATTCCAAACGACGACTCAACCATACATTTTTGGCAACGGGAATCTTACCCTAAATGGCTAGTGTACTAACCTAACCCCTTATATCTATTGGATAAACTCCCTACACAACCACCCCCCCTAATACCCACCGGACCTCCACCCTCACCCCTGCCACCCCTCACCTCACCAACCCATCACCTCCACTGCCCTCACTGCCACCCGTACACTCCTCCCCACCTCACCAAACCGCCAAAGCACAATGCACACTCTACTACACACACGGATCCTATGTATGTATATACTATATGTACATATGTGTGTGTTGTATTTTCCATTATATGCATTTAGTATGTGTGCTATGTAAGTATATTATATATAGAGAGTGAGGGAAGACCCAAGAGAGAGACAGATTAGAGAGAGTGAGAGTTAGAGAGAGAGAGAGTGAACCCAAAAGAAGAAAAAGAAAAGAAAGAAGACCCCAAAACCCCCCAAGCATCCTCACTGCAAATCTACAACACACCCACCTACCCCTCTCACTCCCTGCCTTAGACTACACACACAACAGCCCGTAGAGGATGAGGAGGAAGGAGAATTGAAGAGAGGGAGACCGAGAACTAGAGAGATAGAGAAAGCCGCGGGGGACCCGAGACGGACCGGAATTGAAGAAGATAACGTCTCACCACCCCCTTCTATATTCTGTACATACACAGACCCACACATAGACTCACAGTCGCCCTCACACAGCCCCCAAAACAGACCCGAGAGCCAAACAATGGCCGGACCACCATTGAAGCTCCGGCGAGCTCGGTTTTTCGCCCGTCACCAAATCACCTAAGACTTATGCCAAAATGATCCTAACGACTCCCTTAACACCCTCGATGAATGGCCCGAAGATTAAGTCGCATTTGGACGGCCAACGGTTCGATTATTCTTTTGAAAATGCAACTGTTTTTGCCCCTGTACGGACATACCGTTAAGAGTTAGCCTTCAATACCTATACCGTTAGATCCGGCTCATCGAGGCACTCGATTTCTACTTAAATTTTGCGTAATTTCATTAAGAAATGAGGGAGTTATGATCGATTGAAGTTTTGTGTATAAAAGCGTATATATATACGAATTATATATATATATACACCGTATATCTTCGTTGGCAAGAAGTTGAAATATTTTTGGGCTTGGCCTTAGGCCTGTTTGGCTAACCAGCTTATGGGCCAACTTTTGTGTGTTACTTTGGTGGTTTGGCAAACAGGGCCTTAGTGTTTAAGTTATTATTTGATTTTAGGATTAACCCAAATAATTTATATTTATATTGTTTAGATTAGTTCATAAATTCAGAAAATATTATTATTAATAATTATAAATATATTCTGAAATTATAATTTATATATTATATATATAAATATATATTATTTATTTAATTGTACATAAATAAATAAGTGTTAACTACATTTCAATAAAAAGAAATGTGTAGTTATTATTTGTTTTAAAAAGGTATTAAGTAGCTTTTAATATTCTAGAATATAATCTTATATTCTGAAATTATATTTTTATTATTTATATGGTATACTTATTATTTATTTAGTTTAAATAAATAATAAGTATTAGTTTTAAGTTATGATAATTAGGTATTAAATACCTAATGGCCAATTTAAATTCTAGAAAATTATATTACTATTACTAAGGCCAAATATCACTGCTTTATAAATCATTTAGTTATAAAACCTAACTCTGGCATTTTATTTATTTAAATAAGGACCCGTTTGGTTGTCCTTTTAATTATTTTAAATATCAAATGAGTCCCGAAAATTATGAGAAAAATATTACTAGCCTATTTTAAGGTCTAGTATTTAATAAAAATTTTCTAAGGACCTCTTATCCTTATAAATTATATTTTATAATTATGGGACTCCGAAGACTATAAATATATAAATAGTACTTCAATAATTCGCAGTAAATAAACCGTAGCTCAGAAAAATACGCGGTCAGTTCCCAGAGTCTTAGAATAATGTCTAGATACATTCCCTTGAGTTTGGAGACATTTTGACGCGGTCGAAAATACAGCTTATCTGTAGGGCCCAAACTGGTATAGAAAATCTAGCCTTTTATGTGACGGACTCCGATTTGAGTCTAGTTAATGTCGTTGGACTTAGAATGACACGTAGATCACTACCTTGAGGTTTATATCCTCATTTGGTAAAATTACCATTATACCCCTATCACTAGCACATACGCTTCATCACCATTATTCTGTTATACGTTGTAGGACTGTTATTATCCGCTATTCGGAGAGTCATAAGGTTGAGAAGACATCCAGGTGAGTGTTTCTAACCTCACTCTCAATATACATAATGACTGCTAGAGTATTTGTATGTGATATATAAGTTGTTTTTATGATTGTTATGCTATGACTGTACATTGATGTACCTTAACGTATATGTGAATTATGTTATGAAGTCGATTGCGATGAGACAAGTATGTTAAATGCTACTATGACACATTTGTAAGGAGTAAAATAAAAGAACTATATGTGAAGGAATGTTTATCCATGTGTATGCTGTGACGGATAATCAATTATGGAACCTTAGTTTGTACGTTTTGTATATCAATGTTGATTATATGAGCACGTTGCTATTATTGCCTTGAAGACCCTGCCTAAATATGCAAATGAGAATAAAGAGCATGTTAACGTTTCATTTATATGTTTCACCTAATGTAGTTATGTTATCAAGAATCATGTAATTGAATATCATATCACGGTGTCAGTACATACAGTCAGTGTCAGTGTCAGTGACTCTGGCCAAGTGAGGTCGTGAGTTGAAATGTTTGGGAGTCTTCGAAATTGGGAGTTAATACGATTGAGATTCTTGTGTCATGAGTCATGAGTCGTTACGCTTTGGAAATCAGTCAAGTTGATAAAGAGACGTGATAATGGGACAGTATGATTGAGATACATAATATTGTGATTGTGATTGTGATTGTGATTGTGATTGTAATAGTAAGATAATAGTTAGAGCTGCTATTGTGCCAGTTGTCCGTGCAAATGCCGGAGATGGTACATGCGTCTGGCTTTTCTGTCGTACTGATTAGCAGATAGTGCTCTAATGTACTTGTCGTCCGAGGAGCTTTGCCAGAGACAGTACACGCGTTGTATGAGTTTGCCATCGTGCTGTATATCATGCGCTAGTCAATTACTAATGTACCGTCCTCTGCGGTGAGCTTGCCGTGATAGTACACATGATGCGTGCCTTTGCCGCCATGCTTGCCATTTCGCAGTTAGTATTCGGACGTGCAACTCGTTAGGTGGTGATCCACCAGCGAGGGTATAGACGACCGAGCCAATTCCGTCATCGTGCTATAATTGGACTATGAGGCCATAAGGCGACAATGTTACTATAAGGCCGTAAGGCGAAGATGTTACTATGAGCCCGTAAGGCGACGATGTTACTATGAGGCCGTAAGGCGACGACGTTACTATGAAGCCGTAAGGCGAGGATGTTAAGTATGAAACAAGTATCAGAGTTCGCAGTGGAAGCGTGGTTTGTTTTGTGAAAGCAAGTTCATAGTAAGTTGTCGATGTGGGTTTTATAACCAAATGTTATTGAGTTGCATTGGTTATGGGATTTTATATTCCAGGGTTTGGGTTTGGGTTCATTGAGTACGCATTTACATGCACGAGCATAATGGAAATGAGAAATTGATTAATACTAATACGTGGTTATGATCACCAGAAATAGACAAACATGTTATGAATTATATTGATCATGTTATTTGGTTAATGGTAGATGTTTAGTAATTGCATCATATGTTAATTGATACCTTTGCTATGTCCGTGTGAGCGACGTCAATCGATAATGGACTAACTGCATCCTAAGATGCAAAATAATAACGTGAGATGAGGAGTTAGTGTATGTATATTGGTAGTGAATATGGTTATGAACGCCCACTCAGCTTTGTTGCAAAGCTGACGGCATATTACGCCTGGACAATCCAATGTCCAGATTTCCTTACAGGTTGGTCAGAGGACAATTCAGTCTTGAGCGTAAGATGCTAAGGGACACTGGAAGTGTAAAGCTAAATTGAAGACCAAAGATAGCCGACAGCATTGTGTATTCAGAATAGTTGCTGTATTAGTACTGGGACCTGTGATTTGTAATTGTTCAGATTGAAGTTTAAGTTACAATTAGCTTTCTCCCCTTTACTTTTATGTTGTTTATAGTGTTAGAGGACAGGACGGCTTTGTAACTCGTCATTCCCTATGGGTCCAAAAAGGAAATTTTAAATTTTCCCTATTTTTGGCTACTCTGGGGCGTGACAATATAAGCAGTGATTTCAAATCCAGAGGTTAATCGTACTCTGGCAACTTTACGTAAGGCAGAGTTTGGTTTTTTTGGGGTGATAGTAGAAAAGTTGATAGATAAGCAAAGTCAAGATTCTATGTTCTGAAAGTAGGCTTAGAATTTGTTTTGGGGTGGTTGTCGACCCTTGGTTTTAAACTTCAAGTGACGCCATTTGAGTCGAGCCGTTGACTCCAAATCTACAGGGGGTCCTTCCCGATCGATATTCGTGCGTGCCAGGCTTGGTGGCTCGCATCGAATTACTCTTGTATCCAACCCTCGTCTTAGCCACTGGGCTCAGAATAGCAATCCCTGCCCTATGTCCCCTCTGCAACTCAGGAACACGAAGTTGGAATCGCTAGTAATCGTGGATCAGCATGCTCATCAGCAACTCTTTCTCTCATTCGAGCCAGAAGGAAGTCCTTTGCATCAATGCTTCGCCAGTCGATCAATTCTCTTCTGCCCAGAACAGCTCTTGGATTCCCCCAGTTTTGATTTAACATCCTTCTTCCTTCTCATGTTCCTCCGATCCATCGACTTTTCCTGTCCTTTTTTTAGGAATGAAATAGAGACTGACCAGAGATAGGATATGAAATAGATAGTTGCGCTTGCCTTCACTTAGAAACTCTTCACCTCCTATTAGAGTAAGGCATGCTCTCGAAACTAGATTCACTCGTTCTTATCTCCGGCGATTAGGAAATGATGGTAGGCCCTTTTTATTTGCCATCGACCGATAAATGATAAATTTCCTTAGTTCACCCTCTTGAGCCGTTAAAATGCCATTTCTTTCTTTAATCACCATTATCCTTTTGTTTGCTACAACTTGACTAACTTGGAGTTCACCACTGAGAGATTTGTCAACTGTTAGTGTGATAATGCGATGTATTGATTAAGAAGAAGAAGAAAACAAGATGATGTTTGGGGTAGTACCTTGGTATTCAATGAACATTCATTTCAAAAGCAACGAAAAGGAAAAGAATAAGGTTGGAAAAAAAAGCAATGAAGAAAGAAAAAAAAAGAAGAGGAAAGAAATTAAAAAAGAAATATGAAAAGGAGGAGAATGAAAAGATGAAAGTTGGTAGAAGAGACGAATGAAAGAAATCGAACATGCCTTACAATGCCATTCTAAAACTACCTAATGAATCATTTCTATCCTTTTTCATTACCTGAGCCACGTTATAGCCTTTGAAAAGTCCTATTTGATCCTAGGAAACATGGTTTGGATATGAAAAGGATGGGAGGGAGATTAAAACATGGTAATGATTAATTTTTTTTAACCGTTGGCGTCCTATCCATGAGACTGCTGTTCTTTTGTGTCATGCGTATTTTTCGAGTCATATGTGAGCATTTCTCATTTTGAAAACATATTTCTTTTGCTCCCATATATTAGAGAAATTGCACATGTTTTGAGTGTTTCATTTGAGATTGTAAATAACATTGCGAGATTCGTAGTCGAAGCATAGTTAGATGGTCATCCGAGTTATATTCCAAGTTAATGATATGCGCTTGTTCATTTGACTACCACATCACACACGTGCAATTTTATGAGAAACTCTATTGATTTATACGATGCATGTGCTTGGGATTGTTTTTTATGACTTAGGTGGATGTTTCATTATGTTTCTTTATGTTCGTTATTCTATTTCAAATCTCTGTCTTATGATAAGAAGTATTGAACATTATATTTTTCGTTTTAATATTAAAAGAAAAAAAAGTTTTTAAATTGATAAGGTAATAAAGATGGTTGTGGGTGACTTGTTGATGAGAACCCTCACGAGACTTCACTCGTCCGACTGGGGACACCTAGGGGTTTAAAAGGCTTGTTGCATATCCTAAATGCAATCGTGATCCATGCAAAAATGGAGTAGTATTTGTAGTAGTAGTTTTATTTTTCTGTTCTTTTTGCTCGAGGACTAGCAAAGAATAGGTTTGGGGGTGTGATCGACGACGAATAGTTGCCGTTTATAGTCTTAGAATACCCTTTGTTAGCCCGTTTCATGTAGTTATTAGTTATTTTTTTAATAAGTATTCTAAATTTTGTAGGATTTGGAGCTTTAACTTGAAAATGCACAAAAATTCAATGATTAGTGGCTTTGGAAGTCATTCTGGGCTTAAATGGTGATTCCAGTGAAAGCTGAATGCAATAGAAGCCTTGGTAAATCACATTTTATTAAGCATGGTAATGATAATCTTAACTCGACTTTCAATCAAGATAAAGAAATAACGAGACTAAACAACGAACTAATGTAATGTGCTTCATCAAAGAAATTTGATGAAGTAATTTAAAACCCACAAAAATGATGAAAGGCTCTAAAGCTCGTCGGGTTTAGTCTCCACACTTTTACTATCTAGAAATCCGAGGTATATTATAGTTCAATATCAACATGTATCCACATGACTACGTGCCGTGCAAAAAGATATGCAAGTATAAGATATTAAACAGTGATTCTCATGATATATAGTTCTCAAGACATACCTTCATAGCTTTGGTAGACATCGGATTACATACTCTCTTAATTTCAAATTTCAATGGAATCTAATTTCCACAAGAAATAATGCAACATTGAACAATATTAAGAAAACAAATAGGAAAATGTTCTTTATTTATTATTAAAACTACTTGAATTAAATGTTTTTGTTTTTCTTTTCATTATTTGTAAAATTCTTTTCGTAACTACTAAAACTTCGTAACTACTAAAACAAAATAACAACGAAAAATAAACGAAACAAAATAAACGACTACAATTAAAAATACATCCATATACTCTTCCCCAAACCAAATCACCGCATGTTCCTATGTAGGTTGGAACATGACAATGACATGGATGTAATCCGCATAGAATATGATCAGGACGTCCACTCCACAAAAAATGTCAGAAGGGGGTGGCATGTCAGAACGGATGTACCAATCAGCCAGCTCCCACTCCAGATGCATAGCAGGGTCGAACGGCAGTCCCATCTCATCAAAATCATCCAAAGCATGAAACTCTGGAACCACATCTACCTCAGCCTCCGTAATGATACTCGGACCCAAATCGACCTCACCATCCATAGAACCGGCATAAGGTGCAAATATCAAGGCTATATCCTCAGGTGACCAGTCAGGGTGACCCAGACGTTGTCGAACAACGTTTGGCACGTAATCGGGTAGGTCCCTATATGGATAGGTAACCTCAGATGTAGGAACAATGGTCAGAACAGGATCACTCACAGACAAGGCAGCTAGACTCGAAATAACATCCTCATCATCCTCGACCTCATCGTCATCAGTCGAATAATCGGCCGAATCCGAAGAAGAAGAAGAATCAGAGGATGTTGGTGGAGCGCTATAAGGGCCATTGATAAAAGTAGGGTCATCGCCAAATAAATCATCCTCGTCCGAAGAAGCAGAAAAACTAGGAATGGGAATACAAGGACGATGACGGCACCAACTGAGACGACCGACTGGACCTTGACGTTTGGCTACCCTAGGATGCGATAAAGTGTCAGAAGTGGATGAACTAGAATCGAAAAAATAACTCGACACATTTGACGACCTATCTGGTGAAGTAGGAGGAGAAATAGGATGGTCCATATCGGGGGATGCTAATGAGATATGAGGATCAAGGTACCGATATGGATAAGTGGAAGCTATACTCCTGAAACCAAAAATAAGTCACAACTGAAAATTGATTAGTTACCATTATTTAGAAAATGAAACAAAATAACGTTATCGGGTGCGAGAAATTGTATCAGAAATGATTTAAATTTAACTTATGCATGTAATGTTTAAATTTTAAGTCCAATTGAGAATTTCGGCATTAATTCCCCAAAACCTGAACCGAAGAGAACCATGGTGTAGTGCAATGGAATTGGAAATGCTCTATATTAATAATAAATATGACAATTGCATAAGTGAAAATTTTAAAGCATCTGAAGGCTAATTAGGAATGTCAAAATCAATAAATAGAAACAAAAACAGTGCGACACTAAAAATTTCAGAACTATAAACAAACCACAAAAGAAAAGAAAAAGTGCAAAAGTAAATTAATTACAGACCCAACTAAGAAAAATGAAAAGAAAGACAGAAATAAACTAACCTGGTCGAAGCCGGGTACATCATATCCTAATAATAAACAAAAGGTGTAACTAAAGCATAAACTCAAAGAAATAATAATACATGCCAATGTCTGAGAATGTCTCAATTCCATCCAACCAAATACAAGAAAAACAAAAACAAGTGTCTCTATATCACCCATCCCACATCAATCTAATCATCCCCAGCCTCCACCAACACATTCTCCAACCCTGTACTCCCCTGTCTTGTGGTCTCAGCACCGTCGCCATCTCCATCACTCCCATCTCCTCCATCATCTCCATCTCCACCAGTCTGCTCCTCCTCACCCTGCTCCCTAGCCACCTGTTGCGTCGATCTCGGAAAAGCGGACTGATAAGCAGCCTCGTCCTGGGCTAGAATATCATCCAACTGATCTGGATGGACCAGCTGGAAATATGAGCGCATATAAGACTGGAGTCTCAGGGTCACTCCACGGAATGCACATACGTCCCCATAGGTCCAAGCATAAGGGGTGTCCTCCGAGGGAGGAGGACGCTGTGCCACCTGCTCTCGACCCGCCTGGGCCTGCTCTTGGGCCCTCCTTTCCTCTAAATCAAGACGATCCAGGCCTAGCTTCTAATCAGTGGAAGAAAACTCTGGGATACGTCCATCTATTGGCTCATCGGCTGGGATAGGGAAAGCCTTGGCCCAGAGAATGGCCGTGATGGTGCGTGGATAAGGCACTAGGAGTTTGGAGTCGATGGAATGGTCAATAGCCTATATGGGGAGACGCATGCCCTCCATAATCACGAGACCGGGATGAAACCAGTCTCCGTGATAAACGGCATGGAGGGCATGGTGGATCTCCTTGGTTTGTTCTTGGTCGTGACCAAGGGGATACATGTTTTTTTTGAAGACATGGTCAACAAACCACATCTGGCGAGGCATATAAGATCGTCGTATAGACTGCCCCGACCCAAATTGACTGCCACACATGTCCTGAATAATATGTATAAAGGAGTGGGCTACCAGATAGGAATGGGAGGGGATTTGGAGGATGTTGGCGATATTGTCTGGGTTAAGGGTGATGTCATGGCCATTAATGGTGGTGGACAGGAAGGCATGTTGACTAAGGGATTGTTTATGGTATCTTAGGTTTTGGTAAAATAGTCGGACTAGACGTGGGTAACTAATAAGGTCGGGGTTTCTGAAATAGAGTTGTGGGGCCAACTTGTGGGCGGTGAGGTTGTTGTGGCCCCACTTGGTACCTTTATCTGACACGAAGTATTCAGCATTGATAGTAGCCTCGTAGTTTAGGCCACGGTTGGCATATTTAGGTCCTAACTCGTTAGGGTTAGGGTCGTCTGGAGGAGGGGGTAGTGGGGTTTGTTTTTCTTTGCCCTTTGATTTCTTTTGGGGCGGTTGGGAGGATGAGGCAGATTTAACAGGGCATTTGGTCATTGTTGGAGTGTTGTGTATGAATTTAAAAATAAAAAATAAAAATGCGGGCTTTAAAAATGGGATATGCCCAGAAAAAGAAAAGAAGAAGGGGGGTAGGAAAGGGGCCACCTGCAAGGAAAAATCCCTACAAGGGATGCAATCAATATAATGATTTAACAGTTAAAATTAAATTGGGGTTCACAGGGGAACACCCAGCAACTGTGAGAAGGGATTGCTCCCTTTCCACTTACTGTTCCGGCTAGGGCACACACATTGCGGCAAGTCACGGGGTACTTGCCGCGTGTTTAGAATCAATTTCAACAATACATATGTATTAACTTATTTGCTGAAATAAAAACGTAGTATGATTATGTCATGGTTACGAGTTTGTGATTTATTGCTTTGTTTGCTAAGTTCATAAAATTAAAAATATAGTAAAGAACTTTCAACATTAAACTCGATGTGAACATATGACCATTTTAAGGTTAAATGTGGATTCAAATGTTAGTTGAACTTCAAAAGTTCAAATGGGTAATCAATTTGCACATAGAATTTCCAGATCCTAAGTGTGGCAACATGCTAAGACTTAGACCTTCGATTCTCATTTTAAAGATGTATATACATGAAAGTCATAGTTATAATGGTAGAATCCTAAGTAGGACTCAGGTTTATGTAATATGTCCTGGGGAAGACAAGTTTAAGCACATGTCAAGTCCGACTTAATGACATTGGTATAGCGGTCTGTTGAATACATTAAGCCCATATCATCTAATGAGTTGAACTTAAAAGTCTGGACTAGCAATTCTAAAACCTATGGTTAAATTCATAGGATTTAACAGACTGTGTTAAATTCTAAAACTCTTTGTAATTTCAAAATGGACTAGCAATTTATATGTGTGGATTGAATTTGGATTTAGGAACTTAGAAGTTTAGAAAACTACAATTACATCCACGATTATTCGAATAAGATCAATAATTTGAATTAAACGGGTCTAGTCCACATATGTAAAATAGACATGAGCCAAACCTATGGTTAGAGCTTGAAAGTAGACATCAGGGTCTGAATTAAGTCTGTGTTTATTTTCAACGATTAAGAATAGCTTATCGCTCTGTAAAATTTAGTGTAAATTGACAGAAATCTACAGTTTGTGATGCGTACATGTGTGTATGCTATGCTAATATGTAGGTACGTATAAGAACCTAACTATATAGGATGCATATAAATTTGCATAACTAACATGGATCTCAAATTGAACCCTACTCTTTATTTAGCCCAGAATTAATCCCATGGTTGGTACACATATGTTCATTAAGCAATGTGGGTGTATTGGGCTATGTATCTAGTTTCAAATCTGTAAAGATATTGACATATGTATGTATCTATGTAGATAAGATTAACCCCACAGATCAAGCCCTAACCAGTGTATCCCAATTAGAGAATTAGGGTTTGGAAAATTCAGAGTGTGTTTGTGCGATACAGAAATATATACATATGTATATATTTACATGTATGCAAACACATATGTGGTAATCAACCCCCAAAACACAAACCCTAGATTTACCCATAAATGGATGGAGTTAAGACTATGAGTGGGTAAATGGAACCCGTCAATATATGCAGGTCTAAATAATCATAGATAAGTATGTTTTTCGAGAGAGGGGGTATGGTTTGGAGAAATTTCTCCACTTGTGAATACATAGATGAAAATTAGGGCTTATAGTGTGTATAAATTGGTGTGTTAATCTGTGTGTGCACACAATTTTAGGGTTCAAGAGTGGGGTCTAAGGTTTCAAGAATCCTAAATGTTAAACCCTAACTGTACTTAGATATGTATCTGTATGTGGGTACGTATATATATATGGATATATGGATATATGTATCTACCTGTATCGAGAGGGGGGTAGAGAAGAAGATTGGCCGCAATTTGCAGCGTGGTTGAGCGGCGGCAGCGGTGGCTGGTTGTCTGGCAGTGTGTGTGGTGGACGGCGGTGGTGCAGTGGTATGGGTTGATGGTGGTGAGGGAAAGAGAGAGATAGAGAGATCTGTGAGAGAGAGAGAGAGAGAGAGAGAGAGAGAGAGAGAGAGAGTTGCTGAGAGTAATTAGGGCACAACCCTATATTGATAGGGGAAGGATCCTCGCGCGAGCGGACCGCGCGAACGAGCTTCGCGAGTGCGGATGCCTCCGCGAGAAGAAGCTGAGGCTTTGTTTTGAGTTCAAAAATTTTTCTCCAAGTGACAAATCTGCGCGAGCAGGCAGCTCCAGTGAGGTCCTCGCGTGCGCGAATCGAGGCGCGAGTTGAAGCAGTGTCTTCAACTCAATAAAATGTGAAAAAAATTTCTAAGGCTAAACATCGCGAGAGCGGTCCACTCCAGCGACCTGTTCGCGCGCGCGATCCTAGGCGCGAGTTTGGGCAGAGAGTTGGTGAAAGTTTTGTCCAAAATTTTATCTAAGGGGAATTCTCGCGTGAGCAGGTCGCGCGCGCGAGAGTCTGTTTTTCTCATTTTCTCTTCCGTTTTCTTGTATAAGTGTTTTCATGTTCAATTTTCTCTGTTTGGGCAATTAAATCTCAGACATTGGCAGACAAAACTCCTAAAAATGAACAAAACTAAAGAAAATTCCAATAAAAGCTTGGGTTGCCTCCCAAGAAGCGCTAAGTTTTACGTTGCCAGCTCGACCGAGGCTCGTGCTCTGTCAAAGTAGATTGGATCTACCAAATCTATTGATTTTATCTCCCTTTCATCTGTTTCATCAGATCGATACGGCTTAAGCCGTTGGCCGTTTACCTTAAAAGGGGTTCCACCATTTGTATCTTGTATTTCTATCGCTCCATGTGGGAATACCTATGTTATTATAAATGGATCGTCCCAACGGGAATGTAGTTTTCCAGGGAATAACCTTAATTTTGAATTAAACAACCAGATGCATTGTCCGACCTCGAAATTTTTCTTACGATTATTTTGTCATGAAACGCTTTCGATCGTTCTTTGTAAATTCTCAAATTTTCATAAGCCTCTCATCGTAGTTCCTCTAGTTCTTGTATTTGAAGTTTCCGATGACATCCTGCCGCTATTATATCTTGGTTAAGTGATTTTACAACCCAGTAAGATCTATGTTCAAGTTCTACCGGTAGGTGGCATGCTTTTCCAAAGACTAGTCGGTAAGGGGACATTCCAATAGGAGTTTTATAAGCTGTCCGATACGCCCAAAGCACATCGCTCAGTCGTTGTGACCAATCTTTGCGGTCTGGACGTACCATTTTTTCTAGTATACTTTTTACTTCCCTATTTGAAACTTCAACTTGGCCCTGGGTTTGCGGATGGTACGCGGTTCCAACCTTATAGGTGACAAAATATTTTCGAACGAGGGTTTCAAAGTAACGATTACAGAAATGTTTTCCCCCGTCACTTATAATCGCTCGTGGAGTGCCGAAACAACAAAATATGTTATCTTTTATAAATTGAACAACTTTATGGTCGTTCGTTTTGGTCGCAACTGCCTCCACCCACTTAGAAACATAGTCGACCGCGACTAAAATATATTCGAACCCAAAGGATGACGGAAACGGACCCATAAAGTTGATGCCCGACACATCAAATATTTCAATAATAAGAATTGGGGTAAGGGGCATCGCATCACGACGTGACATGTTACCCGTTTGTTGGCAACGTATGCAGTTTTGACAGAATTCATGTGCGTCTTTAAATAGTGTTGGCCAATATAACCCACTTTGAAGGACTTTAGCGGCCGTACGATGGCCTCCAAAGTGACCTCTGCATTCTAGAGATTGACAAAAGTTTAAAATGGAATTGAACTCACTCTCCGGAACACAACGTCGTATTATTTGATCAGAACAATGTTTAACTAACAGAGGGTCGTCCTAGTAGTAATGTTTAATTTGAGAAAATAAATGATCTTTGTCTAAACGAGAGCACATATGCGGAGTATATCCCGTAGCTAAGAAATTGACGATGTCACTGTACCACGGACGATTCGGGGTAGATAACGCAAATAATTTCTCATCCGGAAACAAATCGTTTAGAGGTGTGATATTGGTAGATTCCATAAGAATTCGTGGTAAGTGGTCAGCGACAACATTTTCAGAACCCTTTTTATCGCGTATTTCATAATTAAACTCCTAAAGGAGTAAAATCCATTAGATTAATCTCGGTTTTGTTTCTTTCTTATTCAATAAATGACGTAATGCGGCGTGATCGGTATACACAATAACCTTGGACCCTAATAAGTAGGAACATAATTTGTCAAGGGCAAACACCACCGCAAGTAATTCTTTTTCAGTTATCGTATAATTTAACTGCGCGTCATTTAGTGTTTTACTCGCATAATAGATGACGTGAGGGATTTTATTAACTTTTTGTCCCAAAACGGCTCCAACGGCATAGTCGAAAGCATCGCACATCAGTTCAAATGGTAGTGACCAATAAGGGGATTGGATTACCGGAGCCGTGGATAGTAAGGTTCGCAATGTTTCAAATGCTTTTAGACATTCATTATCGAAGACAAATGGAACATCCTTAGCCAGTAAATTGCACAAGGGTTGTGAAATTTTACTAAAGTCTTTGATAAATCGTCTACAGAAGCCGGCATGACCTAGGAAGGAACGGATTTGACGAATTGAAGATGGTGGCGGAAGTTTGTCAATTAACTCAATTTTTGCTTTATCAACTTCTATACCTCGCTTGGATACAACGTGACCCAAGACTATTCCCTCTTGAACCATAAAATGGCTCTTTTCCCAACATAAAACCAAATTTTCTTCCTTGCAACGGGCGAGGACTTTCGTAAGGTTTTGAAGGCATTCATGAAATGTAGGTCCGAAAACTGAAAAATCATCTATAAATACCTCTAGGAATTTCTCAACCATGTCTGAGAAAATTGCCATCATACACCATTGAAAGGTGGCCGGTGCATTACACAAGCCAAACGGCATACGACAGTAGGAAAAGGTTCCAAAGGGGCATGTGAATGTCGTCTTTTCTTGGTCATCGGGATAGACGGGCACCTGGTTGTAACTAGAGTATCCATCTAAGAAACAATAGTAACTCTGACCGGACAGACGTTCTAGGATTTGATCAATGAATGGGAGAGGGAAATGGTCCTTATGAGTCATTGTATTGATTTTTCTATAGTCAATACATACCCGCCAACCAGTGGTTTGACGGGTGGGAATAATGACTCCTTTTTTCGTTTGGTATGACCGTAATACCCGATTTCTTTGGGACAACCTGAGTTGGGCTGACCCAATTACTATCGGAGATCGGATAGATAATACCTGCGTCTAAGAGTTTTATAACTTCTTTCATAACCACCTCTTTCATGTTGGGATTAAGCTGGCATTGCATCTCTCTAGACGGTTTAGTATTTTCTTCTAAATTTATGCGATGCATACAAACTGACGGATCAATTCCTTTTAAATCGGCAATAGTCCACGCAATTGCTTTGTTATGATTACCCAGGACCTGTATCAGTAGCAATTCTTGAAGAATAGTTAAGTTCGATGCTATTATAACTGGAAGTGTTGTTTTAGGTTCGAGGAATGCATAATTCAGAGAATCCGGAAACGGTTTAAGTTCAAGTGTCGGAGGACACTCAATGGATGGTAATGCCTGTGCATGTGCAAGAGGTGGTAAAGCCTCTATTTTAGGTGTCAATGGAAGTACACTAGTTGTATGTACCGATTCTAATAAAGAATTCAAATCTTCAATATTAGTATCAATGTTGAAATCGTTAAAATTGAAATGAGATAGACATGCTTCCAAAGCTTCCTTAGTCAACATAAAGGGCGCTGCCTCTTCAACTAATTCGTCAATTAAGTCTATGGCATAGCAGTCTGCCTCTTCATCGTCTCTATATGGTTGATTCGATGCATTAAAGACGTTAAGATGCACGGTCATGTTACTAAAAGTTATATCCATTACTCCAGTCCTACAGTTAATAATCGAATTAGCAGTAGCTAGGAAGGGACGTCCTAGAATGACTGGGACGTGTTTACTAGCATCTAAGACTGGTTCAGTGTCTAGCACGATGAAATCGACCGGATAGTAGCATCTATCAATGTTTACCAACATGTCTTCTACTACCCCTCGTGGGACTTTAATTGACCTATCGGCTAATTATAAGGTGGCCACAATCGGTTTTAGCTATCCTAAGCCCAAATGTTCGTATACCGAATAAGGTAGTAGATTCACACTTGCTCCTAAATCAAGAAGAGCCCGGTGAATATATTTATCATCGATGTGATAAGCGATGGTTGGAGTACCCGGGTCTTTGTATTTTAGAGTGTTGTGATTAAACATGGAGCTAACCTTTTCTGTTAGAAAGACTTTCTTAGATAAATGGTTTCTAGATTTTCTCTTTTGGGTTCATAAGTCTTTTAAGAATTTAGTGTATGGAGGTATTTGCTTAATAGCGTCAAGTAATGGAATGTTAATCTTTACCTCTTTAAACATCTCAAGAATATCCTCCAGGCGTGTTCCCTTCTTCGAGAAGTGAGATGGGACATCCACACTTGGAAGGAACGGCATTCTAGGTACATAATTTGATGGATTTGTTGCTGTAGACGTATTAGGTGCTGAAGGAATAGGGCCCTTCGTACCTTTATCGTTATCTCCATCTAGTTCCTTACTTATTCCCTTACCCTTATCTTTTTGAGGTTCAGGAGGAGGTATAATCTCCTCCGGACGTTCAGTCGCTCTAGTTGACACCGCATTTACTTGGTCACTCGCCGAACTTACCTCATATTGTCCTTTAGGGTTTTGGACCGATTGACTTGGTAACTTTCCCTCATTACGACGGTTTAAGGTATTAGCAAGTTGTCCCATTTGGGATTCTAATTTAGCTATCGATTGCGTGTGAGAGTTAACAAGTTGCGACTGTGATTTTGATTGGGCCTCTAGGTTTTTTAACGATGCCAACACACTCTTTTCAAAAGTTTTATCCCTAGGAGGATTAGCATGGAAGGGAGGTTGTTGGTATTGATTTTGCTGAGGCCTGGGTGCATTGGGGAAATTCATCGTCGCTGGTTTTGAATACGGACATTCACTATTAGATTTCCGTGAAAGGTTCAGGCGATGTCCCCATGTCGAGGCTAGTTTATAACCCACAAGGTTATAATTGGGTCTTTGAAATTGTTGCACAACATTTATATGTTGTTCTACAAATTCTGGAAACTGTGACGCGGACGGATATGCTAATGTCGAATGAGACGAATCTGAGCATAACTGATATGCTTCCACAGGATGAGGTGGGCCTTGCATGTGGCCCATCATCATGAGTTGGTCCATTTTCCTATTTGATTCTTGAATTTTATATGAATGGTTAGATTCAACTTTAGCCTCTCTTTTTGGTTGTGGTGGGAGGTGTCCCTCGGGGTGTACAGATACAGCTTGGTGCATAGAGTTTTCGCTTAATATTTCGAATATCTTCCAAGTTTCATCGGCACTCTTGTGGAGGAACGTCCCCGCACAAATAGCATCGACGGTGTTACGCATAGCGGGGATTAGTCCCTCGTAGAAGATTTGCACAAGTTGCCATTTGGGTATCTGATGATGAGGGCAAGAACGTAAGAGTTCTTTAAACTGTTCCCACGTATCATAAAGTGTTTTGCCATCTTGCATTGTGAAATTAGTTATAGATTTCCTAATCTGATTTGTTCTAGTGATGGGGAAATTTTTTTGTAGGAAAGCAGTATGCAATTCATTCCATGTTCTAATTGAATTTGGCTCCAAGGATTGGAGCCAATACTTCGCTTTGTCTTTAAGTGAAAACGGGAAAAGACGCAGTTTTAACTCATCATCTGTTAAGTTCTAAAATTTTAAAGTTGCACAGATACCCTGAAATTCGCCTAGATGATTATAAGGGTCTTCCTTAACACGACCTTGAAATGACGGAAGAAGTGCAATAGTCAACGATTTGATTTCAAAGTGAGCTGCAGTCACTTCCTGTAATGCAATACACGACGATGGTGTGTAGGCGGTAGGAGTAAAGTAATCCTTTAAAGGTGGTGGTGGGGGTATGTTAAGATTATCCCCATCATTCTGATTATTTCTATTATTCCTGTTATGTTCAAAATCAGCCATTGGAATAGGTTCAATTTTTATCGTTCTAGTTTTCCTTAAACGGTTAATAGTACTTCGGATTTCCAACTCAAACAAAGATGACGGTTCCGGTGTGGACTCGTCGTCTAGCATCAACCGAGCTCTAGAAGCTTGTGTTGACGACCTAAGGACTCTAAGGGTGCGTTCAAGTTCGAGATTAAGAGGATTTAATTTAGGTTTACTTGAACGAGTACCAAATATAAACTAAAGACTGACTCAATTAAAACAAAAATAAACTATGCTAATAAACGAGCATGCAAGCACACAAGACTAATATGATGCATGAAATTATCCTGCAATGCAATGATCGCATCAAGCCCAGCGCCCCTGGTTTCCTAGCTAATGCAGTGCTCACTCCACACCTACCCTAATGCAAGTATTGTGTTTCAGCACCCTGACTTATAGTGGTTTGATGCGAAATTTAAACAATGGATTTACTTGGTAGTTTTTAATGGATTGCAATTTATTTATTTTTCAGGTCCGCGTAAGCTCCGTTGATGTGCATAGCTGCTCCACTCAAATTTGCTAGAATTGATGATTTGAAATCTGCAAAAACACGGATAATTTTTAGCGACTAGAAACAAAGAAAATAAAATAGAAGCTAATATTTACTAAGTAAATTACGATTCTAAAAATTAATGGAAAAAATATTTCAATCCCCGGCAACGGTGCCAAAAATTGATCTTGTCAAAATCAAGATGAAAAGTATGCTTTACTTTCTAAAGATTTGTAGTGTGGAATTAAAGGTCGAACCCAAAGAGATTGTATATTTTTATCCTTTAATAAATAGAACCTAAATTTATTTAACTATTAAAAACGGAAGGTTGATCGATTGATGATTTGATTGTTACTACTAATTAAACTATGAATTAAGCTATGAAATTATGGAAATAAATTCTAGAATTAAATCTAAGTAAACTAGTATGCCAAATTGAAGATTGATTTAAATATGAGTAGATGAGATCTAGGATTACAAATCCACCACTAATTATGCATCGGTGGTCTAAACTTCCTATTCTAAGTTCTAGGTTTGGATAGTCACGATCTATTGTAGCTACAAGCCCAATAGTATCAACAAGAAGGTATCGTTAGTTTAATCTAAGCATAATCCATCTATGGTTCACATGAATTATCTACCTATAACTAGGATGTAGCATAACTCATCTTTCCTAAGCATGGATTATAAAAGACGTAAACATCACAATCACATAAGCACTATTGTGTGTAAATACTCCTATCAAACACAGAGATCAAGGACTATTGAGTTCAATAAGCATAAGGAAAAATCTAAGACAAGAATAGATCCAAAATACTCTTAATTATTATCATTAAAATTGATTATATATATAATCCACCAACATACAATCACTATCCAACACATAAAATCTTAAACTAAGAAAGCATAGAATTCCCCCTTTTCATAGCTAGGGTTTCATTGCAACCACAGATTAGGAGTTTAGTTGCACATGGTGGATGAAAGCATGAAGATTGAATTGATGATTGCCATTAGAGACCTTCAAGCTTGATCTTCTTATTCCTCTTGCCTTCCAAATAGTGTATGAATGAATGTCCCCCTTCCCATAGCTTTAAAATGAGATATATATAATTTTAGAGAGATTAGGAAGGTTTTTGTAAACCTAATCCAACTAAAATTGCTGTAAATTACATTCTGGACGTAATTGGACAATTTCATCCAAGTAGGAGTCTTTAGCACTCCAAAATACACGTTTTATATTTTCTGTACCGATCGCGCGAGCACGTAAAATGGGAGGTCGCGCGAGCGAGCCACGTGAGCGATTTCTGGGATTTCACGCAAGCGGATCGCTCGCGCGATGGGCTTTTTCCAGGTTCTTTCTACTTGCTTTTTCTCCTTGTTTAACCTGGAATCCTTGCTTTCTTCTAAATCCTGCCATAAAGTGTAAAACGAAATAAAATTATACAAAAATAGGATAAAAATGGCTAACAAATGTGAATTAAGGTGTGTAATTAGGATTTGTTCTCTCCCGATTAGCCTCGATCGGCATAACTCTTATACATGCTCTGTGCGGTTCTCATCCTTTCCTTGACCAAGGAGATTTTCTCATTGGTTTTTTTAATCAAATCTGATCCCAACAAATCTGTATCTCCGACTTCTACCCAACACAATGAAGAACGACATGGTCGTCCATACAATGCTTCAAACGAAGCCATCTCAATACTCGTGTGATAACTATTATTATTGGCAAATTCGACCAATGGCAAGTGTGTCTCCCAAGTTTCTTCAAAATCGATGACATAAGCCCTAAGCATATCCTCCATGATCTGATTAGCACGTTCCGTTTGCGCATCTGTCTGAGGGTAAAAAATAGTACTCATCTTGAACGAGGTTCCCATAGCTTCTTGTAGACTTTCCCAAAATCCAGAAGCAAAACGTGTCGCGGTCTAACACAATTGGCACAAGTGCACCATGAAGTCGCACAACTTGCTGTATATACATCCGGCTCATCTTTTCTACCGGGTATCTCATACTGTAAGCAATGAAATGAGCCGACTTTGTCAGTCTGTCCACGATGACCCAGATGGCATCATGATTTTGTTGAGATCGAGGCAATCCTACTACAAAAACCATGGTTATGTGCTTCCACTTCCAAAGGCCTCTGATGTTCGTCTTTGACTTGTTGACACGTCAAACACTTAGATACAAATTCAGCCACATCCTTCTTCATACCTTCCACTAGAATTTCTCTTCAAATCTTTATACATTTTTGTTCCTCCCGGGTGAACTGTATATCTTGACTTATGTGCTTCTCCCAGAATATCATTTCTCAAATCTCTACAGTCTGGTACACATAATTTGTCTCTGCATCTGTATCCTCCATCCTTTCCCACCTTCCATTCTGTCGAGTCCTTCTCTGACATTTTCATAAACCATGTCCGAAACTTCTCATCTTCTTTTTGTGCTTCCATAATGCGGTCGATAAGAATAGGCTATAGGATAAGACATCCAAAAAGTTGCCCTACTCTATCCTCAGTATTCTGCACCTCAAACTCGACCAATGTCTCCAATGCTCACCATTCTCTAACCATTAAGGAGGTAATTGTCCCATGAAGTATTTAAAATTCTTGTGATCGGAGAACAAATCAAACTTCTCACCATAGAGATAGTGTCTCCAAATTTTGAGTGCAAAAACTACTGTTGCCAATTCCAAATCATGAATGGGGTAGTTCAACTCATTTGGTTTTAGCTGTCTCGATCCATAGGCTATAACTCTGCCATCTTGCATAAGCATACACCCCAATCCTTGATATGACGCATCACTGAAGATAGTGAACTTCTCACAGGCTTGGGTATAGCTAGTACCGGTGCGGTAGTGAGTCTCTCTTTCAACTTAAAAAAGGCGCGTTCATGCTTTTCTGTCCACTCGAACTTTAAATTATTCTTCGTTAGTCCGGTCAATGGTGTAACTATTTTAGAGAACCCTACCACAAATCTCCTGTAATAGCCTGTAAGCCCAAGAAAACTTCTAACTTCTGTAGGTTGCTTGGTCTAGCCCAATTTGATACAGCATCTGTCTTGGATGAATCCACCAAAATTCCCTGAGATGACACTTTGTGTCCCAAAAATTGCACTTCTTGTAACCAGAACTCACACTTACTGAATTTGGCATACAGTTGGTGATCCTTGAGCGTCTGTATTACTATCTATAGACGTTGCTTGTGTTCTTCTTCTGACTTAGAATAGATCAAGATATCATGAAAATGATGACAAACTAATCCAAATAAGGATTGAACACTCTGTTCATCAGATCCATAAACTGAAGGAAAAAGTGGTTTAAAGTTAGAGTTTAAACGCGCATCGGAAATAGGTTAAGTTATAAAACTTTTGGTATTCCAGGATCTACTACTTGTCAATTCCATAGATGCGTACAAGGGGTGCAAGAATTATACCTTAGTGTCTTGAACCCAATTCTGAAACTTCAACTTCCAGCAGCCTCCACTAGATGATCTTCACCCTTATGACTCCTGCGGATGCCTGCCGGAAAGACTAGGGTTGGTGGGAACCCTAATAGAGAGGATAGGAAGGTTTTGGGAAGACTATGATAGTTTCTGCAGCTTCTGCGTGTAAAAACGACGATCACCTTCTTCCAGAACGCAGCTGCCCTATTTATAGATTTCCAGAACCGACCTAGACTTCGATCGATCGAAGTGACTTCGATCGATCGAACCTTCGATCGATCGAACCATTCTCGATCGATCGAACCTGCTGACTTCAATCGATCGAACTCGTTTCGATCGATCGAACCTGTCTTAACAGCTTCCTCAAGTGTCTTTCCAAGCATCCTAGCGGAGCTAAGAGTGGGACCTCCTAGGCTCTTTATTGTTGGCCCAGACCAGTTTGTTAATTACCATGACCAAACTCTTTGATCAGCAAACTAACTAACTGGTCAGTTAACGTTTATTCCACTATAAAACGATAACTGAACTCCAACGCAAAAGAACATATCCGAAGCGATAACTAGACTTGTATGGTGTACTAATGTCCCTCTACCGTCAGCATTCGTAATCATATTCAGGTAGTCGGATAACTGTTACTGTCAACCTGAATCATGATTACTTCTTGTATTCCTTGAGTCCCATTCACTACTCATGATTACCAAACATGTTGATAACTCTTATCAACAAGACTGCAGTACTCAGTAATCAACTTGGTGACATTCTCAAGGGAATGCTTACTCTGAATCAGAGGGCAGATTCTATCTTGACAATATATGTTCACAACCCTATGGACATGACATACCCAAGATACCCAGGTGTTGATCTTCTATAGACCTCACTGATTGGTAAGTCAAAACAGCCATATCCATAGTCTGTGTTCATAATCATCTCAAGATTGAGAACACGTACCTTATACAAGTTATGAGTTCCTATTGACTGTTGACAGCCTTAAGCGTCAATAGGAAAGCTCAGGTCCGTCAATGCACTACAAGCATTAGCATATCAACTAAGAGCTATACTCTGGTGATTGAGATTAATCACTCCATCCAATGGTAGTTAATTATGCTACAGTGTAGACCTGATGAGGTATCCAGTCTCATCATCCACTGTGACATATTCTAAGTATCAAAGAATAGTAATTCGTTTCTCACTTGTGTGTATCTCGTACACACACAAATTGCTTACTATGATACTTAAGGACAAAATAATCATCTCATGAAAGAAACATACACAATGAAATGTAAAGCTGATATCCATATATTATAATGCTAATGTCTCATACATAAAGTAATTGTTTGAGGGCACAAACCCAACAAACTCCCACTTGCACTCACAACCATTCAGAACTACATCTAAGACCTAGACTATCTAGATGACGATCAAAGACCTTCTGTGGTAAGGCCTTTGTAAACGGATCAGCAAGATTGTCAGCGGTGGCAATCTTGGTGACAGTCACATCTCCACGTTGAACTATATCTCGGATTAGGTGATATTTCCGCTCTACGTGCTTTCCCTTCCCGTGGTTCCTTGGCTCCTTGGACTGAGCCACTGCCCCACTATTATCGCAGTATAGCGTAATAGGTGACAGCGACGCTGGTACCACCTCGAGTTCTATAAGGAACTTCTTGAGCCAAACAGCTTCCTTTGCGGCTTCACAAGCAGCCACATACTCAGCTTCTGTTGTTGAGTCTGCAATGCATTTCTGCTTAATGCTCCTCCAACTAACAGCACCACCTCCCAAGGTAAAGAGATGTCCGGATGTCGACTTTCTCGAATCTTTATCTGACATAAAATCCGAGTCAGTGTATCCTACTGGAATTAACTCACTACCGCCGTACATAAGCATGTAATCTTTAGTTCTTCTCAAGTACTTAAGAATGTGCTTAACGGCTGTCCAGTGCTCTGGACCAGGATTCGATTGATACCTGCTGACCATGCCAACGGCAAAGCAGATATCTGGTCTAGTGCATAACATCGCATACATGAGACTTCCCACTGCCGAGGCATAGGGAATTCCTGCCATGCGATTGTCACGCCCCGGCGTAGCCAAAATATGGAAAAATTTAAAATTTTCATCTTGGACCCTGAGGCACGTGACTGGTTGCAGTACCGAATTGTCCATGACCAAATAATAATATTTAAACGATATAATAAAAGGATAAAACCATCATCTGCTCACATTGATACATTACAAAGAAAGGCCACAATACTAGTTAACTATTACATCAGAGTAGATACATCATAGTCTTATGGCTCTAGGGCCTTACAAAAGCTATAACAAAATATATGCTAAGTCTTCTGGTTATAATCAAAAACATTCACAGGGGATAACTGCTAGTCTTCTCTCTAACTAGCATAACCATAGCCATCTTCGGTGTACTCTTCCTCCACGTTCTCCGCTTGCGTAGCATCATAACCCGTGTACTCGTTACCTGGATAAGCTGGACATGGGAATGTCCAGCGACATGAACGTCGTCAGCTTGTGAAAGCTGAGTGAGTAAACTAAATCAAATGGAACGTATATAGTAAAACACAATAGGAATACATTTACTACCTTTCAACATATCTTTTAGGATCTTTACGTTCTCACTGTCGAATTATAACTAGTAGCGTACCCGACTACGTATTCGATAGGAATACAAACAATTCAGGAGACACATCTAGACATTTTTAATGCCACTACCATTCATTTCTAACATCCGACATCATTTACAAACCCAACGTGTCCCTTGCTAACCAAACCATCTTTCATCAACCACTTCATCTTTCAACAACCAAAACATCGTTCATCAACCACTTCGTCACAAAGAACCGAAGTGTTAAGGAGTGCAAGAACATCCATTTCGTCACGAAGAACCGAAAGGAGTCTTCACTCAAAAATCACCGCTTCGTCACGAAGAACCGAAAGCGTTACGGAGTACAAGAACATCCATTTCGTCACGAAGAACCGAAAGGAGTCTTTACTCAAAGAATCACCGCTTCGTCACGAAGAACCGAAAGCGTTACGGAGTACAAGAACATCCATTTCGTCACGAAGAACCGAAAGGAGTCTTTACTCAAAGAATCACCGCTTCGTCACGAAGAACCGAAAGCGTTACGAAGTACAAGAACATCCATTTCGTCACGAAGAACCGAAAGGAGTCTTTACTCAAAGAATCACCGCTTCGTCACGAAGAACCGAAAGCGTTACGGAGTACAAGAACATCCATTTCGTCACGAAGAACCGAAAGGAGTCTTTACTCAAAGAATCACCGCTTCGTCACGAAGAACCGAAAGCGTTACGGAATACCAGAACATCCATTTCGTCACGAAGAACCGAAAGGAGTCTTTACTCAAAGAATCACCGCTTCGTCACGAAGAACCGAAAGCGTTACGGAGTACAAGAACATCCATTTCGTCACGAAGAACCGAAAGGAGTCTTTACTCAAAGAATCACCGCTTTGTCACGAAGAACCGAAAGCGTTACGAAGTACAAGAACATCCATTTCGTCACGAAGAACCGAAAGGAGTCTTTACTCAATGAATCACCGCTTCGTCACGAAGAACCGAAAGCGTTACGGAGTACAAGAACATCCATTTCGTCACGAAGAACCGAAAGGAGTCTTTACTCAAAGAATCACCGCATCACAACTCAACAGCACATCCCTTGTTCTTACTATCCTGATCTCCGCTGCCCAGATTACCTATCTGACAATTATCCTTATCATAATCTGCTTCTAATATAGCACAACCGACCCTTACATTTTCCCGACCGCGCATTCGTCACTCATTTCGGAATTTAGTTCATTAAAGGACTTCCGAATATACTTTCGAAGTTACGTTTATACATCCGTCATCCTATTTTATGTCGTAATATACTTACAATGGAAACCTATCGAATCACTATCAACGCAATAATCGTGCCGTACAACATACTTATAGCTTGGGTATGAACTCTCTATGGTCATCACACTATATTCATAACAACGGAAACCTAGCGTGTAGCTCGTGGATCTACAACATGGATTTGATATCAATAACCATATAGATGAAACCCTTAACATACTCATATACGCAATAGCACTACCATAGCACAAGATATCCATAACCACATAGGTACCGGAAAGCAAGCATCATTAATAAACACATCATACAAGTAGTTATACAATCTGCCAGAATTAATTTTACTATGTCGACTGAATTGATAAGATTTATTTGGGCATGATAAATTGATTTGTAGATCAAACTCAAAACTAGAACATTGTAGATAATTGGATTAGCTTCATGTACAAAAAAATCTAGCTTCAATTGCATTTTTGAGCTACTCAAAATATTTATTTTACTAAACTAGGTTCTGCTGAGAGTTTCAGTTTCTCAGATTTAAAGTACTTCGTTGCATGTACATTTCACCTATGAAAAAGTGATTTTCAGACTGAGCTATAGAAGAGTTATTTGTAGATATATGAGTTAGCTTTCTCCCCAAAAAAACCTAGCCTCATTCCCATTTTTGAACTGCTCGAAATGTTTGTTTTACTAAACAACACTCTGCTGGAAGTTTTAGCTTCCCAAATTTGAAGATTTGACTTGCATGTTGCATATAACCTCAAAATACAACATCAAACTCTTGCTAAACATTACTACATACTATATAGGTTCTAAAGTGAGTTAGAATACTCACCTAAACTTGAAATTGAGCTTGGGCTTTGGATTTGAGCTTAGGAAGCTTGGACACAAGCTTCAAGTGATGTAATCTTCTTCTTCCTCCTCTTCTAATCCTCTTTCTTCTCTTCTATTTTTCTCATGGACATGCAAGTCTCCTAACTTCCTCTCTAAATGCAGATTGTAATGTCTAAAAGAACTAAAAATGTATATGCATGGAAGCTTAAATAATGCAAGACTTATGCTAGGTGTCACATGCATGTATGCATGTTTGGACAAGTGTCCTACAAGTGGACAAGTGTCACATGGGGTGGTGACATGTGTCAATGGGGTTGCATGTAGCTTCCATGTGGCCGGCCAAGTGGGGCCCACCTTGGGTTGTGTGCTACTTTCTCGGTTTGCGTGCATAAGTTCCTCGTTATGCGTGTCGATCTCGGTTTACGTGCAGACAGGTATTATTTCTGATGTTCGGGTCCAGGTACATGACTAAGTTAAGTCAAATTACGGTCGAGTCGGTGCAGTGATTATAGTCTAATTAGTAATTATATTACACTGATACAGTCACACAAATAAAATATTAATATAATAATAGACCAGATATAGAAATTCATAAAACTCGTATTATTGCACGTAGAGAAATTACAGGCATTACATCTTCTACCACCTATTACAGGATTTCGTCCTCGAAATCTGAGTTATCTAGGCACTAAAAAGAAAAGGAAATTTCCCTCGCATTTCCGATTCAAGCTCCCAAGAGGCTTCTCCTTCGTCATGGTGTTTCCACTGAATCTTTACCAGCGGAATCTCTTTGTTTCTCAACTTCTTGATTCCATGATCCAGAATCTTTACAGGTCCTTCAATGAATGTAGCATTGTCCTTTACTTCGATATCTTTGAAGTCGATCTCGTGTGCCGGGTTATGAAGACATTTCCTTAGCATGCTTACATGGAATACGTTATGAACTCCCGACATCTTCGGTGGTAACGCCAATCTATAGACGACTTTCCTTATGTGCTCTAGAATTTCAAATAGTCCGATGTAGCGCGGTGATAGCTTTTCCCTCTGTTGTCCAAACCTTACAATGCCTCGAGCCGGAGAAACTTTTGATTGCACATGATCTCCAACTCTAAATTCCAGATCTCAACGTCATTTGTCCGCGTAGTTTCTTGTATCTGCTTTGCGATGCTTTCATCCTTTCCTTTTATCCGTCAGTCTATGGATGAAATGCAGAACTTAGCGTCAGAGACGTTCCCATTGCTTTTGGAAGACTCTCCCAAAATTCTAGTAGTGAATCTCGAATTACATTCTGATACGATTGACACCGGTACTCCATGTAGTCGCACAACCTGTTGCTGGTATACTTGACTCATCTTCTCGATACAATAGGTCATGTTGTAGGTAGTAAAATGGGCTAATTTGGCCAGCCAATCAACAAATACCCAAATAGCATAATGGTTCTGCTGAGATCTCGGCAATCCCACAACAAAATCCATGGTGATATGCTCCCATTTCCATTCTGGGATTGGTAGCGATTGTAGTAATCCTAGAGGTCATTGGTGTTTCTCCTTGACTTGCTGACAAGTAGGGCACTTGGGTACATATTCTACGACCTCACTCTTCATGCCTTTCCACCAAAAGTTCCTTTTTAAGTCTTTGTACATCTTGGTTCCGCCGAGGTGTATGGTCATTCTCGACTTATGTGCTTCATCCAGAATGTCTTTCCTCAAACCATCCGTGTCGGTTACACATAACCTTTCCTTACATCTGAATCCTTCGTCTGTTCCAATATTCCATTCAGTCGGATCCTTTGCTTTTGCCTTCTCAAACCATTTCCTCAATCCTTCGTCCTTCTTTTGAGCTTCAAGTATTCGGTTAATGAGGGTTGGCTGCACCATAAGACATCCAAAAGGTCGTCCAACACCTGGTCTTGTAGTCTGAAAGTCAAATTCCGTTAAAGCTTCTAAGGCTTTCCATTCCCTGATTAAAAGTGAGGCGATTAACCTGTGGGGTTTTCTGCTTAGAGCATCTGCGACTACATTTGCCTTACCGGGGTGGTATTGCAAATTAAAGTCGTAGTCCTTAAGTAGCTCCATCCAACGTCGTTGTCTCATGTTTAATTCCTTTTGAGAGAACAGGTATTTCAAGCTTTTGTGGTCTGAGAATAGGTCAAACTTCTCTCCGTAGAGGTAGTGCCTCCAAATCTTAAGTGCAAAGACAATTGCAGCCAATTCCAGATCGTGTGTAGGGTAGTTTAATTCATGTAGCTTTAATTGCCTAGATCCATAAGCGATTACCTGACCATTCTGCATAAGTACACATCCTAGTCCTTGATATGAAGCGTCACTATAGATAGTGTACTGTTCACCACTCTTGGGTATGGCTAGCACTGGCGCTGAGGTCAACCTCTCCTTTAATTCTTGAAAGGCGCGTTCGTGCTTGTCCTTCCACTCAAACTTTATATCCTTCTTTGTTAGTCCGGTTAAAGGAGACGCGATCCTTGAAAAACCCTCCACGAATCTCCTGTAGTATCCAGCCAATCCAAGGAAACTTCGTACTTCCGATGCGTTGGTTGGTCTATTCCAACTAGAAACTGCGTCCGTCTTGGTTGAGTCCACTGAAATTCCGTTCTGTGAGACTACATGTCCCAAGAATTTGACTTCTTTCATCCAAAACTCACACTTACTGAACTTAGCATAGAGACGATTTTCTCTAAGTGTCTGAAGTGCAATCTTCATATGCTTCTCGTGTTCTTCATCACTCTTCGAATAAATAAGGATGTCATCGATAAACACGATGATGAATTGATCCAAGAAGGGTCTGAACACCCGATTCATCAAATCCATGAATACCGCCGGGGCATTAGTTAATCCAAAAGGCATAACTAAGAACTCGTAGTGCCCATATCTTGTTCTGAAAGCTGTTTTCGGTATATCTTCCGGCCGGACAAGTAACTGATGGTACCCAGATCGTAAGTCAATCTTCGAAAAGGTCGTCGCTCCTTGTAGTTGATCGAACAAATCGTCTATCCTGGGAAGCGGGTACTTGTTCTTAATAGTAACCTTATTCAACTCTCTGTAGTCGATACAGAGTCGAAGATTTCCATCCTTCTTTCTAACAAATAGAACCGGGGCTCCCCAAGGTGACGTGCTCGGTCTGGTGAGTCCAAGATCTTCTAAATCTTGTACTTGCTTCTTCAGCTCCAGCATTTCCATTGGGGGCCATACGATAAGAAACCTTGGATATCGGTGTCGTTTCGGGTACTAACTCAATACAAAAGTCGATCTCGCGCTTTGGTGGTAATCCAGAAATGTCCTGAAAGACATTCTCATAGTCTCGGACTATCGCAATCTGAGCGATCGTCAAATCTGAGCCTGTAGTTTTGATAGCGGCTAAACGACTTGTAAGAAAGGCGTCACTAGTGGGGTTGCATTGAAAACTGAAGGGTGTACTTCCAGGTACTGAAAAATGTGATCGACCTACCAGCACAACCTAACTTTGCATGATACTTAGTAAGCCAGTAAATTTCTAGGATTACATCAAATTCCTTTATTGATAGAACAATTAAACCAGCGGATAGGTTCCTATCTTCCAATGTCAAAGTGCAGTCCTTGCACACTCTTTCCAGCTTTACGGTCACTCCTAAGGGTGATATAGCGTTCAGGGCTACCTCGAGTACTTGGGGTACTAAACCCAATTGTCGTACAATCTTAAAGGCAATAAATGAACTTGTAGCACCAGCACTTTAACTCGACTAGCGTATAGTGAGTGTGTACCTTCCAAGTTCTGCTGTTCCTTTTCATCATAGTTGGCCGCCTCGGGTATGATAGGATTTAGTCGACCTTTGCTAGTTTGACTAGAGTAGTATGCCCATGATAGTTTTCTCTTGGTGCATTGCAATCCATGCTCATGCATCCTCTTTTGCGTCAGTTGTAGCATATAACATTAGCTTGGTTGTTGGTTCTGGGGGCTGTGTAGTCCGGGGATCCCACAATTGAAACATCCATCCTTGTTGTTCCTGGTAGTAGTGGTTGGTACTTGTGGTGCAGTTGGTTTTGCATGCTTATTTCGGGGAAAGGTGTGTCCTGGTTTCTTACCACTATTCCACGGGTGTTTGTTTCCTTGGAAACGGGTCAGAGGTCTTCCCCTTGGTCCATTCCTAAGCTGAGGTGGCTGACTTGTCATCTGTTTGTGTGTTATGAACCTAACTGAATAACTACTGGTTACCCTCCAGTCCTAACTATGTTTACGAGATATATAAACGATATAAGGTAGTTAACAATTCTAATATGAGTACATATCACATCAATACATTTCATCAAGTAGAGGAAACAAATCTTTTTAGATAACTTCAAATACTTACATAGAAAGGCGTACACGCTACCACTAGTTTGTGTTATATGCCTGGGTACATACTATATACACAAAAAGATGGGCTACTAGTCCTAATACAAGTAAGGCTCTAGATCATAGGAGTCCTATCCCAAAAGTCCTTCATATTTGACTTATATGGTAGAAAATCATCCAAGATTGGAATCTCCATAGGTGGAACCCAGTCCAAGTACGGGTCAAACTTATCAACCATCTCATCTTCATCCTTATCCAAAGGCTCTATATCTGCATCCTTAGAGTCATCCTCAAAGTCATCCTCAACCTCTGGCTCTCCAGCCTCCATGACTATCATTGCGTCCCCCTCACCAGCACCCTCTGTTGGGTCAACATCCTCTGCTAGGTCACTACCCACTGCTGGGTCAATCTCCTCATCAACCCCATCCTCCATATCCATCCGGGATGTAATAAGGAGCCATGCTAATCACAAAGCTACCATAAGGTTTATGTATTTATGGATGGAAAAAGGTATCTAACAGTTTATAACTTAAGTGTGTAGGACAATCGGTGTACACGTCTTAACCTAAAGCTTTGATACCAAAAATCCCTGTCACGCCCCGGCGTAGCCAAAATATGGAAAAATTTAAAATTTTCATCTTGGACCCTGAGGCACGTGACTGGTTGCAGTACCGAATTGTCCATGACCAAATAATAATATTTAAACGATATAATAAAAGGATAAAACCATCATCTGCTCACATTGATACATTACAAAGAAAGGCCACAATACTAGTTAACTATTACATCAGAGTAGATACATCATAGTCTTATGGCTCTAGGGCCTTACAAAAGCTATAACAAAATATATGCTAAGTCTTCTGGTTATAATCAAAAACATTCACAGGGGATAACTGCTAGTCTTCTCTCTAACTAGCATAACCATAGCCATCTTCGGTGTACTCTTCCTCCACGTTCTCCGCTTGCGTAGCATCATAACCCGTGTACTCGTTACCTGGATAAGCTGGACATGGGAATGTCCAGCGACATGAACGTCGTCAGCTTGTGAAAGCTGAGTGAGTAAACTAAATCAAATGGAACGTATATAGTAAAACACAATAGGAATACATTTACTACCTTTCAACATATCTTTTAGGATCTTTACGTTCTCACTGTCGAATTATAACTAGTAGCGTACCCGACTACGTATTCGATAGGAATACAAACAATTCAGGAGACACGTCTAGACATTTTTAATGCCACTACCATTCATTTCTAACATCCGACATCATTTACAAACCCAACGTGTCCCTTGCTAACCAAACCATCTTTCATCAACCACTTCATCTTTCAACAACCAAAACATCGTTCATCAACCACTTCGTCACAAAGAACCGAAGTGTTAAGGAGTGCAAGAACATCCATTTCGTCACGAAGAACCGAAAGGAGTCTTCACTCAAAAATCACCGCTTCGTCACGAAGAACCGAAAGCGTTACGGAGTACAAGAACATCCATTTCGTCACGAAGAACCGAAAGGAGTCTTTACTCAAAGAATCACCGCTTCGTCACGAAGAACCGAAAGCGTTACGGAGTACAAGAACATCCATTTCGTCACGAAGAACCGAAAGGAGTCTTTACTCAAAGAATCACCGCTTCGTCACGAAGAACCGAAAGCGTTACGAAGTACAAGAACATCCATTTCGTCACGAAGAACCGAAAGGAGTCTTTACTCAAAGAATCACCGCTTCGTCACGAAGAACCGAAAGCGTTACGGAGTACAAGAACATCCATTTCGTCACGAAGAACCGAAAGGAGTCTTTACTCAAAGAATCACCGCTTCGTCACGAAGAACCGAAAGCGTTACGGAATACCAGAACATCCATTTCGTCACGAAGAACCGAAAGGAGTCTTTA
Source organism: Hydrangea macrophylla (assembly GCA_033977485.1). Lineage (NCBI taxonomy): Eukaryota > Viridiplantae > Streptophyta > Magnoliopsida > Cornales > Hydrangeaceae > Hydrangea > Hydrangea macrophylla. Next base: position 15,251,543 of record CM066990.1, on the reverse strand, counting down.
CTCAAAGAATCACCGCTTCGTCACGAAGAACCGAAAGCGTTACGGAGTACAAGAACATCCATTTCGTCACGAAGAACCGAAAGGAGTCTTTACTCAAAGAATCACCGCTTTGTCACGAAGAACCGAAAGCGTTACGAAGTACAAGAACATCCATTTCGTCACGAAGAACCGAAAGGAGTCTTTACTCAATGAATCACCGCTTCGTCACGAAGAACCGAAAGCGTTACGGAGTACAAGAACATCCATTTCGTCACGAAGAACCGAAAGGAGTCTTTACTCAAAGAATCACCGCATCACAACTCAACAGCACATCCCTTGTTCTTACTATCCTGATCTCCGCTGCCCAGATTACCTATCTGACAATTATCCTTATCATAATCTGCTTCTAATATAGCACAACCGACCCTTACATTTTCCCGACCGCGCATTCGTCACTCATTTCGGAATTTAGTTCATTAAAGGACTTCCGAATATACTTTCGAAGTTACGTTTATACATCCGTCATCCTATTTTATGTCGTAATATACTTACAATGGAAACCTATCGAATCACTATCAACGCAATAATCGTGCCGTACAACATACTTATAGCTTGGGTATGAACTCTCTATGGTCATCACACTATATTCATAACAACGGAAACCTAGCGTGTAGCTCGTGGATCTACAACATGGATTTGATATCAATAACCATATAGATGAAACCCTTAACATACTCATATACGCAATAGCACTACCATAGCACAAGATATCCATAACCACATAGGTACCGGAAAGCAAGCATCATTAATAAACACATCATACAAGTAGTTATACAATCTGCCAGAATTAATTTTACTATGTCGACTGAATTGATAAGATTTATTTGGGCATGATAAATTGATTTGTAGATCAAACTCAAAACTAGAACATTGTAGATAATTGGATTAGCTTCATGTACAAAAAAATCTAGCTTCAATTGCATTTTTGAGCTACTCAAAATATTTATTTTACTAAACTAGGTTCTGCTGAGAGTTTCAGTTTCTCAGATTTAAAGTACTTCGTTGCATGTACATTTCACCTATGAAAAAGTGATTTTCAGACTGAGCTATAGAAGAGTTATTTGTAGATATATGAGTTAGCTTTCTCCCCAAAAAAACCTAGCCTCATTCCCATTTTTGAACTGCTCGAAATGTTTGTTTTACTAAACAACACTCTGCTGGAAGTTTTAGCTTCCCAAATTTGAAGATTTGACTTGCATGTTGCATATAACCTCAAAATACAACATCAAACTCTTGCTAAACATTACTACATACTATATAGGTTCTAAAGTGAGTTAGAATACTCACCTAAACTTGAAATTGAGCTTGGGCTTTGGATTTGAGCTTAGGAAGCTTGGACACAAGCTTCAAGTGATGTAATCTTCTTCTTCCTCCTCTTCTAATCCTCTTTCTTCTCTTCTATTTTTCTCATGGACATGCAAGTCTCCTAACTTCCTCTCTAAATGCAGATTGTAATGTCTAAAAGAACTAAAAATGTATATGCATGGAAGCTTAAATAATGCAAGACTTATGCTAGGTGTCACATGCATGTATGCATGTTTGGACAAGTGTCCTACAAGTGGACAAGTGTCACATGGGGTGGTGACATGTGTCAATGGGGTTGCATGTAGCTTCCATGTGGCCGGCCAAGTGGGGCCCACCTTGGGTTGTGTGCTACTTTCTCGGTTTGCGTGCATAAGTTCCTCGTTATGCGTGTCGATCTCGGTTTACGTGCAGACAGGTATTATTTCTGATGTTCGGGTCCAGGTACATGACTAAGTTAAGTCAAATTACGGTCGAGTCGGTGCAGTGATTATAGTCTAATTAGTAATTATATTACACTGATACAGTCACACAAATAAAATATTAATATAATAATAGACCAGATATAGAAATTCATAAAACTCGTATTATTGCACGTAGAGAAATTACAGGCATTACAGCGATTCCTCTCCTCTTGTGTCTTTGGACACTGGTCCTTGGAGAACGCTAAACCATGCCTAAAAGGTAACAAACCTTTCTTCGAATTATCCATTGAAAACCTAGTTAGCACTTTCTCGATATAACCAGCTTGAGATAATCCCATTATCTTTCGCTTGCGATCCCGAAAGAGCTTTATCCCAAGAATATAGCTCGCCTCTCCTAGATCCTTCATATCGAAAGTACTAGCTAGCCAAACCTTGACCGTTGACAGCGCCGCTACATCATTCCCAATGAGTAGAATGTCGTCAACGTAAAGCACAAGAAAAGCCATTACTTTCCCTTCACATTTCTTGTATACACAAGGCTCATCCAGATTCTGTATGAAACCAAACGACTTGACCGCTTGGTCAAATCGGATGTTCCAACTTCTGGATGCCTGCTTAAGCCCATAAATGGACTTTTGCAACTTGCATACCAAGTTACCTTTCCGACCAGCTATGAACCCTTCTGGTTGTTGCATATAGATGTCCTCCTCAAGATTGCCATTCAAGAATGCAGTCTTGACGTCCATCTGCCAGATTTCATAATCTAGGCATGCAGCAATGGATAAGAGTATTCTGATGGACTTGAGCATGGCTACCGGCGAGAAGGTTTCCTCATAGTCAATGCCCTCCCTCTGAGTATAGCCTTTCGCCACAAGCCTTGCCTTGAAGGTCTCAACCTTTCCATCAGATCCTCTCTTCCTCTTATAGACCCACTTGCAGCCAATGGGTTTAATATTGGCTGGAAGTTCTACAAGATCCCAGACCTGATTGGAATCCATAGATTCCAATTCAGCCTTCATAGCTTTAATCCAATGAGCTGAATCAATATCAGCCATTGCCTCTTCGTAAGTGGTAGGATCAGATTCAGATTCTATGGAGACAGCTTCAAAAACTTCTCCTAAGAACATCTATCTATCAGGCTGGCTGATAATCCTCCCACTACGACGAGGTACCGGTGCGGAAATGGGTGAAGAAGTGGTATTTTCTTGATTTTCATCGTTATCAACTGCGGGTTGGACTGAGGGCTCTCCTTCTATCTCTCTAAGATCTATCCTTCCCTTAGGTTTATGGTTCATGATATAATCATCCTCCAAGAAAACAGCATTTGTACTAACAAACACTTTCTGTTCTCTTGGATCATAAAAATACCATCCATAAGTACCCTTTGGATACCCTACAAAGTAACATACTTCCGATCTAGAATCCAACTTGCTCATCTTTCCTTTAAGCACATGTGCCGGACACCCCCATATCCGGAGATGTTGCAAAGAAGGCTTGCGCCCAATCCACATCTCTCGTGGTGTCCTGGGAACAGATTTGCTTGGTACTAGATTTAGTATGTATGCAGCGGTTTCCAAAGCATAACCCCAAAGGAATAACGGCAACTCTGAATAACTCATCATCGACCTAGTCATGTCTAAAAGAGTCCGATTCCTTCTCTCCGCTACACCGTTCTGCTGAGGCGTACCAGGTGCAGTTAACTGTGACAGAATCCCATTCTGTACGAGGTGATCAATAAACTCATTAGAGAGGTACTCGCCACCTCGATCAGATCGAATGAATTTGATATGTGTGCCCGATTGCTTCTCCACTTCAGCCCTAAACTCTTTGAACTTTTCAAAGGCTTCAGACTTGTGCTGCATTAGGTACACATATCCATACCTAGAGTGGTCATCGGTAAATGTTATGAAATACTCATAACCACCCCTTGCTCTAATATTTATTGGTCCACACACATCAGTATGAACTAATTCCAACAATGCATTGGTCCTATTGCCCTTTGCAGGAAAGGGCCTTTTGGTCATCTTACCCTCCAAACAAGATTCGCAGACTTCCATTGGTTCGAGAACCAAATCGCCTAAGACCCCTTCTTTGACTAGTCTGCCAATCCTATTCAGATTGATATGGCCAAGCCTCATATGCCAAAGCCTTGTTGGATTAGTGGAAGGTTCCTTTCTTTTAGATGGTAAAGTTACCACTGAGTTATTAAGTTCCAAACAAGAATCTTTTGAAATATTGGGAGTAATCACATACAAACCATTTGATTTAACACCAGAACATATAAAAGAACTGTTTCTTTTAATGACAACTTCAGTTCCAAAATGAAAGGAATAACCATTATTCGTTAAATTAGAAACTGAAATTAAATTACGTCTCATTAAAGGGACGTAAAGTACATCTGATAAAATCAAAACTTTATTGTCTGAAAATTCTAAAACTACGACTCCTATAGCAACCGCAGATACGGTTGCGCTAGAACCTAGAGTAAGCACGATCTCCCCATCACTGCATTTCCTGGTTGATCTGAACCCCTGCAATGAATTACAGATATGGTTAGTCGTACCAGAATCAATGCACCAAGTGTTTAAAGTATCCGTAATAAAACTTACTTCAATCATATGTGATTCAATCATACCTTGAACTCTTGTAGCTAAGAATTCTGGACAGTTCCTCTTCCAGTGGCCCTTCTCACCGCATTGGAAACACTTTCCTTTGCCTTGGCCACCCACCTTCCCTTTTCCCTTACCTTTTCCCTTAGATTTTGCAATCTTAGGGACCGGTCCAACACTTGAACCACCAGTGCCAGCCTTCTTCTTTCCTTTCTTACCTTTCGGTGTAGATCGGGAAGAAGAAGCGCTTTTCTCAACGTTTAAAACGCTGCCCCCAGGTTTGATCACCCCTTCTGCTGCCAGTAAAGAACTCATTAATTCGCTCATTGAAAAAACCATTTGATTCATATTATAGTTAAGTTTGAATTGAGCGAATGATGGCGACAGCGAGTTGAGGATCATATCAACTTGGGTCTGTGCATCGATGTTGGCTCCCAAGGTCTCCAGTTCGTTTAAATAACCAATCATTTTTAAAACATGTTCTTTGACTGGAGTACCTTCCAACATCTTTGCACTCATTATCTTCTGCATGGCTACCTGTCTGGCAGGCCTGCCATGCTCCCCAAACATCTTTTTCAGGGATGTGATAATGTCACTGGCAGAATCGTTCGATTGGAATTGGTGTTGTAACACACCAGCCATTGAGGCCAGAATGTAACAACGGGCCATTCCATTCGACTTCTTCCATTTGTCGAACTCGCGTCTGGCAGCTGCCGAAGCATTTGCCGCGTGTTCTTCAGGGCTAGGGGTGGTGAGGACATATATGTGATCCTCCGCAGTTAAAACGATGTCAAGGTTACGTTTCCATTCAGTGTAGTTATTTCCAGTTAACTTGTTTTGAGTGAGTATGGTGGCAAGTGGACTAAATGCAGATCCAGACATTATGATTACTGAAAATCAAACAAACAAAATAAATATGGATATCAAAATTGACAGTTTGAAATAAAAGAATCCTTAAAACTCTTATTTAAAAACAAAATCGCCGGAATATCGAAACGAAAGAATAAAGCCTCCGTGTGGTGGTCAATGTTCGATCTTTCGATTTATCATGACTTATCCGCTATGCAACTCTTGCAAAATAGCCATGACTCCCGAACCTATTTGATCTCTAAGTTTCTGAATAATGCCCCGTGTGGGATCCCTTATCCATAGCTTAGCTAGTGTGTACCATTAACTAGGATCCAATCACAACCGTCTCAAGTAGCGCCTCCGTGTGGTGGTCACCCTCTAACACGTCTGATTGATCCTATCCATAGGAAGTTCACATCTAGTAACCAATGAGTAGTGTACCCTCCGTATGGAATGATCACCCCTGGCGAGGTGACACAGAATACACTACTCATCTTACAATGAACCGTTAATGGAAGATCGTGGGTGTCATTTGATAAGACCCTCTCCCACAAGCTTTAGTAAATTAAGGATTTTGCTTTTGAAAAATGTTTCCACACACTTCCCATAAACATCCAATGTTTACTAATGTGTTGAAAACGGTTTTTGAATTTTATTTTAGAAAACTTGTTTTAAGTGCATGCAACAATGTATTATACGCCAATCACAAAACAAGCACATAAAACAAAAAACTAAAGTGAAATTTAGGCATTCAAACAATGCCTCTATCTCCCATGGCTCTATTTCCATAGAACCACCTTCTTGGTTTGGTCGCCTCCGGCTCCATCTTCATGGACAACGGCTCCTTGCTCCATCTTCATGGAATTTCTAATTCTATTACATTGGACCTATGCTTCTTTTGAAGCTTACAATTTATCTAGAAAAAGAAAATAGCAAAAAGGAAATAAAAGGCTAGGGAAACCGGTGCGACTTTCCTTTTCGTAGGATTGAAGCCCCAGCGCCCTTTACATATGCCTTAAAACCAAACCATTAATAAATTACAACATGCACCAATCTCAAACAAATTAAATATAAATATTTAAACGACTTGGTGCCATGGGAGATAGCGACTAATTTTGCTGCAAAAGGGTTAGTCGTACACGCATCCACACATACATAACAAATATATGTAACTATTGGAACACTTAATTGATTCACACAGTATATAAACACTTTACATACTGAATTAGAACTTAAAACAGCATCTTACTTCTCTGTCACGGTTCGATCGATCGAAGACCGTTCGATCGCTCGAACCTTCGATCGATTGAACACTGTTCAATCGCTTGAACATTCTGTTTCACAGAATGATTTAAAAAATTTTACAGAAATAATTTAAAATTAAAGTATAATTTAAAAAACCTTTACAACTGTGAACAGAACACCTGGACAGAGAATCTGTCTCGATCGATCGAACACTATTCGATCGATCGAACACCAGAAGGCTTCGATCGATCGAAACTAGTTCGATCGATTGAGAACAGAATGTTCGATCGATCGAAACAAGTTCGATCGATCGAACCCACCTTGCATCCTATGCAATCACAGTTTTGTATTCTGCTGCGATAACACTGCAGAAACAGAACTGTGACGATGCAGTTTCGAAAACAGTTCTAAAATCAACATGCAAATCAAAACTAGGGTTCCAAAACGCATCTATAGATCCAAACGAGCGTGGCTCTGATACCAATTGAAGGAAAAAGTGGTTTAAAGTTAGAGTTTAAACGCGCAGCGGAAATAGGTTAAGTTATAAAACTTTTGGTATTCCAGGATCTACTACTTGTCAATTCCATAGATGCGTACAAGGGGTGCAAGAATTATACCTTAGTGTCTTGAACCCAATTCTGAAACTTCAACTTCCAGCAGCCTCCACTAGATGATCTTCACCCTTATGACTCCTGCGGATGCCTGCCGGAAAGACTAGGGTTGGTGGGAACCCTAATAGAGAGGATAGGAAGGTTTTGGGAAGACTATGATAGTTTCTGCAGCTTCTGCGTGTAAAAACGACGATCACCTTCTTCCAGAATGTAGCTGCCCTATTTATAGATTTCCAGAACCGACCTAGACTTCGATCGATCGAAGTGACTTCGATCGATCGAACCTTCGATCGATCGAACCATTCTCGATCGATCGAACCTGCTGACTTCAATCGATCGAACTCGTTTCGATCGATCGAACCTGTCTTAACAGCTTCCTCAAGTGTCTTTCCAAGCATCCTAGCGGAGCTAAGAGTGGGACCTCCTAGGCTCTTTATTGTTGGCCCAGACCAGTTTGTTAATTACCATGACCAAACTCTTTGATCAGCAAACTAACTAACTGGTCAGTTAACGTTTATTCCACTATAAAACGATAACTGAACTCCAACGCAAAAGAACATATCCGAAGCGATAACTAGACTTGTATGGTGTACTAATGTCCCTCTACCGTCAGCATTCGTAATCATATTCAGGTAGTCGGATAACTGTTACTGTCAACCTGAATCATGATTACTTCTTGTATTCCTTGAGTCCCATTCACTACTCATGATTACCAAACATGTTGATAACTCTTATCAACAAGACTGCAGTACTCAGTAATCAACTTGGTGACATTCTCAAGGGAATGCTTACTCTGAATCAGAGGGCAGATTCTATCTTGACAATATATGTTCACAACCCTATGGACATGACATACCCAAGATACCCAGGTGTTGATCTTCTATAGACCTCACTGATTGGTAAGTCAAAACAGCCATATCCATAGTCTGTGTTCATAATCATCTCAAGATTGTGAACACGTACCTTATACAAGTTATGAGTTCCTATTGACTGTTGACAGCCTTAAGCGTCAATAGGAAAGCTCAGGTCCGTCAATGCACTACAAGCATTAGCATATCAACTAAGAGCTACACTCTGGTGATTGAGATTAATCACTCCATCCAATGGTAGTTAATTATGCTACAGTGTAGACCTGATGAGGTATCCAGTCTCATCATCCACTGTGACATATTCTAAGTATCAAAGAATAGTAATTCGTATCTCACTTGTGTGTATCTCGTACACACACGAATTGCTTACTATGATACTTAAGGACAAAATAATCATCTCATGAAAGAAACATACACAATGAAATGTAAAGCTGATATCCATATATTATAATGCTAATGTCTCATACATAAAGTAATGGTTTGAGGGCACAAACCCAACATAAACACCGTCGGGGCATTCGTCATTCCAAACAGCATTACTAAAAACTCATAGTGACCATATCGGGTTCTGAAAGGAGTCTTAGGTATATCTTCTTTCTGTACCCTCAACTGATGATATCCCGACCGTAGATCTATCCTGGAGAATGTTGTAGCTCCTTGTAGTTGATCAAACAAATCGTCGATCCGAGATAAGGGATACTTGTTCTTAATAGTCACTCTGTTTAATTCTCTGTAGTTGATACACAGTCGAAGCGTCCCATCCTTCTTCTTTACAAATAACACTGGTGATCCCCAAGGCGATGTGCTTGGATGTATAAAACCCAAACTCTCGAGCTCTTGAACTTATTCCTTCAACTCTGATAGTTCAACGGGGACCATTCTGTAGGGAACCTTCATGATCGGTGCGATACCCGGTATAAGCTCAATGTAGAACTCTATACTTCTCTTGGGCGGCAGACCAGAAATGTCTTGAAATACTTCCTCGAAGTCCTTGACTACAGGTATAGACACACTGTTACTTCTGTACTGACGACTTCAATGTTGGCTAAACACCTCATGAGGAACATATCTCCCGAAGGGTTACATTGGAAATCAAAGGACTGATTCCCGTTGTCGGAGAATGTAATTCTCTTCCACGCATAATTCAAAGTTGCTTGGTTTTGAGTGAGCCAATCCATCCCTAAGATAAAGTCAAACTCTTTCATCGACAGGACAATCAATCTAGATGGAATCTCATGGTCTCCTATCCATAGAGGACAGTCCTTGCACACATGTCCTAACTTGACCGTGGCTTCCAAAGGTGAGGTAGCCCTCAAAGCTTTCTCTAAGCGATGAGGCAAAATACCCAATCTCTGAATAGTATTAACAGATATGAATGATAGCACAACACCCGTATCAAATAAAACTTTAACATAGGAGTTAAATAAGGTTAATGTACCTTCCACTGTTTGCTAATCAGGTTGAGCTTCTCTACAATCCCCTTATTCATAAATAGTTCCATCATATCTCACTGCATCAGGAATAACAGCATTCAAGCGAGTCTGACCCTGTTGACCATAAGTCACATGCTTAGGAGCATTGCAGAACTTGCTGATGTGACCTGGTTCACCACAGTTATAGCAGGTTATCCCTTGCTGTGTAGCATGCCTTGGTGCCTTGCAGTCTCAAGCCAGATGACTAGGGTTGCCATAGTTAAAGCACTTCCCAACACTACTTCCTTCACCAACTCGAGGTTGAGTCGGATCGGTGATAGCTTGGGGTTTCTTGCTCCCATCAAAATTTCTCTTTTGCCCCTGGGTATGATAAGTTGGTGGCTTATTTCCAAAGTTACCCCTCTGAGGCGGCCGAAATTCGAATTGTTTGTGATTCGCTTGAGCATCTTCCTCCAGATCAGTGTCCAGGCCAACTAGTCCCTCGAAAGACTTATCTAGGTGGCCGAGAGTCAGGTGATAAATTTACGGTGTCAGCCCTTGGTTATACTTGCAGATCCTCTTTTCCTCAGTATCAACCATATGAGGGGCAAACTAAGATAGTCTCTCGAACTGAGTGGTGTACTCCTGCACCGATTTAGTTCCCTGAGTCAAATCCATGAATTCCTTCTCCCTCCTGTGCCTCTCTGTAGCCGAAAAATACTTTTTTAGAAATTTTTCCTTAAATACAGTCCACGTCATTCCCATAGCAGCTGTGTTTCCAATGGTGGCTATCACTGAGTCCCACCAATCTGCGATGACATTGGTTAATTGGAAGGCAACTAACCTCCTCTTATCCACTTCACTGCACTGAACAGCTTTGAACATACGGTCCATTTACCTTAACCATTGTTTAGCTTTCCAAGGTTCTACAGTACCCGCAAACTGCTCGAGCCTTAGTACACAGAATCTCTCTAGCAACTTATCCCCAGTTTGACGGTCTCGTCGATTCTCATTTGTATTACTAATCCTCTCAAGTTGTCTAACGAAAGCCTCAAACATTCACGTGGGATCAGCAGTCACAGGTGCTTCCTTAATCAAATTCTTGTTTCTCCTTTGTCTTCCAGGCATTCTAAATACATGTCAATGATGCAAAAATGATAAACATAAATTAAATAGATATATGAAGCAGTTATATCTATCAGTTTAAATGACAACAATATTCAAAAGAGTATTTATATATGATATGTCCAGAAATATCTTGTAATTGCCTAACCGCCACGTGTTCAGCTAATGACCCGGGGAAGCCGGATTTGAGGCATGGAGCCCACGCTCCCGAGGGATGCTACAGTTGCCAACCGAGATACTCGGGCGGTCGTAGTGAGGCCCTGAGGATCACGGCATCAATCACGTTTCCCCTCAATTCGTTACACAGCTGTCGCTCTATCAAGAGAATCAGTGGTTTCCTTAACTACTTAGGAAACTCACCAAATATTGGGCAAATCTATTGTGATTAGATTAGGCTTCCTAATCTCGTAAAACTTACCATGTAAAGGTGGACTCTTACACTTATAAAAGAGCCCACCTACCCTCTCAAAGGGGATCCGAGTATCAACTCTCTAAGCAAATACACCTTAGAGAAATCACCAACATACACGCATACACCCGGATGGTATTACTGGTAGTGCCGCCCCACTTTGTTGGCTCATCAGGCCGCCGGTGATCTGCTAGTGAACGCGCATAGACGCAACCGTGGACGTAGGTCACCTCATTAACGGGGCCGAACCACACACAAACCTTCGGTGATCTCGTTTTCTTCTTAAAATTGCTCTCACCAGTTTTCGGCATCATCAGTTTGGCGCCGTCTGTGGGAAACGACACGATTTCCTTGTTAACAAAAATCTTTGACTGATCAACATGCCAAAGAAGAAGGGCAAGAAGACCGCCGATTCAACCGGTCCGGAGGACCTACAGATCGAGACGCGGGCGACCTCCATGACCTCCGACCAGGTCGCAGTAGCGCTGGAGCGGCTCTTGGAAGGCCAGCTCCGGACACAACAGCAAATAGATGCGCTCATAGCCCAGAATGAAAAAGTGGTCGAGGACTACGAGAAAGGCCCTTCGTCGGAGAAGCGGCCTGAAAAGAGCACTCCCAGTCAGAGGCCCGAAAGGAGCGCTCCCAGCAAGAAGCCTGCCCGGACGCACGGAAAGACTAGGTCCGCTCCAGGGTCCCAACTAAACCGGGAAAGTCGGGCAGAGGGAGAGCGTAGCCAGCCTGCCAAGCGCCCACAGGAAGGACCTCGGTATGTCCCTCGCCGAGCGCGACGAGTAGAGGATGCCCGGATCCTCATCGAACGGCGGCGAGCTGCAAGGGGAGAAGCATCCGGACGAAAGGTCAGGGAACCGGTCGACGATCCGCCCGCCCTAAGCCGGGATGATCTCAGGCACAGGCTATCCAAGATCGACGCGCTTCGAGGACGAGGACGAGGCATCATCGTCCGATCCAACTTACTACTCAGGTGCAGAGAGAAGGATCGGGCGTACTGATGTCAAGGCCCAGGTCGAGGAGCTGCAGCAGCAGATTGAGAGGCTGAACCGCAAGTCCGGCCACGACCTCACTAATACAGAAACGGAGTCACCCTACACTGCCCGGGTGACACAGTTCCCGATTCCACGGAAGTTCAAACCCCCTCATCTCAGCTCATACGACGGCAAGGGGAGTCCAGTGGACCACATCCGCACCTATAAGGCGCAGATGGCACTGGTCACTACCACGGACGAGTTGCTATGCCTGGCATTCCCCAGTACTTTAAAGGGATCAGCCGCGCAATGGTTCCATGCTCTGAAACCGCGGACGGTTGACGATTTCAAGACCCTCGGCAAACTCTTCATCAGTCAGTTTGTCGGGATGCTGGACCGGTCGCAGCTAGACACCCAGCTGCTAGCTGTCAAGCAGCAAAGGGGGGAATCTTTAAGGGAGTACGTAGATCGTTTCAACCAGCAAAGGCTTTTGATTCGCAACCTCAATGAGACCGCCGCTATCATGGCTTTCTGCTCAGGAGTTCAGCACACCAAGGTGGCCACGTCCTTTCATCGCAATCGACCGGCAACCCTGGTGGAACTCTTGGAAAGAGTAGGGAAGTACATAGACACCGAAGAATTCCTGAAGGCGAAGCGCGCCAGCCAGACGGGAGACGAGTCCCCAAAGGCAAAGCGCAAACGCGAGGGATTTGAGAAAGGTCCGGGAAAGAAGCCAAAGCAAGACCAAAGAGAGGCTAGGGGTCAGCCCCCAACAGCTTTTACACCTCTTTCCCGACCCATACATGAGGTGATGGCCGTCGCAGAGGCGCAGAGGCTGCTTCCGCAGCCTACCAAGCTCAGAGCCCCTCCCGGCAAGAGGAATTGGGAGAAATTCTGCCGTTATCACAAGGACCATGGCCATGAAACGGAGGATTGCTTCAAGTTGAAAATAGCAATCGAGAAGCTTATCGAGCAGGGCCATCTCGCCGAGTTTGTCACAGCAGACAGGCGACCCCGACAGGATGCCCGAGCTCCCGGTCAGCCCCCTCCACCGCACGGCCACATCAACGTAATCTCCGGAGGAACATCTGGCGGAGGTGATTCACAGTCGGCACGGAAGAGGCACGCCCGAGCATCCCGAGCGGATGTATGGCAGGTCCAATCCACCGGCCCCTCACCAACTGACGTTCTGACATTCTCATCCGATGATGTACAGGGCCTCCACTGTCCCCACGACGACCCGCTGGTAGTGACACTGTCTATAGCAAACTACATGGTCCAAAGGGTACTGGTTGACACGGGCAGCTCGTCAGATATAATGTTCGCAGCGGCATTCGACCAACTCGGGATCGATCGAGATCGACTCCGGCCAGTCGCTACTCCCCTGGTTGGATTCAACGGCTCTAGCACCCAACCGCTCGGCACGATCGAACTCCCGGTACTCATGGGGACCTATCCACAACAGGTTTCCCTGCTCACCAATTTTGTGATAGTGGATGCCCCATCGGCCTACAACGTCATCCTTGGGAGGCCGACCCTCAACAGAGCACGAGCAGTTGTCTCCACATACAGCCTAACCGTAAAATTCCCGACTCCTCAGGGACCGGGATGCTTGCGAGGAGACCAGACCACGGCTCGGAGTTGTTATGTTAGCTCGTTGCGACGGGGGGCAATCACCGAGACTCTGAATGTCCAAGAAATGGATCCCCGGGACCCGAGGGACATGATAGGGCCGATGGAAGAATTGGAGCAAGTTGTGCTAGATCCGGAGCACCCGGATCGGACGATCAACGTAGGCGCGTTGCTGGAGCCTGCCTTGAAAGAAAAATTGGTCCAGTTCCTGAAGCAAAACCAGGATGTCTTTGCGTGGAGTCATGAGGACATGCCCGGGATTGATCCCCGAGTGATGTCCCATCACCTCAATGTTAGCCCAGACTGCCGTCCGGTAAAGCAGAAGAGAAGGGGCATGGCGTCCGAAAGGCAAAAAGCTGTAAGTGAGGAGGTAGAGAAGCTATTAAAAGCTGGCTCCATCCGGGAGGTCCACTACCCCGACTGGCTAGCCAACGTTGTTCTGGTCAAGAAGAGCAATGGCAAGTGGAGGATGTGTGTGGACTTCACCGACCTCAACAAGGCCTGTCCTAAGGACTGTTATCCGTTGCCCAGGATAGACCTCCTTGTTGATTCAACGGCAGGCCACTCACTCCTGTCGTTCATGGATGCCTACTCGGGGTACAATCAGATCAGCATGTACCCCGGGGATGAAGAGAAGACAGCGTTCATCACTGACCAAGGCACGTACTGTTACAGGGTCATGCCCTTCGGCCTTAAGAACGCCGGGGCTACATACCAGTGCTTGGTCAACTTCATGTTCAAAGATCTTATCGGAAAGTCCATGGAGGTATACGTGGACGATCTCCTGGTCAAGAGCCGAGATGAACCCGATCACCTGGAGCATCTGGCCGGGGCCTTCAGTATTTTGAGAAAATTCAGGATGAGGTTGAACCCGGCCAAGTGCACCTTTGGGGTCTCATCCGGGAAGTTCCTCGGTCATCTGGTCAGCAGACGGGGAATAGAGGCAAACCCTGACAAAATCCAGGCCATCATCAACATGCGGTCACCCAAGTCAACAAAGGAAGTTCAGAGCTTAGCCGGACGGGTGGCCGCACTGAATAGATTCGTTTCCAGAGCAACTGATCGTTGCCTACCATTCTTTAAAATCCTCCGTAAAGCTTTTCAATGGTCGGAGGAGTGCAAGGAGGCGTTCCAGGAGCTTAAGAGATACCTGGCCTCTCCACCTCTACTCACGACACCTACGGCCGGAGAGGAACTATTCCTTTACCTGGCGGTGTCACCATCGGTAGTCAGCTCAGCACTTATTCGGGAAGAGCACGGGATACAGTTCCCAGTGTATTACACCAGCCGAGCGCTGCAGGGCGCAGAAAGCCGGTACTCTCACATCGAGAAACTAGCCTTCGCTCTCATTACCTCGGCCCGAAGGCTTCGCCCTTACTTCCAGGCCCATGCCATCGTAGTACTGACAGACCAACCCCTCCGCAAAATTCTCTCTCGGCCGGATACATCCGGAAGGCTCGTTAAATGGGCTTTGGAATTGGAGGAGTTTGAGGTGACTTACCGGCCGCGGACGGCCATCAAGGGACAAGCCGTCGTAGACTTTCTGCTCGAGTTTACATATCCCGAAGACTCGGGAGAAGAACCCGAGCCTGCGGCCTTACCGCTGGGGTTGCAATCCGGCGTCCCTACTTGGGTACTTCATGTCGACGGCTCCTCTAACCAACAAGGTAGTGGTGCCGGGATCATCTTGACTACCCCCGACGGAATCCAGCTGGAATACGCTTTGAGATTTGGGTTTCGTGCCTCCAACAACGAGGCCGAATACGAAGCCCTCCTGGTCGGGTTACAATTAGCCATTTCAATGAGTGCACAACGAGTTAAGAGCTACAACGACTCTCAGCTCGTGGTTAATCAGGTAAACCAGGAGTACGAAGCGCGGGAAGACAGCATGATAGCCTACTTAGCCCTCGTCCGGACGGTTTCCAAACAACTCCGTGGATTTTCTATCACCCGGATACCTAGAGAAGAAAACACCAGGGCTGACCGGCTTGCTCGCCTCGCATCGTCAGCTGAGTCAGACTTGCCTGGGATAAGAATACAATTCTTACCCGAGCCGAGTGTGATCAACCCAGGGGGCATGGAGGTCGACCCGGTTACCCTGGAAACTAGTTGGATGGATCCAATCGTGACATTCTTGACGACAGGAAGGCTACCGGACGAGAAAGAGGAAGCAAGACGGGTCAAGTACCGAGCAGCACGATATCATGTCCTAGACGGTGTCCTTTATAAAAGGGGGTTCACCATCCCGTACCTTCGTTGTGTCCATCCTACGCAAGTTCAAGCAATACTGTACAAAATTCACGAAGGCGTGTGCGGGAACCACGTAGGGAGTCGGACACTCTCAAGAAAGGCCCTACTACAGGGGTACTACTGGCCAACCATGGCCCGGGATTCGCAGGAGTACGTTCGAAGGTGTGACAAGTGCCAACGGTACTCTCCCATGATAAACCAACCAGGAGAACTTCAGACACCGGTCCAAAGCCCTTGGGCATTCGCCCAATGGGGAATCGACATCGTTGGTCCCTTGCCAACGGGGAAGGGGCAGGTCAAGTTTGCTGTGATAGCCGTTGACTACTTCACAAAGTGGGCGGAGGCCGAGCCCCTGGCAACAATAACCGAGAGGAAGATGGAACATTTTGTGGAGAGAAATATCCTTAGCAGGTTCGGTATTCCGCGAGTCCTGATTAGCAACAATGGAAGACAGTTTGATACACCCGTCTTTAGACAGTTCTGCTCGGACTATGGAATATTGAACCACTACTCTTCTCCTGAGCACCCACAAGCTAATGGTCAGGCCGAAGTAACCAACCGTATGATTTTGCAGTCGATTAAGACGAGGCTCGAAGGTGCTAAAGGCCTGTGGGCCGACGAACTCCCAGCCCTTCTGTGGGCCTACCGTACCACACCCCGGGCGACAACAGGTGAAACCCCCTTTTCCTTGACTTATGGTTTCGAGGCAGTAGTCCCCACGGAGCTCGGGCTACCCACATACCGGGTGGCCACCTTCAATGACCCAGATAATGGAGAGGCCCTCAGGACGGAACTAGACCTGGTCGAGGAGAAAAGAGACCAAGCCTATCTCAAGGTGGCAGCTTACAAGCAAAGGGTCTCACGGTATTACAATAGTAAGGTGAAGCATCGTAGTTTCCAGGTTAGGGACCTTGTTCTTAAAGCAGTGAACCAGTCAACCCGAGTCCCAAGCCATGGGAAGTTGGGAGCAAACTGGGAAGGACCATATACAGTCACTCGGGTCAACCGACCAGGAACCTACTGGCTACAAAGTATGGATGGGCACGACCTCAGTCACCCCTGGAACGTACAACATCTCCTCAAGTACTATCAGTAGCACATAGCTATGGGAGTCTAGTGTTATGAGGAGAATTCTTTTTCTACGTAGCCTTGATAGGACAACTGTTACAGATTGTTATTTTTTGAATAAAATGGAAAGTTTGCTTTGAAACATTATTCCCTTCGGTACATCAGGCTTACCCAAAAGACCTCGGGCCTAACCCCGAGGCACCAAAAGACCTCGGGCCTAACCCCGAGGCACCAAAAGGACCCTGCAACCACCCATGTTCCAGGTCGGTTTCCTATGGTCGATCCCCAACACGCCCCCTCCTTAACAGGAGCCCTGGGGGCAAAAGGGTCCTACACCTAAACAGGAAATTAACTAAAGCTATGCTTAGTTCCAGCCGACGATGGGGCCAAACCCCTAGGTGGCCAGCGATGGCAAGCTTCAAAAGGACCCTGCAACCACCCATGTTCCAGGTCGGTTTCCTATGGTCGATCCCCAACACGCCCCCTCCTTAACAGGAGCCCTGGGGGCAAGAGGGTTCCATACCTAAACAGAAAATTAACTAAAGTTTCGCCTAGGTCCAGCCAGCGATGGGGCCAAAACCCCTAGGTGGCCAACGATGGCAAGCTTCAAATGCTCCTGCAACCACCCATGTTCCAGGTCGATTCCCTACGGCCATTCAGTCCCGTACTCCCGCACTCCTGCCTTAGCAAAATGCTTGGGGGGCAGGGGACAGGAGGACAAAGGGTAACGCTAAGGCCAAAACAGGGAATTATATCATTCGACTAGGTGTTCTGTGGGTTACGGTCCTAAAGTATTTGCTAAGGCAGATGTTAGGTTGGCCAAGGCCGTACGGATACTAGCAAAAGTTAAAAGCACAGTACAACAAGTACAACAAAATTAACGGAAGGATAATCTCAAGGGCCTTTTCATTAATTAAAATGAGTGTACAAAGCTTGGGGGGCAATTGTAGTAGCCTCCCCGAAAAATAAAAGTCTACAAACGATAAAAGCAAATAAGCAGGAAGGAGAGACAGGGAAGTCAGTTTTCCGTATTAATCACGTTCTCGGTCTCCCCGGCCTGTTCCCCCGGAATGGTAAGTCCCTCCTCCGCTAAGCCTCCCTCCGGGGTAAGCTCGGTGGCCTCAGCAACGACCACAGGATCTCCAACGGCCGCAAGCCCCTCGCCAGCAGCTGGAGCTTCACCGAGTCCGGGATCCTCACCGATGTCCCAGTAATCCGAGTCGATCCCCACGTAGGCCGAGAGGACCCACTCGGGATGGTCCCGAGCTACCCGCCGCTTCAGATCCTCATAACCTTGGAAGAAGCCATCGTCAAAAGCTCCCTCCAAGGCCTCTGCGGAAGGCGCCTCGGTCACCGCCTTAGCCTGGGCGTCGGCTGCCGCGATGAAGGCCCGGGAAGTTTCCAGTTCGGCCAAAGCCGCTGCCAGGTTCGCCTGAGCCGCCCCTAAGCTCAAGGCCAGCGACTTCGTCTTGCTCGTCTCCACGGCTAGGGCAGCTTTTGCTACTTGCAGCTCTTTCCGTTCCTCAGAAAGGGCGGCTTCAGCGGCGCCCACCTTCTCGGCCAGGGATGAGTGGACGGATTCAGATCCCGCAGCTATGCAGCCAACCTACGGCAGGAGAACACACATCGGTTAAACAAGTAATAAGTGCAGGGCAAGTCCGCGTTTAAACAAAAAGAAGCAGAACACTCACCAGGTGGGAGACGCTATATAGCCATCCTTGGATCCCTTGGGGGGTTAGCTCGGCACACGCTGTCACCTGGCTTGGCGCGAGGCAGGGCCTGAGTCTCTCCCGGGCCTCGTCATGCCCGCCCGGGGGAAAACCCGATGGAACATCAGCCCTGGGCACGGGCTCTTCAACAGCCGGCCTGGGGGGAACCGATGTCCCTACGGGACTTGGACGGGTATTGGTCCCGTGGCGAATGCGCCTGAGTGGGCGGTCGCCGCCTGGAACCTCGGTGGCCGGCCTCTTTCCTTGGGCGATTGCCACCCGAGCGGCAGCAGTGGCGGTAGCGGCGACCTGTCTCTCCCGCAGCTGATCCAAGTTGCGTTTGGGAGCCATTTCTGTAGAAACAAAGATCGTACGATCAAAGGTGCAAGGGGCAGAAATAGTACAAGTACATGTTACTGGGACACTTACCAGGGATGATGGGTGTAAAGCTGGGGGCCGGAATAGGCGGCTCAGGGGAATATCTAGCGATGAACCCTCCCGACCGGGACAGCACGTTCCAGATGCTGACGGGCAACTTCGCTAGCTTCAAGATCCTGGCCTGGCACGCCTCAGGAATTTCTGGGGGTTTAGTTGAGCCCGCTGTAAAAAAAAAAAAAAAAAAAAAAAAAAAAAAGAAAACTTGTCAACAATCCACTGTGTTCCGGATAGATCGAGATAGCAGATAAGGTCGGAAGGGCGGTCTTACCCTTCAACTCCCTGGCCCAGGATGTCCTCAGCTGGCTCCCCGGAGCCATGTCACAGAGACGAAGGATAGACACCTGGAAGAATTTTCCCTTCCACCCTTTATTATTACTAGGGCAGTTGTCAATGATTTTCCTGCCCGGACGGGCAGAGAACGAGAAAAACCCCAACTCATTATGCACAGGGAATGGCCGGTAAGCCCAAAGGAACTCCTGTAGGGTAAGATCATACCCGAACGCCTGGGGCCACAATGATATACACCCCATCAAGAACCTCCACCCGTTGGGAGCCAACTGACCGGGAGCGATGTCCAGAAAAATCAATATGTCCCGAGCCACCGGGTGAAGCGGAAGTCGGAGGCCCGCCATCATAGCGTCCTCAAACAGGGTGACGAACCCTGACTGATATAGGTGCGCGCCGCCGGAATTTACGGCTAGGGCGCAACCGTCAGGAAGGGAGTACCTCTCCCTAATCCGGCGAAGGTCTCCAGAGTGAAGAACGGAAAAGGTGGACTCACAAGCGAAGACCGTACGGTCGGTCCCCTCAGGCAGCTCGTCGCCTAAACCCCTCGAAACGGAGGCGACAGGGGCCTCCTCAGAAGACTGACTACTGGACAGGCGAATGGGGATCCAGGCCCCGCTTTGGTGGTCGGACGGGGATTCCGGGAGCTGGCCTTGGCTAGCACCAGGGGACCCCGACCGATACTGCTCACTCTCCGATCTCGACGCGGAATTGAAGCCGGAGTGCTCCATCTCTGGCCCTCCGGCAGGAAGGAACCGACACAAAGGACGACTCGCGAAGGGATCGGAAACCCCGAGCCTGATATACAGGGGGGGCAGGGTTACTAACCTGAATGGTAGCAAGTAGATGCTCCGCAGCACCAGGTAGCACTCTCTCAGAACAACGCAAGGAACACCCGTCCGGTTCAAGTGAGTTAGGGTTCCACCTGACTCGAAAAACGCACCGAATCTAAGAAGGAAGAAATCCCACTCCCGCTCAAACCCCACAAGGTTCGTTCTCTCCAGTTTCGCTTCGAAAGGAAAAAGGAACAGGGAAGAGAAGAAAGAAAGATCAGAGAGAAGAGAATCAGGAGGGTGCGCAGGAGGTGGGGCGAGTGCTCCTTATATAAAAGACCTCGAACGGCCCAGATCAGAACAGATCCAGCGGTCCAGAAGACATCCCGCCCAAAACCGTCGCTTCGGTCACGTGGGGAGACGCCTCAAAAGGCGCGCGCATTAAGTACACGTAAAGACGTTTCCGTTGGCTTGTGAACGGTTTGGTTACGCCCACGTCTCCACTCGTTAGGATCTAACCTGACCAACGGTTGGTTGACGCGTGGTAGCAGCGGTCCAGGCCCGAGCAACCATAGCCCGGGCGCATTTGCGAGCCGGTCGGGAATTAACCTCACAGAGTTGTACAGAATTGATACACAGTTCAAAGGACTTAATGAAGGAAAAAGATGGCCTCAGGGACCTTTTTATTTCTATAAAAGGAAAACTGTACAAAGGCGGGAGCAATTATAGTAGCCTTCCCGGTAAAAGAAGAAAAAAATAAACATATATATGCAAACAAAAGTGCCCTTAAGGTCTTTGGCCCTTCAAAGCCTTGACCTCCTCTTCCAGGGCAGCCACCTTCGCCGTCAGCCCCTCTACGGCCAGCTCCAGGGCGTGGACATCCACCCCCCGCAGGGCGGAATCCATCTGCAGCTCGGCGCCCATCTTCTCCACCGCCTGCAAGCGTTCTTCCATGTTCACGAGAGAGAAATCTGACCATGAGCCCGGCATGCGGGGACCGGTGAATATTTCCGGTCGGCTCCTCTTCGGTGGGGGCTGAGGCTCTTCTTCGACCTCCTTCTCCTTGCCCTTCCTGGACGGGCCCGGTGGCGGGCTTACATCCTCAGATGAGGAGGAGTCATTGCTGGTGGACAAGGTGACCGGCCCCTCGGGTTGGCCCGTCCTGCTGGCCGGGCGCGCCCCGGTCGCCATCGACCGGGTATAGCGGCGCGATCCAGATGCCGCAACGGCAGCGGTTGCAGAAAACGGTCCGACGCCCGAATTCTCCGCAGGTCTCCCTGCCAGATAGGAGAACGACATGCCGGCCTCAATGACTTGGTCGAAAGCCTCCATGTCATCCTCGGAAGGGACGACTCCACGAAGGGCGGTGAAAGCCTGTTTGCAGTGATCGGGATTATAATCCGCAGGAGGATAAAGACCGTCATTCTCCACCCAGTTGCCGGCAACCATAACCCAAGGGTACCGTTGCCAGTTCTTGTTTGGGAAGTCTAGACCTCGAACAAGATCTTTTCCCTCAGTCTTGGGGCGGAAGTAGGGGCCTCCGTTGTCAATACCCAGTATATAACACCTCGCGACGTCGGCGGCCCGGAGAAATAACCCCAGTCGCTCGTTCAGCGCCGAAATCCCCCATAAGAGGCGGGCAACGTTTGGTCGGCATTTGTGTAGTGGAATCTGCAACCCCTGAAGAAGGTCGCAGAAGGAGACCGGCAGAGGAAAGCGTAATCCCATGATGAGCAGCAGATAGCTGCTAATGAGGAAGAAAGGAGGGGCTACTTCTTCTCCTTCAACGAATGGATGGATCACCACGTCCTCGGGAACTTGGCAATCTTCTCGGAATGCCCTAAGCCCCTCGTCTGATGTTAGGTCAATGTGTGAGGCCATTTGGTGCAGATAAAAGTTTGGAAAGGCAAAGACAGCAGAGGATAAGAGGCTCGGAGAGTTTGCTCAGGCGATTCAGCTGGTGTTGTGTAGTGAAGAAGCAAGGATAAATAGTGCTCCTTATATAAGCAGCACGAACGGTTGGGATCCAATCTGATCGAACGGTTCACGTACTCTCCCGCCGAAACTGTCGTTTCGGGCACGTGGGGCGTCGCCTCAGAAAGCGTGAGCATTAAATGTGGGATGTGATAGTCTGGTTGCCAGCTGGACGATTCAGTTACCTCTTAAACTGGATGCTTTGAGCCCGAACTATGCTTGTAACCAGTAGGCACGTGGCGTCGGGGATCTTAGGCCTGTACAGCTACCGCTCGGTCCTTGCGCCGCCGGGTCGTCCCGTGTTAGCCGTGGTCCGGTGGGGGACCTGGCATTTTCCCGGACGGTCTATGAAGGGCGTTCTTAATTTTCCGACCTCATCTGATAAAGCGTCATCTCAGCTCTGAAAATGGGGGGCAGCTGATATGTCCAGAAATATCTTGTAATTGCCTAACCGCCACGTGTTCAGCTAATGACCCGGGGAAGCCGGATTTGAGGCATGGAGCCCACGCTCCCGAGGGATGCTGCAGTTGCCAACCGAGATACTCGGGCGGTCGTAGTGAGGCCCTGAGGATCACGACATCAATCACGTTTCCCCTCAATTCGTTACACAGCTGTCGCTCTATCAAGAGAATCAGTGGTTTCCTTAACTACTTAGGAAACTCACCAAATATTGGGCAAATCTATTGTGATTAGATTAGGCTTCCTAATCTCGTAAAACTTACCATGTAAAGGTGGACTCTTACACTTATAAAAGAGCCCACCTACCCTCTCAAAGGGGATCCGAGTATCAACTCTCTAAGCAAATACACCTTAGAGAAATCACCAACATACACGCATACACCCGGCTGGTATTACTGGTAGTGCCGCCCCACTTTGTTGGCTCATCAGGCCGCCGGTGATCTGCTAGTGAACGCGCATAGACGCAACCGTGGACGTAGGTCACCTCATTAACGGGGCCAAACCACACACAAACCTTCGGTGATCTCGTTTTCTTCTTAAAATTGCTCTCACCAGTTTTCGGCATCATCAATATATATGACTTCTTGTCAAGTTGATACAAAAAGCGTGTGTGATTAGGTCAATGCCTACCCTATCTATATGGGTTAGGACGTACTTCGTCCATGCAAGAGTTAAGTGTCACGAAAATGGGGTCATTGCCCTACACTCCAATGCATGTAAATACAGCTTGCAAAAGAGATAGAGCTACTAGTCAAAAAATAGTTAATATGTATAAGGTCATATCTAAATCATCAATCATCTCCATAGGTAGCTATGAACAAATTCAACGAGTCGACTGGGCGAAATCACTGAACCTGAAAGGAACCCATAAGATCACAATCACTGCTCTAAGAGGCTGGTGATAGAGCAGGCCCTGGGGCATCTGCCTTAACTGACAACTCCTCGGGCAGAACTAGCTCAAGGGCTAGCTCGTCCTCAAGGTTGGCAGTAAGGTCATCTAGACCTATGCCATCCTCCCCTACAACCTCCCCGGCAATAGGGATAACCATGACGTCATTGCCATCATCATCCTTAACCACAGGAACTACCGGTGGGGGCATCTCCAGCTGTGCGAGGTGAGCGTGCACAACCTGGATCTCAAGGGGAAGATAGAAAGCATCACTATTAACCAGCCTCAAAATCTTGACTATCACTAATCCCTGAGCCTCTACAAAGTAACGAAGCTCAAAATGAATACGGGTCAAGTTAACAATACCCACAACATGGACCTAGTGCCACAGTTCTGATACTATAGTCGTCGTGGATAGCTGCTCAATGGCGGTGTGATATAAGTCAAGGAAAGCTGGGACTACTGCCCCTGGAGTCACAAAATGTCCTCCAAACTCGTCTGGCACATAGAGTGGCTGAGCTGGATCCATACCTGATAAAAGGTACTAACTTAAGTCAGGACAGAAATAATCTTGGGTATTTGGGTTCTGGGTTTTTCCTCCTGTCGTATCATCGGGTGTGTAACACTTAACAGAATATGGAATCGGGTCTATACGGGTAAACCCTAACCTGGCTAAATGATTATGAGATAACCTGGCTTTGATACCACTAAATTCTTTTACGCCCCGACATAGCATAAATATGGAAAGCGTTTAATTTCCTTTATGGACCCGTAGGTCGTGACAGTTTGAAGGATCGAATTCGTCCCAAATGTCAAACAACATAAAATCATAAATCAGAGTGTAGACACCCCATTTTGTCGGCTATCAGATTTAGGAGACCCATAGCTTGGTGGTTCGCAATGATCGTAAAAGACTCAAAAGGACTCTCGGAAGTCAGCTCTATCTCTCAGAATGCTCAGAATGACCAAAATGCCCCTGAAAGCCCGAAAACTCCCAGATTTGGTCCCAAAGTTCTGAAAACATGCTACGTCATAAGAAAAGTGATAAAATGAGTTTTTAAGTAGAACTGGATGAAATCGTCAGCTCCCGGAGACCCCCGGAAGTCCCGGAAGTTCCCCGAAAGTCCCCGTTGACCGGTTTGACCAAGGTTTGACCAGGTTTGACCAGAGTTTGACCAAGTTTGACCAAGTTTGACCGAAATTGTCTGAATTCACCAGAACCATTCTAAATCATGAGAAAAGTATTAAAACAAGTTCCAAAAGAAAATCGAGCGAAAACATCAGCTCCTGGGAGCTCCCAGAGGTTCCCAGAACTTCCCGGGAATCCCAGGTTTGACCGGTTTGACCAAGATTTGACTTTGGAATCGGGGCACCGAAACAATTTTCAAATATTTTTCATGGATACTAGAGGTCAATAGCTTTCCAACGGTATATCGCACATAATTTCTGGATTTAAAACGAATTTATTATGAATTTCCAAAGTCGAAAAAGGCGATCAAATCGGCTTTTATCGCGAATACCGCAAAACTTTTCAAAGTGACCTATCCCCGAACTATTTTTTATGTAAAGTAGACTCCATTACCTTTCCAACGGTATATCACAACCTCGATTTGGAGTTTGTACGCATTTTCTGTGAATTTCGGACAAAATAGGGCCTTTTCGCGAATACCGGAACTTCGGGGGGCCTAAACAGCATTATCCAGACGAAGGGAGGAGCAGTGCCGTCGCGGCAGTGGCCCAGTGCCGCCGCGGCACTCCCCTCCAGAACAGTAAGTTTTTGTAAATACTTTTGTGGTCCCATTTTGATTAATTAAAATCTAAAACGACGTAGTTTCATGATTTCAGATGTTTGGGACCAATGGAAGTACTTTCTAAATCCCAAAAACACCCCAAGTTGGCCTATATAAACACCCCATTACTCCTCATTTTGGGGGGAGTCAAATACAAGTTTAGAGAAAGTTTGGGAGAGAAAGTGTAGAGATAAGGTTAGAGTGGAGAGAAAAGAAGCTTTCTTCTTTGATTTTTCAAAACAAAAGTGAGTTCTAACTTTGTTTTTACTTCATTACTTCCATTTACTTCAACATTCAATACTCCCCAACCACCATTTTAGTGAGCATTCAAGAGTGTGGAAGCTTCTTCCATGTCTAGTGTCATTACATATGAGTGATACACCAATCTACAAGTCTCATGCTTCATGAATATCATCTATTGATTATCATCTACTTGCTTGCTTATTTATTGTTCATCTCTTCTCATCCCATTTCTTTTTATTTTCTTTATTTACTTACTAGTTCATCATCATCTAAGTGATGACATGAAGTTTGGGGTGAGTGAATCCTCATGGATAGTAGCTCTTGACCTCAAAAACATGTTTGATAGATGATGACCATAACCTCAATACTTCCAAGGTATTCTTGGAATGTATTGAAGTTATGTCCAAAAACAAAATAAATCTCTCCAACAATCTTGGAGGTTCTTAAATGATGAGTTTGATGTAGGTATTCTAAGTGGCTATGATCCTTATTGAGTGTTGAAAACATGTTTTCAAAACACCTATTTCAAAACCCCTCTCAATCCCTCTCATTTGGTTTCAAGAAACAAAACTTGGTTTTCTCCAAAATCTTCAAAACAATGAGTCAAAACAGTGAGTCAGTTGAGTTTAAAGATTTTTCTAGAACACAATACTTAACATATAGATACAAGGCCACTTGGAAAGTCTTCCTAACTCATTGGGGAACACCCATGATTTTTGGTTTGACTTGGAAGTACTTGGAAATGGTCCATTTGGGTCCCAACATTCCTTCCAAACATTCTGTTTTTTGCTGTCACAGCAGCTAGGTCAACTTACGACCCCTTTTCCAGAAAACTTTTCCAAAAGGGGTGGTCCTAACTTATTTTTCCCTTCAAATTCAATGTCTTAGGATACTGTCTGTATAAAATGGGCCTCTAGATCATTCTTTTTCATTTTCTAAGATTTTCTAACATTTCAGACGACAGTACGAACTCTGTTTCTGAGTGACCTCTATTGTTTATGTAATTTCTCTCAATCTGTGATAGCTATTCAAGATTGGCCTTTTGGGTTGTGTTCTAGACACAATAAGGAACATCTCCATAAAAAATCATGCATTGAAAACATTCCTAACCCCTCTTTTCAAATTCCAAAAGATCATGCTACTGTTCTGTCCACTATTCACAGCAAGTACACTTTAACTTTCATTCTTTGATTTGAGGCTTATATGCATTCCAAATTAGTTCATATCTTAGGAAGTGGTTCATACTACATTTGTACATATCCCACACTGATTTCATCCATCCATTCATACACATTTTAGACTTCTATGTCATTCTAGAAATCCATGTACACAAAACACACTACAACCTTTGCACATTCTTAGATACATACATTGCATTCATGCAAGAGTTGGGGTTTTTGTAACTCTTAATCTAAGGAGATTACAAGGAGTGAACTCGATCACTCGTTCATGCTTCCCCTTGATCTATTCATCTTTTCTCATCCGTCCCGGGGATTGAGAGGTCTTCTTTTATCAAAGAATAACATGCATCATTCTAGCCTTGCTAAGCATATTTTGATTTCTTTGCTTACTTGTTTCAATAACAATTCATGTCCCCCTTTAGATTAGGAAGTCTCGATTATTTGATACATGATTAGACGATCTTTCCTAGGTTTATTTGTGTGATCTTTCACTTTACATTGCATGATATTTGGCTTAGATCTTATGAATGATATTTTATCTTTAGATCTTCCATTTTCAAGTTTCTTATGTAATGTAATATACTATCATAGTATTAATTGCCGAACCATACATAGTATAAGATGATTATTTGGATGCTAATTGAGGCCCGTCGAAAGATGGGGCGAGTTGAGGGTGTTTTAGTCGCGACAAAGGCTCCTTCCTCTCTCGTACCAAAACCCCGAACCAAGTTCTTTGGTTATGAAGGGCCGGTGCCCTTTATCCATTTGGGTGAGTCAAAATTAGGTTTCTTGGTTCCTTAAAGACCAAGTGGCGACTCTGTATCTGTTTTCAACAGACCTATTTTCTTTCTTTGATTCAAATCAATTTCAAAACAATCTCAAACAAGAGAAGTGGTCCGAAGCCCGGTATCCACAATCTGGCGACTCTGCTGGGGATTTTTATTTTAAAACAAAATAATAGAGAGGTTTGACTCATAAGAAGCATCCTTAAAATCATCTTTTTACTGTGTTTGGTTCACCACATTGCACTCTTGCATTTCCCCCCTCCGACTGTGTCTGAAACGCGGCGCTGACATTGTTCAGGTCTTGCTGTGCCAGGGCACAAGTCACCGTTGACACTGTACCTTCCAAGGTATATCAAAAAGAGTAAAAACCTCCGTACTGTCTCCCTGACGGTATATTGGAACTCTCGTCAACGGACCCTCTTTGACTAAACCTAGCCTTTGCATATAGATTCCTGTAGAACCTTTCATAGGACTGTTCATTTATCTTTTCAGATAGCACAACGTGATATAACTGCTGTATGCCTTGATGGGATTACCTGAGCGATGTAGACGCTTATGTGACATAGAACAGAACCTCTTTCTTATGATTCCCAAGGCAATCACTCACATGTGGTCAGATTGAGTTGACCTGCCTAAGCATCATGACAAGGATGTCTGCTCCATGCTCGTAAAGATATACACCGCAAGCCTTGTTTGTCGGTCTTGAGACATAGGAGTATGAAAACCTGCTAGAAAGTATGATCACTATAACCGTACTTACCAGTTTCCCCAGAAACTCTGTCCAGATATCCCAGATATAACCACATTAACCAGTTTCCCCAGAAACTCTGTCCAGGTATCCCAGATATAACCATATTAACCAGTTTCCCCAGAAACTCTGTCCAAAAAAATCCCAGATATAACCACATTAACCAGTTTCCCCCCAGAAACTCTGTCCAAATATCCCAGATATAACCACATTAACCAGTTTCTCCCAGAAACTCTGTCCGAATATCCCAGATATGACCATATTGACCAGTTTCCCACAGAAACTCTGTCCAAAATTTCCGAAGTATCTTGGAAATCCATGTTGTCCCTTGGTGATCATACTAGAAAGTAAGGTTAGCACACTCTGTATGGCTAGGACCTTATTTGTTTAGCTGCTATCTGTCAGAAATAGGAGCATCATATAGATTAGGGCTTACATCCGCATGTTTGTCCCATTTGCATGCACCATTCCCCATCAATTTGCACGCACTGTTTCGGGTCAGTCCACATCACTATCTTTGTCTGCCTAGAGTCGCCACTGTCAAAGATCTAATCTAGTCCTTTCAAAATCTGTCAGGTCAGTATAGATTCCCAAGGGCAGCAGTCAGGGTCTTATTCGTGGGTCAGGAGTTCGGATAATCGGTTAATCAGAATCAGTCCGACAGCTTACGTCAGCATGAATAGGGAAGAGTTGGAAAACAAGGTTACTGAATTGGGAGCGACTATAAGCCAACAATCAGACAGTCTAGCCCAAGTCCTAAAATTCATGGAAGAACTGAAGCAGCAACAGCCGCGACCTCCGCCCGAGTTTCCGCCACCAGGGTTTGAACCTCCTCTACATGAGAATAATGGGGAGGAAAACTGGTTTCAAGGGGTCCCACCGCTTACATATGAGAAGAAGCTCCAAGAAAAATTGGACAAGGTCGATAAATTGGAAAGCGTACTCAGGAAAAGCAAGGGTATCGACGATTACATGTTAGATCTGGAAGGCCTCTTCGAGCCTGTCAAGCTGAAACTGCCAGAGAATTTCAAAATGCCTGCCATCGATCGCTTTGATGGAACGGGAAACCCGAAAAGCCACGTGAAGCTATGTATGAGTATCTTCCAGTCCATGGGTTGCACCCACGAGCACATTGCGATGCTATTCCTGCAAACTCTGGCAAAATCTGCACTATCGTGGTTCCTAACCTTGGAAGCCTCCAAAACCCGGGCCTGGGAGGACATTGTTCGAGTCTTCGTCGATCATTACTCTTACAATCAAGAGCTGGACGTCACCGTCAGGGATTTGGAAACAACCCGGCAAAGCAACAATGAATCCTTCGCTGCATTTCTGAGCAGATGGAGGAACAAGGTAGCCCAAATGACCCACCGGCCAATCGAGAAAGAACAGGTAAGGATGCTCATCCGGAATCTGCAGCCGCTCTATCATGAGAAATTATTCTACCAGTCCATCTCCACCTTTGAGGAGTTGTTTGAAGTCGGAACCCGAATCGAAGATGCTATCAGGGAGGGGAAGATCAAAAAGGAAGACCCTCTGAGTCAGCCCAGAAGGCCCAACTACTCCCGGAATCCCCCGGATGTCAATGCCCTTAGCGGCCAACCCATGGCATATCCTCCAAGGCCATACCAACCCTCCAACCAGGCAAATTCCTCCAACCGCCCTTTCCAGAAAAAGCCCCCTCGCAGTTTTGCCAAGCTAGAAATCTCTCTCTCCTCAGCCCTAGATCGCCTCCTCAAAAAAGGCCATCTCCAATTACTCCAGCCTCGAAATGCCCCGCTCCCGCCTAACTGCGATATGTCCAAGCGATGTACTTAGCACCAAGCCCCCGGCCATAACACTGATGATTGCATGCGCCTCCGCCACGACATCCAAGACCTCATCGACCAGAATATCATCGAGCCGCCACCAAAGCAGCCTCATATCACCCAAAATCCCCTACCAAACCACCAAAATGTCAACCTCATTGAGTCCAGTCCCGTACCCTTCAACCCTGCTACTTATATCACCCCCTAGGACAACCCTTGCTTTGCATTGACATCCCGGATTCTGAGGGGATTCATCTGATCGGAGGGGAGAATGACGAGTGGCAGCAGCAGCTTGACGACGAGCAGGACTTGTTCTTCCTGGAAGAGCATGACCTAGGGGCGGTAGACCTCAAATGGTATGACCCTAACGACGAGAGTGATGCTTCCATCTGGAACGAGCCAGAAAAGCCATTTGTGGGAACGGATTGTGATTGGTTTAAAAAGGATGGGACTGTAGAAGGGCCTACTCCTGCTGAGATTGATCACCTAACCAGGTCAGGCCGCCATTATCAGCCTCCACAGCCTGCCACCGAAGCCATCGAAAAAGGTCCAGTTAAAGACAAGGGGAAGGGCAAGATGGATGAGGTCATCGAAGAAGACAATGAGCTGATCAAGCAGCTAAAGAAAACCCAAGCGCATCTCTCGATGTGGGATATTATGGTGACATCCTATAAGCACAGGCAAGCCGTGTTAAAAGCCTTGGCTGGGATTGAAGTCCCCATCGACGCCGCGCCGGAGGACATGGTAGCTTTCTTGGGTGCACTTACCCCCGACCCCATCATTACATTCTCCGATGAGGACCTGCCGCCAGAGGGATCCGCGCATAACAAGGCGTTATACATTACTGTGGGATGTAAGGAACAACAGGTGTCGTTTTGTCTAGTCGATACAGGTTCTGCTTAGAATGTTTGTGCCTTAAGAACTGCCACTGCTTTGGGGGTCAGTATCCTCGACATTACGCCATCTGTGCAATCCGTGAGAGCCTATGACAACACTAGAAGAAATGTGATGGGAACTGTTTCTCTCCAAATCCGGGTAGGATCTTTGGTGAGCACCGAGATTTTTCAAGTCATGGACATACTTGCCTCATTCAATCTGCTAATTGGAAGACCCTGGCTTCACGCCAACAAAGCTGTATCATCCACTGTGCATCAAATGATCAAGTACATTCATGAGAGGGAGGTAAAGATCATCCTCGGTAATAGTTGGGGTAATGAGGCTTTCCCGAATTACGCTCCCATTTTTGAAGTCCAAATACCTGAGCTGGAAGAAGGAGAAATCGGAGGATTCTTCATGGAAGAAGTTCATATGATCGAAGACGAAGACCGATTCCCTGAGGTCCACTCCGCAGTCGTCAACATTGTCCGCAAGATGAACTACTTCCCCGGAATGGGGTTGGGTCGACACCAGCAAGGAATTCGGGAATTCCCGCAGATCAAAGGGCAACAAGGCACTTTCGGGTTGGGGTACAAGCCCACTAATGAGGACGCCGAGCTACAAAGGCCATGGAAGAAGAGGGTGAAGGGTCTCCCGCCATACCGCAAGACTTTAAATGGATAATTCGTCAAGGAAGGGGATGATTTCCCTTACTTCGGGTTCCCCGAACCCTGGGTCCATCAAACCACTGGGAGAAGGCACCCCGGGCTTGAAATCTTCGCTGACTGCGAGAGGCCCCCATATCAAGACCCGTTCTACCCCGAAGAAGTTGAAAAGACCCCAGAGGAAGACTGGTTAAAATACCTTGACACTGAGGCGATCAAGAAGATGTGGGAGGAATCCACTGAGGAGGAGGAAGAAAAGAGGGCCAAGAGCCAAGATGATCAGATCAAGCCAGCTGAGGAGGGTCTGAGCAACCAGGCTGTAGAGTCATCTGTCTGTGTCTCCCAATCCCCTATTCCCCCAAAGTCTGTACTACCGGTTATCGAGTCTGTACTAGAGTCGGCTGCTGTAAGCCCAACACTATCCAATGTAATCACTTCACCTGTCATGAATGAAATGAAAGACGATTCTGCTTACTCCTCTGTGTCTGACACTTGTGAATGCACAGATCCCTCCGAGGATCTCCCAATCGAACTAAAGCAACTAATTGAAAAACCACCTGCTTATGAAATAATCGAAGATACTTTATCAGTTAACTTAGGTGAAATAGATAATCCACAGATTGTGCAAATTGGCTCAACCCTTAATGAAGAAGAAAAAGAAAAATTAACCCTCTTGCTAAAAGAGTTCAAAGATGTTTTTGCTTGGTCTTACGAAGACATGCCTGGGGTCGATCCCGACATCGTCCAACATCATATTCCTCTCCTCCCTAATTCTAAACCTGTCAAGCAGAAACTGAGGCGCATGAGACCGGAATGGGCACTCAAGGTTAAAGAAGAGGTGGAGAAGCAGTTCAAGGCAGGGTTCATCATTGTCACCGAATACCCGGAATGGGTTGCCAATATCGTGCCAGTCCCGAAGAAGGATGGAAAAGTTCGTGTGTGCGTCGACTTTCGTGATCTGAACAAGGCCAGTCCCAAGGATGACTTCCCGCTTCCCCACATTGACGTTTTGGTAGATAACACCGCAGGACATGAGCTACTGTCTTTCATGGATGGCTTCTCAGGGTATAATCAGATTCTAATGGCGCCAGAAGATCGGGAAAAGACGACATTCACCACCCCTTGGGGAACCTACTGTTATAGAGTAATGCCCTTTGGGCTCAAGAACGCGGGGGCAACGTACCAAAGAGCTGCCACCACTCTGCTGCATGATATGATTCACAAAGAGGTAGAAGTATATGTAGATGACATGATTGTAAAATCCAAGGATAGAGAAGGGCACCTGGTAGCGCTGGAAAAGTTCTTCGAAAGGTTGCGCAAATACAAGATGAGGCTGAATCCAAAGAAATGCACTTTCGGCGTAACCTCCGGTAAACTCCTGGGTTTTCTCATCACACAAAGGGGAATAGAGGTGGACCCCTCTAAGATCAAGGCAATCCTCGAAATGACGCCACCACGGAATGAAAAAGAAGTAAGGCGGTTCCTCGGAAGAATCCAGTTCATAAGCCGCTTCATTTCTAAGCTCACAGCTACATGCGATCCTCTGTTCCGATTGTTGAGAAAAGGGGAGAAGTTCCAGTGGGATGACCAATGCCAAGCCGATTTTGACAAAATAAAAGCCTACCTTCAAAATCCACCTGTCCTTTCACCACCCACTCCTCATAAGCCCTTATTCCTTTACCTGTCTGTCTCCGAAAATGCCATGGGTTGCATGCTAGCCCAAGAAGGAGAAGAAAGCCACTCCGAAAAAGCCATATATTACCTCAGCAAGAGGATGACTGGGTATGAGCTAAACTATTCTACCCTCGAAAAAACATGTTGGGCCTTGGTTTGGTGCACTCGCCGACTAAGGCACTACATGCTGGCCTTTCCGGTTGTGCTCATATCCCGCATGGATCCTCTAAAATACCTTCTCGAAAAACCCGCCCTGACCGGTCGTATATCCCGTTGGTTACTTCTATTATCCGAATTCGATATCAAGTATGTTACGAGCAAGTCAGTAAAAGGGAGAACCGTAGCTGAGCATCTCGCAGAACATGCCATTGACTCCGAAGAAAGTGGAGACTTTCCGTTTCCAGACGAGAGCATCATGGAAATCAAGGAAGAACAGTGGAAGTTGTACTTCGATGGAGCAGCCAACATGAAGGGATACGGAGTGGGGATGATTCTCGTATCACCAAGCGGGGACCACACTCTGTTGGCAGTCAAGCTCAATTATAACTCCACCAACAACACCGCTGAGTACGAAGCATGCATTCTGGGAATGGAAGCAGCCTTAGAGCTGAAAGTTCAGAAGTTGGATGTCTTCGGGGATTCAAACCTCATCATATCACAAGCCAGAGGAGAATGGAAAGTAAAAGAAGAAAGGTTGAAGCCCTATCATGATCATCTCGACCAACTCAAGAGGCAGTTCGAAAATATCACATTCCTCTACTTGCCCAGGGAAGAGAACCAACTGGCAGATTCCTTGGCCACTCTAGCTTCGATGATCAAAATTCGTGTGGGAGTCAGGATGATGCCTTTGGTAATTGAGCAGAGGTACGAGCCTTCGTTCAACATAATCGCCACAGTCGAAGAAGAAGAGAATGAAGCGCCATGGTATCAGGATGTCTAGGATTTCATAGAAAAGGGGACGTTCCCCCAAGAATCCACCGAGAGAGACAAAAGGGCAATTCGAAGATTCGCAGCGCAATTCATCATTTGTAGCGGGAAACTGCTGAAGAAAGGATACAACGGTCACAACCTGACTTGCTTGTTTGGGAAGAGCTCCAGAAGAATGATGGAAGAAATACACGAAGGGGTATGCGGCCCACACATGAACGACCACATGCTGGCCAAGAAAATCGTGAGACAAGGATACTACTGGACAACATTGGAAAAAGATTGTTGCGAATACGTGAGAAAGTGTCACAAGTGCCAGATTCATGCAAATATGATGCATGTACCACCATCCCTTCTGTACAGCATGACTTCACCTTGGCCATTCTCAACCTGGGGAATCGACATCATTGGAGAAATCATTCCGAAAGCCTCAAATGGAAATCGGTACATCCTGGTAGCCATAGATTACTTCACGAAATGGGTAGAAGCTGCATCTTACACCAAGTTGGGGGCCAAGGAAGTGGCCAAATTCATCAAGAGAAATCTCATTTGCCGTTATGGAGTTCCCCATGAGATTATTTCAGACAACGGAAGTCATTTCAAGGCAGAAGTTAGGGATCTGTTCGAGGAATACAAAATCACCTATCACAAGTCGTCGCCATACCGACCACAGACCAATGGGGCAGTCGAAGCTGCGAATAAGAATGTCAAGGCCATACTGCAAAAATCAGCTGATACCTACAAAGACTGGCATGAAAAGCTACCATTTGCACTTTGGGGATACAGAACATCGATAAGGACGTCCACAGGAGCGACTCCTTACTCACTAGTGTATGGGATGGAAGCGGTACTTCCGGTAGAGATAGAATTACCATCCCTACGCGTGATGGCAGAGTGTGAAATTTCTGAATCAGATTGGTTGAGAGAAAGGTATGAAGAATTGGCCCTCATAGATGAAAAGCGTCTAGCGGCGGTCGACCATGTCCGAATCTATCAGAAGAGGATAGCCCGTGCTTTCAACAAAAGGGTTCGCCCAAGGAAGATTGTCAAGGGAGACCTTGTCCTTAAAGAGTTGCGAGCTCCGATCTTTGATCCCCGTGGGAAGTTTAAACCTAAATGGGTCGGCCCTTATATCGTCAAGACTGTTCTTTCCGGAGGAGCAACTTATCTCATGGACCTCGATGGTGTCGAATTCAAAGAACCGATCAACATGGATCGCCTCAAAAAGTACTATGCTTGACTATCCAATAACCATTCCTTTCCAGCCTTGCCTTGAACTACGCACGACCTGATTCCCATTCGGGGATACGTAGACAACCACATCGGTTCGGTCGCTCCACCAACAAAAATAACCTTTCCTTTCAAAACCTTGGCCCGAACTACGTTGGACCTGATCCCCGCTCGGGGGTACGTAGGCAGACTTTCAAAAAGAGAAAAGAAGGATGGTTCGCTAGGTCGAAAATCCGAAAGGACGCCTAGGCAAAAATTAGAGCTAAATCCGAAGTGAGCAATAACAAAAGAGAGAAAGTAGCTCGCTAGGTCACTTCCTTGGTGCCTAGGCAAAAATTATGAGCACGTGAGGGAAATAAAGTCGCGGTCCTTACCATAACCCAAAAACCACCCTCCACACTAGGGGCAAACTTCGGCCACTCGCCTCGTTTGCCTGAACCTCTTCTAAACTAGGGGCAAACGTCGGTCATCTACCTTGTTTGCCTCACAACCATATATATATCCCAAACTAGGGGCAAACTTCGGCTACCCGCCTCGTTTGCCTCTAACAACCCCAGCATGCTCAAGCAAGTACCAAAAGCAACAACTAATTGAAATCTCAAGTTACAACATGTTTTCAGAAAGCTAAAACGCATAAAATGAGATTCCCAAAATAACCGAGGTTCACCGATAAACAAACTTTGAATATTACATAAGCAGGAATAATCAAAGAAATAAAATAAAAAAAAAAAAAAAAAAAGTCTTTCAAAAAGCAACCACATGTTCAAAGACACTTGGAGGAATGAGCAAAATCAGTCAGGACTAGTTTTGTCTTAGTGTCTTTTATTTCTTCAAAGGTCTTTAGAAGTAGGCCTTTACTCGGTCAGTCCAACCATCAATAAAAGCAGCAATAGTGGTAGCTCTGATCCTGGAAGCAAAGACCCTCTCAGTAAACCCTCGGGGAACCTCCTGAACCTGTCCATACTGTCGGGCCAAACGGCGAGGATGATAGAAAGAAGTCTCTCTCAGACCCATCAACCACACTCTCTGGTGACCCCTGAGGCTCGTGGTGATAGCATAGAGGCCCCAACGCCTCACGATCCAGCAAATGTCAGCCTCAGATAAGGTGCTCATCATGCCCACCCAATCGGCAAAGGTATAATGAGAATGAAGCACGGCTCGACGAAAGTAAACTGGTGGTATACGGCCTGTCCACAGCTGAAGGCGCTCGTAAAGCCAAGCCTGTAACACCAAAGGCGCCCCAAAAAGAAGAGGAGTCCCTTGGTTGAAGGCATTGTCCAAACCGTTCAGAGTTTCAGCTAGAACCATGGCCATGGGATTCCTGCTAAGTTTCAGCCCGAGGCACACATGCACCAAGTCAACGGAAGTGCTCGAGAACAGGAAGTGCGAAGTCATGCACAATATCAAAGCGGCCCCACGGGAAGCATCATACACGCTGGGATTCCCAGGACTGGCATACCGGGCAATAATAGAAGCAATGTTGAGAACCTTACCTTGAATCAGTCGGCGGGAAATAGTGACAGAGCAATTCAGGTATTCAGCCAAGGCTCGCGTAGGGCTGAGGGTATCAGCAGAAGGGAGAATCAAGTCGGAGTCAGAATCATAGCCGAGAATAGCGCAGAACTCCTCAAGCATGGGGCATATTTCCAGGCCGTTGAAGTTGAAGACATGGTTCACTGGGTCCCAGTGAGCAATGGCAGCACGCAAGAACTCAGTGTTCAGGGTCATCTGGCAAAGAGAGAATAGCTCGGTCAAGCCGTAGCTAAAGAGGTTGATCCGCTCCACGCCATCCGTAATGTTCAGCCAAGCTGTGAGGTGGGCGGGATCATACAAAGCCATATTTTCTGTCGCGGCTCTAGCAAAATTCAAAATTTCGGCAGCACCTCCCCGTTTCACGGACTATCCCACCTGCAAGGCAAAAGCACTCACTATCACAAAACTGCCCATCGCAGTAACATCCAGCAATCACAATGCACATATATCAACAAGCACACAACTGCGCCTCTAAACCGGAAAATATCCGGCCTAGGAGGCAAAACATCATAATACTCTGTCAAAAGGTCACAAATTGTGCTACACATCGTCCTACACTGTCCTAATAATCATATCCTCAGTACAACCCAATCGAAAACAGGAAAAGAAAATAAAATAATAATTCCCGCTTGGGAAGCCTCAGTCCTCCTCTTCTTCGTCCTCCGTCGGACCACCTGGAGTGTACGTCGGCGACGGCCTCCTCCTACCGCCTCTACATCTTGGACCAGTCCTCGATGAGCCAGCCCCGCCTCCACGATACTGCACACGCAAATAAAAATGAGGGCAATCAGTAAGGGAAAAACAAAAAGTACAAAAACAGAGTCGAGTCAGAGACTTACCAAGGACGCCATCTGATTGGCGGCAAATTGCCGCATACCATCCATCTGTCAAAATAAAAAATCCAGGGTTAGAACCTTGTAACCTTAAGAAAGTGCAAAATTAGAGACATACCCGGTGGTCTCGTGTAAGGACCAGGGACTGTAGGCTAGCCGCCAAGGCGTGACCCTCCTCAGCGTAACTCCAAGGAACGTTGAGGACGCCCGCTGGCTGAGTAGGGTACCCACATGTGACTCGCGGCACCTCCATCATTTGGGGAGTGCCATCAGCGCCAAGAATGTTGACAGTCCAATCCCAAGGAGGGATAGGGTCGGGAGCCTGAGGAGCCTGTCTCTTGTACATCTCGCGAAGCTAAAGGCACAGAATAAGTTAGGAAAAGATAAATCAAAAACATGGACAATGAATATAAACAAAAAATACAAAAAGAACTCACCTCCAGGAGTGGGAAGTTAGGCATCAGGAAACGGCCACGGTAAGCCTCATAACCGGTCTCAGAAAGAAAATGGTCCCAAACATCGGTGCCAGCTAAAGCCGCCAGCAGAGCATCTCCAGAAAGGTCACTAGCATCCATCACAGGAGGATCATGAGGGACGCGATACTGGGAACCACCAACCACCTGCCAAGACACCCGCTCACCAAGGAACCACTGCCTGCACTCAGTACTCTCCAGCAGAAGGCGGCAAGAGGTAAGAGATTTAACCGCTTGTATCTCCTCAGTGGCGGCATAAGCGACGCCCTCCCAAGGCGCCCAATCAACACTAGAGGCTGTCAACCCAGTTAAGAAGTTCCGAAGCAAAACAATCCGATGGGCCCCGCTCTTCACCCCAACAACGTCCCTCCGCCATCTCAAGCCTCGTGGGAATAGAGGCACAGGAGCCATACCATCCTCATCCTCGCCTGACTCGTCTGCTGGGGAGGGAGCCAACATCTTCAAGTATTCAAAACTCCAAAGCTGCACAGACAAAGGAGAAATCAGAACAAGTATGAAAATCAAAAAGATGGAAATAAAAGAAGAAGCAGTGCATACCTCCCAAGCCCGCCAGAATCCCCCAGTAGATTTAACATCGCCCCGAGAGACCTCCCCCATATGCTTGTAGAGATGGGCCAGGGCAGCACCGCCCCAGTTGTAGGAGGGGATCTCATCAATGGTCGCCAGGCAAGAAAGGAGCCTCAAGCTCACCCGGTCGTTCCTTGTCGCAAAGATGGAGCACCCGAGGACATACAGAAGGTAAACCCTCAAAAGCTGGGAATTGTTCAGATTGTGATTACCTCTACCATAGGCCCGGTAAAGCCAGCCGCAGGGGAACCAATGCCTCTCCAGGTTAGGGGGAACAGCCCCAATCAACATCTCCACCGCCTCCGGGTCAATCTCATAAAAATAGTCCAGAACCAGGCGCTTCCCGCCGACCCTCAAGCCCGTGATCATGGAGAAATCAAAAGGCGTCATAGTCATCTCTCCGAACGGCAGGTGGAAAGTATTGGTAGTGTCCCACCACCTCTCGGCCAGTGCATAGAAGTGAGCCAGATCATTGCTACTTTTCGAAACCAAGCGGACGAAGCCTCCGAACCCGGCATCATCAACCATCCTCTTAACGGTGGGCGAAAGCTGGGTATACCATAAGAAAGCATGGGCAAGGCTACCATGGCCTTTCAAGGCCACTTCCGGCACCTACACACAACAAAGGCGACAAAAGATGCACAAAATCACTATTCACGACCCGAGAGCAAAATTCACAAAATCAACATTTGAGCACAAGTTGTACTTCTAACAGTCTCTAAGTGTACGCTACGGCTCACAAAACTAGCATAGTACATAAAAGTGGTCCTAAAATGTCAAAAGTTTCACATACCAAGCTCGCTAGAGCCGCGGCCGAAAGATGGTGTTGGGGGTCCCGCAAAATCACGTTCGGGGTGTGCATCTCGGCCTTCATCCGTCCTTTGGCCTTCTTAGACGGTCTCCTTGAGCTCGAAGCCATGGATCTACAAGAAAAATGGAAGTCACATTTAAACTTTCTTCTTGAAAATTTGGGCAAACCAAAACACCAATCAAAAATCCAACTACGGGGAAAGATTACTCACCTGAGCGCGCACAAGCTGCGTTTTGATGAATTTTGGCTTCAAAAACACCTCAAAGTGGCCAAGAATGAGCTTCAGGAGCTCAAAAACCCGAAATATAAGAAGATGAAGTCCGGCCACCCAGTGCCGCCGCGGCAGTGGCCCAGTGCCGCCGCGGCATTGCTCCCCGTGGGCCCCGCGTCGCTCCGTTTTGCTCCGTTTCGCCCCGTTTTGGCCCGTTTTGGCCTTTTTCAGCCCGTTTTTGGCCCCGATCAGCCCCGATGGCCCATTTCAGTCAAGATTTATGAGGTTTTACCCCAAGCAGACTAAAAGTTGTCAGAACTACCTCCAGCAGGCAAAAACTGGGAAAAATCGGCTCCCGAAGACCCGAATCAGTCGTTTCAGGACAATCGTCGCGAATTTCGATCAAACACGAGAATTCTGGTAATGAATCCTGGTTCCCGATCAACAAAAGAGATTCCCCGAGAACCCTGCATCATCCCCCGAG
The DNA here is from genome assembly GCA_033977485.1 of Hydrangea macrophylla. Taxonomy (NCBI): domain Eukaryota; kingdom Viridiplantae; phylum Streptophyta; class Magnoliopsida; order Cornales; family Hydrangeaceae; genus Hydrangea; species Hydrangea macrophylla. The sequence goes on along the minus strand of CM066990.1, from coordinate 15,211,331 downwards.
GACAAAAGCAGACGGATACCAGCTCCCAGAGGCCCTGACAGGCTCTCAAGATTGAGCACCAAAAGAGATTCCCCGAGAACCCTGCGTCATCCCCGAGGACAAAAGCAGATAGTTACCAGCTCCCAGAGGCCCTGACAGGCTCTCTTGGATTGAGCACCAAAAGAGATTCCCCGAGAACCCTGCGTCATCCCCCGAGGACAAAAGCAGACAGATACCAGCTCCCGGAGGCCCTGACAGGCTCTCTTGGATTGAGCACCGAAAGAGATTCCCCGAGAACCCCGCATCATCCCCCGAGGACAAAAGCAGACAGATACCAGCTCCCAGAGGCCCTGACAGGCTCTCTTGGTTTGAGCACCAAAAGAGATTCCCCGAGAACCCTGCGTCATCCCCCGAGGACAAAAGCAAACAGATACCAGCTCCCAGAGGCCCTGACAGGCTCTCAAGATTCGATCAAAAGGAGTAGTTGAAGAGAGATCCTAGAAAGTATCGCTTCATCCCCAGCAGATTCAGATCAATCCTCAGCGGATTCAGATCAATCCTCAGCGGATTTATACACCGTCAGTAGTCCATTGTCGACTCGTCATCTCGATGCAAACATCGTCGATCCATCGCTCTCATCACACCATTGGGGCCTCCATGTTCATCATAGGACGTCCCAGGATTTCACGTTCGTCCCGTGACTTCTATGTCAGTCTCTTAATTTCCGGAGCCCCTGTGTCCATCGGTTATTTGCCAAAAGACATCTTCGATCATAGTCCTCTGAGACCCCACACCCAATTACATTCGCTCGCAAAGCACACTTCCAGAAGTTTGCCCCTAAACCCGGAGTCTTCTAGACTTCAATGCCCTTATCTGAGTCACCCACCACGTCACAATCACAAACACTAGCACAACACTAGCCCACTCGGAGTGGCACACCCCATGGCACCTGCTCATTCTAGGATCAGAAAACTAGGCATGATAGGACTCATGTATGAGATCATATCACATCCACACATTGCATATCATCCTCATATAGCATAGCATCCGCCTGATTGTTGTGTATGTGCATATGTGATTTATCCCTTTGTGTCCTGAACTACGTCCTGGTCTGATTCCCCTTGGGATACGTAGGCAGCTCACGCGGAGCACGACCAGCATCATCCTTCCATCTTTTGCAACGCTGTTTGTCCTAAATCTATAGCCTCCAAAAAGTCCTGTCTCTTCAAAACTTTGGCACTCGCTTGCGACATGCGTTGCCTCGCAAGTTCATGCCAAAGAGGGGCAAACTGTAGACACCCCATTTTGTCGGCTATCAGATTTAGGAGACCCATAGCTTGGTGGTTCGCAATGATCGTAAAAGACTCAAAAGGACTCTCGGAAGTCAGCTCTATCTCTCAGAATGCTCAGAATGACCAGAATGCCCCTGAAAGCCCGAAAACTCCCAGATTTGGTCCCAAAGTTCTGAAAACATGCTACGTCATAAGAAAAGTGATAAAATGAGTTTTTAAGTAGAACTGGATGAAATCGTCAGCTCCCGGAGACCCCCGGAAGTCCCGAAAGTTCCCCGAAAGTCCCCGTTGACCGGTTTGAACAAGGTTTGACCAGGTTTGACCAGAGTTTGACCAAGTTTGACCAAGTTTGACCGAAATTGTTTGAATTCACCAGAACCATTCTAAATCATGAGAAAAGTATTAAAACAAGTTCCAAAAGAAAATCGAGCGAAAACATCAGCTCCTGGGAGCTCCCAGAGGTTCCCAGAACTTCCCGGGAATCCCAGGTTTGACCGGTTTGACCAAGATTTGACTTTGGAATCGGGGCACCGAAACAATTTTCAAATATTTTTCATGGATACTAGAGGTCAATAGCTTTCCAATGGTATATCGCACATAATTTCTGGATTTAAAACGAATTTATTATGAATTTCCAAAGGCGAAAAAGGCGACCAAATCGGCTTTTATCGCGAATACCGCAAAACTTTTCAAAGTGACCTATCCCCGAACTATTTTTTATGTAAAGTAGACTCCATTACCTTTCCAACGGTATATCACAACCTCGATTTGGAGTTTGTACGCATTTTCTGTGAATTTCGGACAAAATAGGGCCTTTTCGCGAATACCGGAACTTCGGGGGGCCTAAACAGCATTATCCAGACGAAGGGAGGAGCAGTGCCGCCGCGGCACTGGCCCACTGCCGCCGCGGCAGTGGCCCAGTGCCGCCGCGGCACTCCCCTCCAGAACAGTAAGTTATTGTAAATACTTTTGTGGTCCCATTTTGATTAATTAAAATCCAAAACGACGTAATTTCATGATTTCAGATGTTTGGGACCAATGGAAGTACTTTCTAAATCCCAAAAACACCCCAAGTTGGCCTATATAAATACCCCATTACTCCTCATTTTGGGGGGAGTCAAATACAAGTTTAGAGAAAGTTTGGGAGAGAAAGTGTAGAGATAAGGTTAGAGTGGAGAGAAAAGAAGCTTTCTTCTTTGATTTTTCAAAACAAAAGTGAGTTCTAACTTTGTTTTTACTTCATTACTTCCATTTACTTCAACATTCAATACTCCCCAACCACCATTTTAGTGAGCATTCAAGAGTGTGGAAGCTTCTTCCATGTCTAGTGTCATTACATATGAGTGATACACCAATCTACAAGTCTCATGCTTCATGAATATCATCTATTGATTATCATCTACTTGCTTGCTTATTTATTGTTCATCTCTTCTCATCCCATTTCTTTTTATTTTCTTTATTTACTTACTAGTTCATCATCATCTAAGTGATGACATGAAGTTTGGGGTGAGTGAATCCTCATGGATAGTAGCTCTTGACCTCAAAAACATGTTTGATAGATGATGACCATAACCTCAATACTTCCAAGGTATTCTTGGAATGTATTGAAGTTATGTCCAAAAACAAAATAAATCTCTCCAACAATCTTGGAGGTTCTTAAATGATGAGTTTGATGTAGGTATTCTAAGTGGCTATGATCCTTATTGAGTGTTGAAAACATGTTTTCAAAACACCTATTTCAAAACCCCTCTCAATCCCTCTCATTTGGTTTCAAGAAACAAAACTTGGTTTTCTCCAAAATCTTCAAAACAATGAGTCAAAACAGTGAGTGAGTTGAGTTTAAAGATTTTTCTAGAACACAATACTTAACATATGGATACAAGGCCACTTGGAAAGTCTTCCTAACTCATTGGGGAACACCCATGATTTTTGGTTTGACTTGGAAGTACTTGGAAATGGTCCATTTGGGTCCCAACATTCCTTCCAAACATTCTGTTTTTTGCTATCACAGCAGCTAGGTCAACTTACGACCCCTTTTCCAGAAAACGTTTCCAAAAGGGGTGGTCCTAACTTATTTTTCCCTTCAAATTCAATGTCTTAGGAAACTGTCTGTATAAAATGGGCCTCTAGATCATTCTTTTTCATTTTTTAAGATTTTCTAACATTTCAGACGACAGTACGAACTCTGTTTCTGAGTGACCTCTATTGTTTATGTAATTTCTCTCAATCTGTGATAGCTATTCAAGATTGGCCTTTTGGGTTGTGTTCTAGACACAATAAGGAACATCTCCATAAAAAATCATGCATTGAAAACATTCCTAACCCCTCTTTTCAAATTCCAAAAGATCATGCTACTGTTCTGTCCACTATTCACAGCAAGTACACTTTAACTTTCATTCTTTGATTTGAGGCTTATATGCATTCCAAATTAGTTCATATCTTAGGAAGTGGTTCATACTACATTTGTACATATCCCACACTGATTTCATCCATCCATTCATACACATTTTAGACTTCTATGTCATTCTAGAAATCCATGTACACAAAACACACTACAACCTTTGCACATTCTTAGATACATACATTGCATTCATGCAAGAGTTGGGGTTTTTGTAACTCTTAATCTAAGGAGATTACAAGGAGTGAACTCGATCACTCGTTCATGCTTCCCCTTGATCTATTCATCCTTTCTCATCCGTCCCGGGGATTGAGAGGTCTTCTTTTATCAAAGAATAACATGCATCATTCTAGCCTTGCTAAGCATATTTTGATTTCTTTGCTTACTTGTTTCAATAACAATTCATGTCCCCCTTTAGATTAGGAAGTCTCGATTATTTGATACATGATTAGACGATCTTTCCTAGGTTTATTTGTGTGATCTTTCACTTTACATTGCATGATATTTGGCTTAGATCTTATGAATGATATTTTATCTTTAGATCTTTCATTTTCAAGTTTCTTATGTAATGTAATATACTATCATAGTATTAATTGCCGAACCATACATAGTATAAGATGATTATTTGGATGCTAATTGAGGCCCGTCGAAAGATGGGGCGAGTTGAGGGTGTTTTAGTCGCGACAAAGGCTCCTTCCTCTCTCGTACCAAAACCCCGAACCAAGTTCTTTGGTTATGAAGGGCCGGTGCCCTTTATCCATTTGGGTGAGTCAAAATTAGGTTTCTTGGTTCCTTAAAGACCAAGTGGAGACTCTGTATCTGTTTTCAACAGACCTATTTTCTTTCTTTGATTCAAATCAATTTCAAAACAATCTCAAACAAGAGAAGTGGTCCGAAGCCCGGTATCCACACAGAGTAGAGCAATCAAGGCTTACAAAAGTTTTCTAAGTTAGGAAATATTACAGCACGGGATCACCTAAAGGCACAGACCGCCTTGAAACAAAATAATTTCTGTCATCTATTACAGTCATCCTTATTACAAATCCAGTTCATAACTTAAAACGTAAGATAATGATAAACAATTTCTCTCCATAGGCAGCCTTTCTCAATTAGCATAGTCATAAGGTCCTTCCTGATTAAACCTGAAAAGCCTAGACATGAATGTCCAGGACGCATCAACATCGTCAGCTTCGAGAAGCTGGTGAGTATTAAAAACATATGTTCGAATGTAAAACATACTCATTCACCATTTTCCAATTTCCATTATTCAACAGGTGGATATCATAGAAGTGAGTCCGCATGATGAACTAATAAAAAATAACATTAGTAAACTTTCTCTCATGTTACATGTGTCCGTGTATGAAAACAATGCACCCACTCATCTTACCGACTCTTTTCTCTCGATAAACACATGAACCCACTTTCTCACTCTAGTATCTTTAAAATACTCCGATAGCCACACTTTAGCACAGGGGTACCAGGGAGTGTCTAGTTTGCCTCACACTTTAGTACGGGGTACCAAGGAGTGTCCAATGCCTCACACTTTAGTACCTAATCCGCTCGCAAATACTGGAGGAAACCTCACGCAGTATCCAGACTCAGGTACCAGGGAGTGTCCATAGGCCACACTTTAGCACTATCATGGGTGCCAAACAGGGTTCTAATTTAGTAAGATTCCCAAATAGAACCTTAATAGCCTTAAAAAGTTGGTCCAAACAGTCCCTTAATAGAAAACAGACAAAAACTGAAAACTGCTAGGTCGCGTGTGCTGGCCGCTCGTGTGAGTCGCTCTCGCAGGCCGCTTGTGTGATTATTCTATTTTTTTTTATTTTCTTTATAAAACCTTTTCTATCTGTCAGAAGTCAAACTCCTCGCGTGCGTGGGTCGCTCGTACGGGCCACTTGCGCGATCTGCCCAGTTTTCATTTTTCTTTTTTAAACTTTTCTTTCTTCCTAGAAATGAATCAATCCATAGCTCTCGGATTTTATGAAAAATCAAAAGTTGTCAAAATTAATTTTCTAATATACTTTCTCCTATGAACAAAATAAGCTTCAATATTTTAACCATTGTCTATATATACTGTAATCTTTCATATTCATCTTTAAAAACCAATTTTGGTTGAGGTTGGAAAATTATGTTTTTCAAGCTCAAGCTCCATGATTAAAATTGATAATGGTGGTTCACAATTTCAAACCATACAAGCAGTAAACAAGTAGGAAATTACATAAGGAGTGAGTTAATGATAGTCACTGAGATTTAATATAGAGAAATTGTTGAGAAAGAGCAAGAATTTAAGCAAACCCAAGTGAAGCTCCTAGCTATGGTGGTTGAGTTTTCTCTCTCTAGGAATTCTAAAATTCTCTGAACTCTCTCTACTAAAACTCTCAGAATTCAATTTTGCAGTGAATGTGAAGAAGATGTTTGTGTGTTGTATATAAAGAAAAACAAACTAAGACTATTTGGAGCCCAAGTTGTGAAATGTGAAATTCACTCTACAAACAAAATTTGATGAACAAAATACATAATATTTGAAATACACAGCTCATATACATAGAAATTATATATATGTATATACCGAATCACATATTGAAAGGGTGGTTTAGATAGGTAGGGGGTCAAGTGTGGTTGTTTGGAAAAATAGCTTATAAGCACAAGATTAACACACTAAATAGACCTAACCAAATAAGACATAGGCAAGTAGTCTAGGAATCACTTATATTGTTTGGAAAAACTAACTTATGGCACGACACTAAACAAGCACCAAAAGCATTCCCAAACAGACTTAGCAATGATGAGTTGCCATAAATGGAAACACATGTCACCTCATGATTGGTGGAGAATCCCATATTGTGGGAGTCCAACACGGCGAGGACAGTTTTGAAAATAAACTGGTATTTTCGTGGTGCGGTGATCACCACAAAAATATAGCAAATTTATTTTAACATAAGAAATTATTTCCCAGTTTTATAAAAATACTGTTTGAGTCAAAAGTAAATGTTTTCACCATTTTGAATTACATATTTTGAACTCTAACACAGGTATTTCTAAGTTTATAAAATTGTAGTTTGTTCCCAAACGAAATTAATACATGAAATAAAATTCATAATTAGGTTCAACACGTAAGTTTAAAATAAAAGCAACCAATACATATATTTTAACTATGACAATGCAAATGCAGATCAATTATGGAAATGTCAATTTAAGATTAAATGGAAATGCAGGTTTTTTTTACACTGACAGGAATTTGGAGAACACTGTGGCCAAGGCTAATATGGTTGAGCATGGTGAAAGTTCACATGGGAAAAAGAAGTTCCTTCTGGAAAAAGGTACAAAATGGACCCAAAATGTGGTATCGCCAAAAAGCCTAAATTTCAGTTTCAAGGGAAATTTTATACTGAACTTCCATATTGACACAAGTCAAAAATGTGAAACTTGTGTTGAAGCAAAATTAACAAAGACTTCGTTTCAATCAGTTGAAAGAAGCACTGAACCATTGGAATTAATCCACACTGATGTATGTGATTTAAAAATGGTTCAATCTAGAGGTGGCAATAAGTATTTTATTACTTTTGTTGATGATTGCACTAAATAATGTTATGTGTATTTTTTTTATAAGAAGTAAGGATGAAGCTTTGAATAAGTTCATTCTATGCAAGACAGAGGTTAAGAATCAAGTTGGCAAAAAGATTAAGGTGTTAAGAAGTAATAGATGTGGTGAATATGTAGCACCATATGGTGACTATTGTGCACAAAATGGAATTATTCACCAAACCACTGCACCTTATTCGCCTCCATCAAATGGAGTTGCTGAAAAGAAAAATCGTACCTTAAAAGAAATGATGAATGCTATGTTAATTAGTTCTGGATTGCCACAAAACTTGTGAGGGGGAGGCAATTCTCTTTACAAATTACATTTTAAATAAGGTACCTCGAAAGAAAGTTGATCAAACCTCATATGAACAGTGGAATGCTCGAAAACCTTCCTATAAGTTCTTACGAATGTGGGGGTGTCTTGCAAAGGTTCTTGTACCTACTCGTAAGAAAGAAAGGATAGGTCCAAAAACTGTTGATTGTTTATTTATTGGCTATGCACATAATAGTAGTGCATATCGATTTCTTGTACATAAATCTAAAAATCCAGTTATACACAAGAACACGATCATGGAATCTAGAAATACGTCGTTCTTTGAGAATATATTTCCTTGTAAAAAGGAATATAGTTCTAAAAAATGCACATTTGAGACTATTGGGAAAAGTAGTAAAACCCAAGAAGAGAATGTTGATGTTGAGCCTAGACGTGGAAAACGAGCTGGGACCTCAAAATCTTTTGGTCCAGACTTTCTAACTTATGTTATAGAAAGTGAGCCTCAAATAATGAAGCTATTAGTGTTAGGGATATATACTAAAAGCCATGCTTTATGTAGTTGATTTATTATTCATTTAATAAAATTAGTTAATCCATTTTTATGAGAATCTGTGTGGGCAATATTTGTATTATATTGTTTATTTGATATTATGCATGTGTGTCTTTCATTCTACATAGTAGGTGGTTTGGTGTGTAGAGTTCGACTTACACACGGAAGATCAGACCATCAGATCTTGTAGAATGTAAGATTTTGGTTTACAGTCTTAGATGGATTAGACACACCATCGGTAGGACTGTAGCATGGTGTTATAGTTAGTTTGTCTTGACTGCGGGAAACGGTATAGTTTCAACTCACCATTCTGATAAACTTTGTGTATTAAACGAGACCGACTTGGAGTAATTATCTTTATATTGACTTATAAGATAATTAATACCTCATGACTATTATAAGTGTTTATGCTCTAAATCCTAATTTAATTTATAGACACGTACATTTGATATTTACACTTTGATCCCTAAAAGGGTGAGATCCTTAAATGGGTCAATATCTCATTGGATTGGGTGACAAAATTAATTGTGTGGTGGATATTAATTACTGATGGAATCCATGTCTCAATTTTGGGATTGATGATATCCCCTTGAGAAAGCTTATAAGTTTTGATTATGTCAAATCCTGCAGGTGGATTTTGTATCCGACATATTAGATAAGTTAAGCAGAGGATCTCAAGGAATTTTAAGAGATTAATTAAATATGATTGTCAGTAATTATATTTAATTAATGGATATCTGTAATCTTAACATGGGGCGATAATAAGCATTTAATAACATAGAGCTCGAAATAAATTTTTGAGATAAGGGTAGGAGTGCAATTATAATTCTTTAGTGGTATGAATTATAATTTATGGAAATAGGAATCTGATTCAGTTCAAATTAGGGTTTCCTAATTTCATAAGGAAGCCTATTCCTTATTGACTTCTTATGGTCCCTTTCGTAGCCTATATATATGCTGCTTTGGCTCTCTCCTCAGTTTTCATTTTTCCATCAAGAGCATTATAACTTAGAATAGAAAAGAGAGCATAAAAAGAGAGAGCAGAAACATAAAGGATTTCGAAAGAGCCCACACTTAGTTCTATATTCTGGCAGCAAAGGAATACGGTAGAAGATCGTGAGCTGTTATCAATCCCGTGTTCTCGATTCGTCTACTACAACAATTTGTTCTAGCAGTTTAAGGTAACCCTAGTTCTGCCCTTGTAGGGTTATTGTAGTTTTCACGTAATTTTTTGCAGTACTAACTTATATGCACTGTCAATGGATTCTGGGAACGCAGTTTCCTAACAGTGGTATCAGAGCAACGTTGATTCTGCGTATGAGTTGGACGCAACCATGTTGTCCTGTAAAATAGATCTTATGTGTGTTTTGATGTATGGATAGAACGTAGAACTGCACTAACCCTTGTTTTGCAGCGTTCTTATTCCATTATTATGGTCACTAATTTTGTGTGGTTGGATCCCACGATGGTTTTATCCGTGGTTAATATTGCTGTTTTAATATAGCATGTGAACTCCTTTATGGAGGCATAGGATTTGTGTGTATTGGATTCCACGCTTGATTGATGTGTAGTTAATTTACTACAAAGAAATAGCATGTGAACTCCTTCATGGAGGCATAGGGTTTATGTAAAATATCTCAAGTAAATCCATGAAGACAGTTCGTGAAGACAGTTTACAAGCAGTTTCAGAAAGCAATCTGGAAGCAGTTTCAGAAGGCAGTTTCATAAGGCTGTTCTAGAAAATAGTTCTGGAAGGCAGTTACTGATGATAAATTGGATTTAGCTTCTGGGGCACTGCCCCGTGCGTGGCGACATAGAGCTAATTGGGTTCAATGAAGTTTTCTTCACAAGTGTTGCAGCATTGACCATAATAGTGAAGTTCCTATTTTATTGTGGTTTCCTTATTCACGTGTGATTGAATTATTATTATTGTTTCATGTTTAATGAATGGGACGAGATGGATAATTGTTCCTAGACCTATTTCAGATGTCTAGCTGCATGTTTAATTTATATTAATTTAAAATGATGGACAACTACATGTATATTTAGAAATAAAACTAATTCCATATTTTGAAAACATAAGTATTTATTTTCTAAAATCATGAGAATAAAATACTTTTATTATCTACACATGTGGGTTTGACAAGTAAGGATGAAATAACCCTTGCCATGTATTCCATTATTTTTTATTAATTAAATTAAAAGGTTTTCTACAAAATTATAACCTTCAAATTTTTTAAAATTCTAAGTGGGAGAGAGAATTTATCAAGTATAAATCTCATGGTCTCCATCACTGGTTTGTAGATGATATGATTAATTTTGTGTGATGGCTATAGTGTCATCCTCCCCCATCGGATGTAGTTGATCATGGAATCATCGGTACAAACTTCTTTATAAGAATATTTTGGGTGATTGTTAATGTAGGTCACCTCTCCATCAGAGGTGTTCCTCACGGAACTCTTGACCTAGAATTAAGTGATGGTACACACTTAGCTATAAATAGTAATATCCTCTCCATCTGAGTCACTGTTGTTATTTATAGGACCAAAGCAAGTCAACAGTTTAATTTTACTAGGCAAGGTGCATCGCCTAGATAGTAAAATTAAAAGGCAATTGCCTATCTGAACAAATGATGGATAATATATGGCTTCCCATCGAGTCTTACTATTCGTGGTGTATCAGGTTGCTGGCGGATTCTTTTCAAATATGGTAGAGGGAACCAATATTTTCAACTTGAATTCATAGTAATTTTTTGCCCAAATGGGTTCTTTCAATCCACTCGCTGTTATACTTAAAGAAAACAAACTTACTGGACCAAACTATATAGACTAGAAAAGGAATTTGGATATTGTGTTAACTGCTGAAGAGTACAAGTTTGTGCTTACTCAAGAATGTCCTGAGCAACCTAGTGAGGGGGCAACTGCTGAGGAAACCCAGGCTCACAAGAAATGGGTCAAGGCTGATGAGATGGCACGGTGTTACATTTTGGCATCCATGTCGAATGTTTTACAACATCAGCATCAGTCAATGGCCAGTGCCTATGACATGATGGAGAGCCTCCGAGAGATGTTCTGGAATCATAGTCGTGCTGCTAGGTAGGTTGCCATAAAAGACTTGATGAACACAACTATAGCTGAGGGGATGCCTTTAAGGGATCATGTTCTTAAGATGATATCTCTTCTTAATGAACTAGAGATCCTTGGAGCTGAAATCGACCAGGAAACCCAGGTTGATATCGTACTCCAGTCACTGACAGAGTCTTTTAAGCAATTCCGCCTCAATTACAACATGAATAAATTTAAATATACCTTGGCGGAGCTGCTTAAAGAACTCCAAGCAGCTGAGGGTCTCAACAGAAAGTCAGGGAGTGCTCTTGTGTTTGAGAAAGGTTCTGCTTCAAAGTCGAAAGGCAAGAAGAAAATGAAAAAGGCTCAAAAGAAGGCCGCGCGTCCTGCGCCAATCCAAAGGCCAAGAGGACAACCGGGAAAGCCTAAAGTCAAATGTTTTGTTTGCAAGCAGATAGGACATTGGAAGAAGCAATGTCCGGTTTATCTCGCTAGACAGAACAATCAAGGTAAATCTCATTTACTAGTTCTTGAATCGTGTTTAATGGGAGGATTATCGAAACTCGTGTAGATCCCGAACCAACCATTAACACGTAGGTTCCTGAACCAGTATAACATGCAGATAATGGTGTATTAGGTTCAGAATCTTCACAACAAAATATCAGTGATACACAGACACGGGTTGTGCCTTATCGTAGTGGGAGGGTTATTATTCAACCTGACCGGTATATGTTCTTGGGAGAGTCTTATGACCGGGTCCCTAATGAACAAGGTACCGATCCCTGTAACTACAATGAAGCACTCCAAGATAAAGATGCAGATCTTTGGCAAAAGGCTTTGAAGTCTGAAATGGAGTCCATGTACTCCAATCAAGTCTGGGATCTTGTAGAACCACCCAATAAAATAAAGCCCATTGGATGTAAGTGGATCTATAAGAAGAAGAGAGGAGCATACGGTAAGGTGGAAACCTTTAAAGCAGGGCTTGTTATGAAAGGGTTCACTCAAAAAGAAGGAATCAATTATGAGGAAACCTTTTTGCCGGTGGCCATGCTAAAGTCTATCCGGATTCTCTTATCCATTGCTGCACATTTCAATTATGAAATTTGGCAAATGGATGTCAAGACAGCATTTCTTAATGGGAATCTTGACGAGTGCATCTATATGATGCAACTAGATGGGTTCATTGCGAAAGGCCAACAACACATGTTGTGCAAGCTTAATAAGTCCATTTATGGACTTAAGCAGGCATCTAGGTCTTGGAATATCCGCTTTGATCAAGCAATCAAGTCTTTTGGTTTTGATCAATATGCGGATGAATCTTGTGTGTATAAGAAACATGATAAAAACGTGGTGGTGTTTGTAGACACCCCATTTTGTCGGCTACCAGATTTCGGAAACCCATAGCTTGGTGGTTCACAATTATCGAAAAAGACTCAAAAAGGACTCCTGGAAGTTAGTTCTATCTCTCAAAATGCTCAGAATGACCAAAATGCCCCTGAAAGCCCAAACTCTCCCAGATTTGGATCAAAAGTTCTAGAAACATACTAAGTCATAAGAAAAGTAATAAAAATGAGTTTTGAAGCAAAATTAGATGAAGTCGTCAGCTCTCAGAGACCTCCGGAAGTCCCGAAAGTTCTCGAAAAGTCCCCGTTGACCGATTTGACCAAGGATTGACCAGGTTTGACCAAGGTTTGACCAAAATCGTCCAAATTTGTTGAAAAGCTCTGAGAACATTCTAGATCATGTGAAAAGTACTAAAGCAAATTTTAAAAGAAAATCGGACAAAAACGTCAGCTCTCGGGAGCTCCCAGAGGTTCCCAGAACTTCTTGGAGATCCCTAGTTTGACCAGTTTAACAAAAAGTTTACTTTAAAACTAGATCACCGTATCATTTTTCAAACATTTTTCATAGATACTAGAGGTCAATAGCTTTTTAATGGTATATCGCACATAATTCCTGGATTTAAAACGAATTTATTATGAATTTCCGAAGGTGAAAAAGGCGATCAAATTGGCTTTTATCGCGAATAACGCAAAACTTTTCAAAGTGACCTATCTCCAAACTATTTTTTTTTATGTAAAGTAGACTCCATTACCTTCCCATGGTATATCACAACCTCATTTTGGAGTTCATATGCATTTTCTGTGAATTTCGGACGAAATAAGGCCTTTTCGTGAATACAGGAAACTCTCGGGGCCTAAACGTAAATTTTTGGGCGTCAGAGGAGCAGTGTCGCGGAGGCACTGGGCCACTACCATGACGACACATGGACAGTGCCGCAGCGGCACTCAACCCCCGCAGAACTCATTTTTGTAACTTATTTTGGGGGTCCAAATGAATAATTGAAAGCCAAAACAATGTAGTTTTATGTTCACAGATGTTTGGGACCAATGGGAGCACTTTCTAAATCCCAAAACCACCCCAAATTGGCCTATATAAACCCCCCTTTGCTCTTAATTTTGGGGGGCCAAGTGCAAAGCTTAAAAAGTTGTAGAGAGGAAGAGAGATAGAGATAGGTTTAGAAGAGAGAAAGGGAGCTTCTCCCACTGATTTTCTATAGAAAGTGAGTTCTAAATTCAAGTTCTTCCATTATCCTTCTATATACTTTGCATCCAAACTCTCCCCAACCACCATTCTTGATCAATCTTGAGTTAGGAAGCTACTTCCATGTCCAAATGTCAATATATATGAGTGAAACACCAAGTTACAAGTCCAATATCTCAATGATCATCATCTATTGATTGTTTATTTGATTGTTTACATACTATGTTCATCTCTTCTCACCTCATTTCTTTTTTGATTTTTCTTTGATTACTTATATGTTTATCATCATCTAGATAACATGTTGTTTGAGGAGAGTGAATCCTTATGGATAGTAGCTCTTGGCTTCAAAGACATGTTTGATGGATGATGATTCTAACTTCTATACATTCATATGCATTATTGAAGTCATATTCTCAAACAAAACTATGTTTGTGCAAACAATATTGGGAGTTCTTGATGATGAGTTTGAAGGTGATTTCTTAAATGGTCTTAATCCCCCTTTTGTGCTGAAAATGTGCATGTAAAACCCCTATTTCAAAACCCCTCTAAAACCCCAATGTTTGATTTCAAGAAATTTTAACTCTTGTTTTCTCAAGAAATCTTCAAAACAGTGAATGATCTGAGTTCAAAGATTTCTCTAGAACTCAATACTCAATGTATGTATGCAAGACCACTTGGAAGGTCTTCTTAACTCATTATAGAACACTCATGATTTTTGGCTTGGCTTGAAAACACTTGGAAGGATTCCATTTTGGTCCAAACATTCTCTCCAAGTATTCTGTCTTTACTGTCACAGCAGCTTGGTTGACTTTTAACTTGTTTTACAGAAAACCTTTCCAAAACGAGTGGTACCAAACCATTTTTCCCTTGAACTTCAGTGTCTTAGAGAACTTTCTGTATAATCTGGGCTTCCAAATGTTTTGTTTTCAATTTCTAAGATTTTTCAACATTTCAGTCGACAGTACTGACTTTGTTTCTGAGTAACCTCTATTTTTATATGATTTCTCTCAATCTGTAATAGTTATTGAAGATGACCTTTTTGATATGTGTTCTAGATATAATAAGTATAATTTCCATAAAAAATCATGCATTGAAAACATTTCTAACCCAACTTTGAAATTCTACAAGATCAACTCATTGTTTTGTCCACTATTCACAGCAAGCATACTTTTACTTTCATTCTTTAATTTGATGTTCATATGCCTTCCAAATTAGTTCATCTCTTAGGAAGTAATTCATACTACATTTGTATATATTCTATGATGATTTTCTTTAGGCATTCATGCATATTTTAGACTTCTACGTCACTTTAGAAAGTCTATGTACACAAACACACTACAACCTTTGCACATTCTAGGATCATACATTGTGATAATGCCGAAAATTGGTAAGAAGGATCTAAAGAGAGAAAAGACACAAGTAAGTTATATGTGGTTCGGCCCCGTTAACAAGGTGACCTACGTCCACGGTTACGTCTGTGCGCGTTCACTAGCAGATCACCGGCGGGCCTGGTGAGCCAACAAAGAGGGGCGGCACTACCAGTTATACCGGCCGGGTATATGCATACAATGGTGAATTCTGCATTCTATGCTTGTTAGCAAGAGAGTTCTTCGAATCCCTGTAGATAGGGTAGGTGGGCTCTTTTATAGGTGCAAGAGTCCACCCCCATACACGGTAAGCTAATCAGATTAGGAAGCCTAATCTGATTATAATTAATTTGCTTGATTTGGGGAGAGTTTCCTAAGCGATTTAGGAAACTGCCACATTCCCTCTTGCAGTCTTGTAGTTGGTTTAGGAAACTGCTGGTTAGGCCAGGTCCACGGGATGCCGCGGCCTTTCGTGCCCAGCCCGTTGGCACGAACCGGGCGATCCTGATGAACACCTCGGGATCGCTGGGCTATTGGCGTCGTTACCGAAGTAACTAGCACCTCCTGGTGACGTGGCAGACTGACTTCATGACTGGATAATCTTAGACATATCAGCTGCCTCCCATTTTTGAAACTGACTGGATATTTCATCGGGTGAGGATCGAAAATCAGCATTGCCTTGGAAACCGTCTGGATACCCTCTGGGAATGCTTCCCAGGAGGGGACCCACCTTCCAGATCACTCGGTGAAATAATCGACCGGTACAGAGAGGAGCTCGGGCGTTGATGTTGCCACGTGTCAGGGAGTAGTTGGCATGGTCAGGATCCATCGAAGTCGGTTCGAAGGTAATTGAACAACTGTGTGGTAACCAGACCATCACGTCACGCATTTATTGCGCACGCCTTTTGAGGCAACCCTTCACGTGCCCGAGACGACTGTTGTCTGACGGTTTTTGGCAGGAAAACTCCTGAGCCATTGGATCTGATTGATCTGGACCGCCCGTTACTCCTATATAAGGAACACTTGTTCATTTCTTCAATTCCTGCTACCAAGTGATAGAGATTACCGAGCGGTTTGAGAGCAAACGAGATCCCGAGCAAGATTCCCGATCCCTTTTCTGCGCTAAACTTTGTAAGTCTCTCATTTCTGCCTTCAGTTCTTCACTCTCTTCTTCTTTTCTGAGCGAACCTAGAGGGAGCGAACCCACTTAGGTTAGAACGGGCGTGGGATTTTTTCTTTCTTAGGTTCTATTATTTCTTCCAATCAGGAGGTACTTTAGGGCAGTTGGACCGAACGAGTGTTCCCGGGAGAGTCTTGAGAGAGTATTACTTTTCGTCCAGAGTCTTATACGACCTGCCCTTCAGGTTATTAGATCTGCCTCCCTTGTATCTCAGGCTTGGAGTCCTTGACCCATTTTTAGGTCGCCGTCTATCTCCTAGGTTCACCGTAGACTTAGATATGTGCCACTCCGACTTCAACTCGTCATCCTGATCGGAAGACGAGCAGTCTTGATCGGGAACCCTAAGCACAAGCCTAGACCCTCCTTCCTTGGCCCCCTCTGATCAGCACAGTGAGGGAAGGATCCCTGCCCAGGCATCTCATGAGGAAACGCGTCGGGGCTCTCCTGTGGCCTCGGCGTCTCGGAAGTCAGGCGACGAAGGGTTTGTAGCAAACAGTCCCCGCGTCGTCTTCGCCTGCGAGTCGATCATCAGCACCCTGCGTGTCCCTAATTTGGGTTGGATCAGGGAGAGATACGATATTCTCGGCCCTTTTTCTCTATCGGTCCACGACGACGGGGCCCACTTCCACGAATCGGGCTTCGTTACCTTGTACGAGGACGCCTTTATGGAAGGCTGACAAGCGGGGGTATTTGTAAAATACAACCGCGCTAAAAGAAGTAAATACACTAATTTAGTCTATAATTCCCTTGCATTTCTGTAATTTGAATTACAAAGCCAGTTTCCACACATTATGATTAATCTATGATAAGTTGTGTGTTTTAGCTGTAATTTGTGCAGAGTACTGTTGCTGTGTGAAGAGTTGGAAGATAACGATAAAAGGAACTGCTTGGTTTCAATATAGACATTTCAAAGCTGCAATATAGAGTTTGAGCGATTGAAGAGGTCTCGAGCGATCGAGGTTTCGATCGATCGAATGCAATTCAAGCGCTCGAAGATCCCAGAAGTTCAATCGATCGAGAGATGTTCGATCGATCGAATATGGTTTTTATCAGATTTTACGCGCACGCAACAAAGACGGATTTTTAACCCTAAGCATTAGGTTTTTAGTATTTATATTCGTATTGTATATGTCCAAAGGGACGCCTTCTTTTACTTTTATCAATTTTATAGAGAGAAAAGATAGTTTTCTTCCTGTTTTGTAGGGTTTTCAACGATTATTGGGATTGTAGTGTGGATTCTCTTAGTTTAATCAAAGTTCTTTCCAGGTTACTCTTTATTGTTTCATTTACATTCTGCACGTAGTTTATAGTAGTATAATCTATTATCTCGTAGTTTTGCATGTTAGGTAGTTTAAATCTTTAAGTTTCCAAAGATTACATGATTAAATCCCAACCAAACACTTTAATGAATCTTTACGTTGAAAACACATCTGAGACTCTTCAGACTATGTCTGAGTAGTCCCCAGGTTAGGAGATCACGATGAAACCGTGATCTTAAGCCTTTGCCATGGAGCAGAATAATTCCTGTATTCGATCGATCGAGGTTAGTTTGATCGATCAGACCAGAGACATTGTCAATTGATCGAAGACATTTTGATCGATCGAGAGATGAAGATGTTCGATCGATCGAAAGCGCGTCGATCGATCACACTCTCTGATTCTTCAGAACATTCTATGCAGTATTTCTAGATTTTCTGTTTTGCTGATTTGTTATCAAACTGTCACCAAACGCTCAGTTTGTCTAATCAGTCTGTAAACTTAAAGCCTTAAGGCATTTTTTTCAATATCTTTTGCAAACCACCCTCAATGCTAACACCATTGTAGGTGCGAGTCTTAACTATTGTTTTAAACCGCTTTTATGTGTTTCAAACATAATTGTGATGACATAGTCCCGGGCATGAAAGGGCTATGGATTCTTTATCCTAAGAGAAATGCAGAATACTGTAGAGGATGTACTCCATTGAGCTTCAACGTAATTGCATGGTAGAAGGCTAGGTCGTGGTGGATTTGTGTAATCCCAACATTCCCTTTTATAAAGAAAAACACATTTTAAAATATCACTTTAATTTGTTAGTTAGTCGTTAGATTAATTTAGTTTAATTGCTTTATCTTTAGTAGTTGATAAATCGTGGAACTTTGTGTTCTACATCCCTTTAAAGTAATGATTTTTATTTTCCTTTTTAGAGATTAATCTAGGTATTTAGTTTAACACCTTCCCTGTGGGATCGACCTGGACTTAACCAGATTACTACTTACACGATTACCTACACTTGGGTATAGCACACAAGCGCACACAGAAAAATTCTCGTGTCAAGTTTTCGGCGCCGTTGCCGGGGAAGGCGACAAGCTAACGCTTAGATTACCTCAATCTATCCTTTTCTCTTTCTGTTTTCATTTTTCTTTTATTCTTTAGATTAAAAACTGCTTAGGGTCTTTCCCTTTATGTCCGATAATTCCATCGAAGGAATTTACGGAAACCCACTCTACTCATCCGATTCATCTAATTCTATTAATCCTTTAGTAATACCAACAGATTCAATGGCCGATAATCAAAGTGAAAATGGTGATAATGTCATCTTACCAATTGACGATTCGCTTCGTCATTTATGCGATCTCATGACACCTGAACATGAGACTACGCCTTCTTGTATTCTCATTCCACCCCATGCAGGCGAGTTTCAATTTCAAAATGGAATGATTCAACTTCTTCCTACCTTCCATGGAATGGAGAGTGAGAAGGCGTATCTACATGTTAAGGACTTTGAGGATGTTTGTAACACTTTCTCACAGAATTGTCCTGTAGACGTGACACGTCTAATGTTATTTCCCTTCACCCTGAAGGATAAAGCAAAAGCGTGGTTATTCACCTTAAAACCTAATTCAATATACACCTAGCATGCAATGAACACTGCTTTCCTAAAGAAATTCTTTCCACCTCGCATGACCACCGAGCTTAAACGACAAATAAACTCTTACAAGCAAAAGAGCAATGAAACCTTCACCCTAACTTGGGAGCATTTCAAGGATTTGCTACTCTCATGCCCACATCACGGGTACGAGAAATGGCAAACCATAAGCTACTTTTATGAAGGGTTAAATGGTGAAACTAAAAAGTTCGTCGAGACCATGAGTTTAGGGCCATTTCTTTGCAAAAACACTGAAGAAGCTGAAGCTCACTTCGAGTGGTTAACTAAACATGCCCATGAGTGGTCGAATTCGGAAGATGTCCCACGCTCATAGATATCCTGTGTGGAAGAGAAAAGTTTATACCAACTAAAAAAGTGAGGATCATCTGATGAATAAGTATGAAGAACTAGTTAATAAAGTAGAAGAGTTGGGAATGAAAGTAGAGAGTTCTAGGCAGGTTTTACCTAAAGAACCATACGGCACATGCAACATGTTGGGACACACTAATCAATACTGTCCTAATGTGTCGTATTATCAAGAACAACCCCCCATGGAAATGAATGCCATGCAAGGGTATAGGGGGGCTGGGAATTCCTAGAACAATTATAATTTGCAAAGTAATAATAATCGATGGAATCACCCCGGTTTTGATTGAAAAAATGATGCTGGGACACAAAACCAATATCAACAACACCAGCCCTACAATAACAACAATCAGTATCAAGGGCAATACAACAGGTAGTCCCAGCCATTCCATCAAAATAGATCAAACAACTACAACCAAGCTCAACACTCTAACAATCAACAAGCGAATGTTTACGTGCCACCTCACAAAAAGGTGCAAGAGGAAGATCCACTCTCTAACGCGAATTTAACACAATAGTTAATTCAAATGATGAGTAAAATGTCCGTGACATTAGAAAGAATGGATGGACGACAAGAGGGTTCGAGTGGCACATTTCCTGCTCAACCACTTCCAAACCCTAAGGGATTCAACAATGGTCCCAATAACCATGAGCATGCTAAAGCCGTGACATCTCTGAGAAGCGGCAAGGTTATAGGGCAAAACATGCCTCATTCTACTTCTGAGGAGTATGAAGAGGAAGAATTGGTGACTAAGAGCAAACCATCTACTCAGGAAGAGGAGCAACTTAATAATAACGAACCATTGGTTTAAAAAGATGAAGCTCCTAAACGAGAGTAGAAGAAGTTGAGAGAAGGCCCGGAAAGGAGCTTGCCATTGACGAATTACCTAAATGCCCTTTCCCTGCGCCTTACCCTCAAAGGCTTAAGAAACCCAAAAACGAGGCAAAGAATCAGGAGTTCTTAGAACTGTTCAAACAAGTCAAAATCAATCTTCCACTCCTTGATGCAATCAAACAAGTGCCGGCCTATGCTAAGTACCTCAAAGACTTATGCACGGTCAAGAGGAGGCAAAGTGTGAAGAAACACGCTTATGTAGCTTGCCAAGCAAGCGCGATCATCCAAAACAAATTGCCTCCAAAGCTTAAAGACCCTGGCACCCCAACTGTCTCGTGTCGAATTGGAAATCAAAGGATAGACAATGCACTCCTTGATCTAGGAACGAGTATAAACCAGTTACCATACTCAGTTTATACACAACTAGGGTTGGGTGAACTCAAACCTACCCGAGTTGCGTTGCAACTAGCAGACATGTCCGTCAAATACCCTAGAGGAATACTGGAGGACATACTGGTGCAGATAGACACTTTTTTATTCCCGGTCGATTTTGTGATTTTGGACACTGAACCTGTGTCTAATCCATGTTCACAAATCCCGGTGATTTTTGGACGTCCATTCCTCAACACCATAGATGCCACGATCAAAATAAGAAGTGGAATCATGACCATCGTATTTGGGAACATGACCTTAAACGTCAAGATATTCTCAAATCCCCGACCTGACGAATACGAAGACGAAGAGGAAGTCAACCAAATTGAGGCGGTCGTCGAAGATGAGGCCGATTTTGTTGACTATAAAGATCCTTTGGAAGTAGTAGTGGCACAATGTGACGCAGTCTACAAACCTAACGATTCAACTCCATTGGATGCTGCCATAAATCATACCTGCCTCATGATGGAAACTAAAGAGGAGGATAGAGCTGAATGCATGTGGATCACACCATATGAACCCTTGCCTCCAAAAACGAAGTTAGCCATGCCTTCAAACTTTCAGTTTCCCAATTTAGAATTAAAGGAGCTTCCAAAAGAGCTCAAATATGCTTTTCTAGGGACTGAAAAGACTTATCCTGTGATAATCTCAGCCACGTTGAATTCTGAACAAGAGGACAAGTTAATTCAAATGCTCAAACAACATAAGGGAGCATTGGGATGGACTATTGCTGACCTAAAAGGCATAAGCCCATCTATTTGCACCCATAAGATATATCTGGATGAAGATGCTAAACCTTCGTAACAAATGCAAAGGCGTTTGAATCCCAATATGCAAGAAGTCGTTAAAAAGGAAGTCCTAAAACTTCTTGACATTGGGATTATATATCCGATCTCTGACAGCCCTTGGGTTAGTCCAACCCAGGTGGTACCCAAAAAGGCTGGTATAATGGTTATCCCAAACAAAGATGGCGAATTAGTACCAACTCGCATCCCCACCGGATGGCGAATGTGTATTGATTATCGAAAACTGAATACCGTGACCCGAAAGGACCACTTTCCATTACCATTCATGGATCAAATGCTACAACGAGTGCTGGGGTCATAAGTACTATTGCTTTCTGGACGGATACAGTGGTTATAACCAGATAGAAATTGCTCCTGAAGATCAGGAGAAAACGACATTCACGTGCCCGTTCAGTACATTCGCTTATCGTCGTATGCCCTTTGACTTATGTAATGCACCTGCTACCTTTCAGCAGTGCATGTTGAGCATATTCAGTGATATGGTCGAACACACACTCGAGGTCTTTATGGACGACTTCTCAGTATTTGGCCATAGTTTTAATAACTGCCTGAAAAACCTTGAGAAAGTGTTAGCAAGATGCGAGGACAAACACTTAGTACTAAATTGGGAAAAGTGTCACTTTATGGTGACCAAGGGAATTGCCCTCGGCCACATTATTTCTGATAAGAGTATCCAAGTCGATAAAGCAAAAATCAATATAATTTCAAACCTACCTGTCCCTCGTACAGTCCGAGACATCCGATCTTTTCTGGGACATGCGGGATTCTATCGTCGCTTTATAAAAAACTTTAGTGCGATCTCCCGACCACTATGTCAACTATTGGCTAAAGACATGCCATTCAAATGGTCGGAAAACTGTCAAACATCTTTTGACACACTAAAGGAACACCTTACCTCTGCACCGATAATACAGGCACCCGACTGGGGTTTGCCATTTGAACTAATGTGCGACGCTAGTGACTACGCCATTGGTGCAGTCCTAGGACAGAGGAAGGATAATAAGCCCTATGTAATATACTATACCAGTCGAACACTCAATGAAGCTCAAATGAACTATACAACCACCAAGAAAGAGCTACTGGCAATAGTCTTCGCTCTAGACAAATTTAGGCCTTATTTGATAGGGTCCCCAATCGTCTATTTTACAGACCACTCGGCCCTCAAGTACCTGCTATCTAAGAAGGATGCGAAGCAAAGGCTTATCCGCTGGATACTCCTACTCCAGGAATTCGATATCACAATCAAGGATAAAAAGGGAGTAGAGAATGTGGTTACAGACCATCTATCTCGGTTGACATTTATTGACAACACTGAACCCGTACCAATAAACGATGAATTCCCAAACGAGCAACTGATGGCTATTTCCAGTTTGCCTTGGTATGCAGATATAATAAATTACCTTGTTACGGGAGAGACCCCAAGTCATTGGTCAAATCAGGACAAGAAATGCTTCCTTTCGTTCGCACGTCATTTCTTTTTCGATGACCCCTACCTATTCAAGTATTATGCTGATCAGGTCATCAGACATTGCGTCCCGAATGAGGACATAACTGTAATTTTGGCCTCTTATCATTCTGAAGCCTACGGTGGCCATTTTGCCTCCCAAAAGACCGCACATAAAGTCTAACATAGCGGCTTCTATTGGCCCACCGTGTTTAAAGATGCTTACGCTTTTTGCAAAACGTGCCAATGCTGTCAAAAGCTCGGTACAATTTCAAAAAGGAACTCTATGCCCTTAACCCCTATTATCACAATTGAAGTATTCGATTGTTG
This sequence comes from Hydrangea macrophylla, assembly GCA_033977485.1. Taxonomy (NCBI): domain Eukaryota; kingdom Viridiplantae; phylum Streptophyta; class Magnoliopsida; order Cornales; family Hydrangeaceae; genus Hydrangea; species Hydrangea macrophylla. The sequence goes on along the minus strand of CM066990.1, from coordinate 15,187,972 downwards.
GGGCATAGATTTTATGGGCCCATTTCCTAAATCAAATAACTGCGGGGTGAATCACAAGATCGTTCTAGCCTACCACCCACAAACAAACGGGCAGGCAGAGTTAGCTAACCGTGAAATCAAGCATATACTAGAAAAGACGGTTAGTTTCAATAGGAAAGACTGGGCTTATAAACTGATTGATGCTTTATGGGCGTATCGCACGGCCTTTAAGATAAATCTGGGAATGTCCCAATATAGGTTAGTGTACGGTAAGGCATGTCACCTTCCTGTTGAAATTGAGCACAAAGCATATTGGGTGACACGCTCATTAAACTTCGACATTAAAGAGGGAGGTCATCTCCAGAAACTCCAGTTGGCTGAACTGGAAGAAATACGTCGAGATGCCTATGATAATGCTAAACTCCACAAGGAAAGGTTGAAGGCTCGCCATGACAGAACGATTTTTCAAAAATCTTTCGAGCCTGGGCAGAAAGTTTTATTATACGATTCTCACCTTCATCTCTTCCCAAGAAAACTCCGATCTTAGTGGGCAGGACCCTTCATAGTCAAATCTGTCTTTCCATATGGGGCCGTCGAGTTATTTAATCCTAAGAACGACAGAACTTTTAAGGTTAATGGCCAAAGGTTAAAACCGTTCTTAGAGGATTTCCAACCCGAGGTCGAGCACATCCAATTGGATGAGCCCGACTATGCCTCAACCTAGAACGCTCGAGTGCGTTTTCACAATGTTGTTGTACTCTTTATTTTACTGCTTTTTCGTTTTGTTTTGTTCATTTGCTTATCTATTTTTGAGTGTGACCTCGATCGTAATCTGTTATTCTATTTTTATCTATCTCCTGCAGGCTGTTCAACATTAGAGATGATGATGTCCACTCAATTGGGTCATGGGCTGATTCAAAATATCATAACCCCCCTTGGACTGCCAATGAAATAGTATTCTGCTTTACTCCTTATCAAGGGCCAGGGGTAGAAGATGTCGTTGACTTAACCCAAGGATACATCCCATATAACCCTGCTCTCCTCCAGATCAATCATTTTGAGCACATGGAATTTCTTGAAGAGGAGGGAGAACCAGAGAGGTATGTTGTTTGGGAAGTCGATGATGCTCTGATGGAACAGTGGGAGAATGATTCAATGTGGGAACCGTGGGAAGAAGAAGATTTACAGGATGTGGTGTCGGAACGCCATAATGCTGTATTCACGTATGTTGATGACTTCCTTGTCGTTGAATCGGTTCCTTATATTTATGTGCACATGCATTATGTGTTGTTTCGGCTTCACTGCCCTCTACCTACTAGTGCACTTGGGTCTATTATGCCAATAGTGAGGTTAAATCTTGGTCACATTCTTTTCTCTTTTCATTTTTCTTTGTTTAATTCTTTCTGTTAGTTATTTCCTTTGTTCTAGTTGATTTATTTCTTCGTTTCCTTTTTGTTTTCCTTTGTCAGGGGTGTCACTATGAATCAAACGTTACTGCCGCTGTTCCTTCTACATCAGTTGTTCCACAGAATTGGACCATACATAAGGTCCCCGAGTACTCCGCCACTAGAGGAAAGTCTATTGCGAACTTACACGCCGTTATCGGTATCTCCATCCGGATCACCTCTCGCATGTGCGATCAATTCTTTGGAGAGTTCAGACTTGCTCAATGATGCCCTGGATGCTTTTCGGCTATTCTGGAAAAGGGAATCATCAAATTTGGACCCCACATTCAAAGCTTTAGCGGAGACAGAAGTTGTGGAAGAAGATATTTTCATGCTTGAAGAGTAGTGCTCCACTTCAATTGTATTCTGTCATTTAATCTTTCTTTCATCAATTGAAGTGTATTCCTAGACAGAGTTTGTTAGTTTCAGTTCCTTTTAATTTTTCTTTATCAACAAGGTTTTAAATACCATGTTGGGGGCAATAATATTGCAAAGGGATGCTTTTACAAAGTTTTATCTATAAAATTTTGCAATTTTCTATGGTAATGATGACTTTTTGGCTTACATGACCGGTCATTGAACTGTTTCATCATTTTCCTGTATGTCCAAAATAATGTTGGTTAGTTGGGGGTGTATAATTTCTCAATGTAGTCATATTGTAGAACTTCCAAGTTCGATCGATTGAACATATCTCGATCGATCGAGATAATCAAAACCTCGAGCGCTTCAACGGGCCTCAATCGATCGAACATTCGATCGAGACTTGTATTTAAACGAGGCGTCGTTTAGAAACTTGCTCAGTCTCTCTTTCTCTCCCTCACACTTGAGAGATCGGAGACATAGGAGGTTCATACAGTTTTGGACCCCCCCCCCCCACATACAACCGCATAAATTGAGGAGCACCTGGTTCCCCTGATCATCATTGGCATCGCCATCATCCTCTACTCAGTGCGTATCTCAAGGTTATGCCCCGAGAAACCCCCTCATTTTTCTTTTTAGTTCGTATTCTTTTGAGGCTGAGGAGCATGATTCTGAGGAAGAGGTGGATCCTAATGAGGAGGTTGCGAGATTTGAGTTGAGACAGCGTTCTCAGGCTTACGCCCAGGGAGAGTCTTCTTCGTCTGCGCCTCTCTCGATTGTTCACCAGTTGCTATTGGAGGAGAGAGAGAGGCCTGGATTAGAATCGAGGGCAAGGTAGATCACTTGACTGCTATGCTTACGATCCTGCTGGTCCAGCTAGGGTTCGATCCGTTCATACCCCGGTCTTCCCCTCTCCCTGCACCTCCACCACCCACCATTGGTCCGTCTTTTTCTGGTCCTACCGTTCCCTCTGCATCTTCCACTCTACCTGTACAGATTGATCCTATAGCTCCATCCACATTGGCGACACCACCTGCCACTAAGACACCACTTCCACCACCTCTTGTCGTGGCTGACACATCATTATCTACACCTGCTGCCACGATTGCGATTGATCCTGCAACAACTACTACTGTTGTTGAGGGAAGTGGTGGGGATGCTCCAAATGTGCTGATTGAGATATTATCTGACGTCGCCGATGATGCCTAGCCATTTATTTTTGCTCCTACTTTTCTTATGGTTGTTTGGATGTTGGAGTTGTTTGATATTTTGTTTTGTTTGGTTTGGTGGACATGTTGGACTTTTGGCTATTTTGGTTATTTTTGGTTGGTGTAGGTATTTTGGACATTAGTTTTTATGGATTATATTATCACTGCTCTGTTATTTTACTCTATTATCTTTCTGGTGATTAGTTCTGTTTGGATCTCATGCTTCATTTCATATCTTATTTGATCTTTGCTGCTTGGAGTTTGTATGCTTTCTGTACAGATTGTTACACTTGCGGTTATTACGATACTTTATCAGGTGATATCTCTCTATCTATTTTTGAAATCAGCTTCTGAGGACATTGTTATTTTCAGTTGGGGGTGGGATGTAGATAGATAATCACCTGTGCATATTTATACTTAGCAATCTGGATCACCGTACTGCACGTCATACAATCTCGATTAGAAGTTTTTTTGAAAAAAAAAATAAAAAATTTTTGTGCAAATGTTAAAGTTAAAATTTAGAACGATTAAGCAAGTTTTACATTAAATTGGTAGAATAACTCTAAATACTCACTCCTATTCAGCTGTTATCAAGCAATGACACAGCCATTTTATTTCATCCTTTTATGAATTAAGTTCACGCGTGTTTTTAGTTTCTCTAGGATGAATGCATATGTTGACCATTCTTGTATCCAAATCATTTGTACGTGTTAAATAGCTATGCAGAAAACTTAAAATAAGAGTTAACACGAATTTCGTACTTTAAGGAATAAAGTAGTGGAAACTAGTTACCCTTAGTGAGCTTTTGAATCCAATCTTCAATTTTTGAGGGAATTATCACATTATTCGAAATGTTTTTATTGAATAAGCGTATTAAATTCGTTGAATAGTCTCTAATTCTTCATTTTGGCTGCTTAGTAGAGGAGAACGTTAAGGATTTACCAACGAAACTCAATGAACATTGATGTGTAAAAATTAAGAAGTTGAGGAAATGATTTAAGCCATCGTTATTTGCTCCTTACTTTCCATTTACCTGTATCAACATCCCAGAATATGCATTGTTCTCAACACGACACCTAGTAAATAATGCCAAATCCATTATGAAATTCTAAATCCCTAATCTTATACTTTGACCTCAATACACCCCATTGCTCATCCAATGTGATTTAAATTGTTGAAGTATGTTATGAGGAGGGAGTAGTTGTGGGAGGGCCCGCATAAAAGAGAAAAGGAAAGAAGATGGAGTCCAGGTTAAAAATAAATAAAAAAAATAAATAGAGGATGGTTGGAATGTAGTGAAGAAGAAATTACTAAACTCAATCACATGCTAAAGATGTGCGATTTCTTACCCTTTCATTGCTATCCTACTAAATAAAAAACCGAAAAGTCTAAGCCTTAATGATTTTCAACAACTTAGTTTAAATACGAATGTGTATTTTGAGTTATCCATGGTATTTCGCTCCTCTAGTAAGTAGTATTCCTTTCCTGAGACTTTGCACTCTAAATGTTTGTATTTTGTAGAGTAGAGTATGAAAGCATTAGTATCCGAAAGATCACTCCTATCAAAGCTTTCATACCATGTGCGATCACTATCAACCAAGTTTCTGTGAGGTGTTCATTTTTGAGTGTCAAACCATGTGAGAATTGAGTAGAAACTACAAGTTCTGAGAGTATGATATTCTAAACAACTCTTACTATAGTTTGATGTATAGTTGTTAATTTCATACACACACGGATACATGGATGTGATGCATAGGTTATTTTTATCTTGGTGACATGAAGAGTATGTGTATTTCTTTCATGGTTTGAATGAGGATGATATGTTTTGTAGAGCTAAATTAATAGTTGAATAGAAGAGAGTGCTTAGAAGCTATTCTATATCTTTTTGAGCTTAAAATTGGAGAATTTTGTGGGTATATTCACTGCAAACCCTCACGAGTCAACACTCATCCACTAGGGGGAACCTAGGGGTTTAACGGCTTGTTGCATTTGCTAAATGCAACCGCGATTCCTGCGAAAGTGAGTTAGGTAGTTTCTTTTTATTTAGATTAGTTTGATTTGGTTTTAATGTGTTTTATTTTAATCATTGTAGTATTAGTTTAGCTTGTTTTATTTTCGCTTTATTGCTAGGGACTAGCAAATTGCTAGTTGGGGGTTGTGACAAGCGGGGGTACTTGTAAAATACAATCGCGCTAAAAGAAGAAAATACACTAATTTAGTCTACAATTCCCTTGCATTTTTGTAATTTGAATTACAACACCAGTTTCCACACATTATGATTAATCTATGATAAGTTGTGTGTTTTAGCTGTAATTTGTGCAGATTACTGTTGCTGTGTGAAGAATTGGAAGATAATGATAAAAGGAAGTGCTTGGTTTCAATACAGACATTTCAAAGCTGTAATACAGAGTTTGAGCAATCGAAGAGGTCTCAAGCGATCGAGGTTTCGATCGATCGAATGCAGTTCAAGCGCTCGAAGATCCCAAAAGTTTAATCGATCGAGAGATGTTCGATCGATCGAACATGGTTTTTATCAGATTTTACGCGCACGCAACAAAGATGGATTTTTAACCCTAAGCATTAGGTTTTTAGTATATATATATTCGTATTGTACACGTCCAAAGGGACACCTTCTTTTACTTTTATCAGTTTTATAGAGAGAAAAGAGAGTTTTCTTCCTGTTTTGTAGGGTTTTCAACGATTATTGGGATTGTAGTGTGGATTCTCTTAGTTTAATCAAAGTTCTTTAAAGGTTACTCTTTATTGTTTCATTTGCATTCTGCACGTAGTTTATAGTAGTATAATCTGTTATCTCTTAGTTTTGCATGTTAGGTAGTTTAAATCTTTAAGTTTCCAAAGATTACATGATTAAATCCCAACCAAACAACACATTAATGAATCTTTACGTTGAAAACACATCTGAGACTCTTCAGACTATGTCTGAGTAGTCCCCAGGTTGGGAGATCACGATAAAACTGTGATCTTAAGCCTCTGCCATGTGGCAGAATAATTCCTGTGTTCGATCGATTGAGGTTAGTTCGATCGATCGGACCAGAGACATTGTCAATCGATCAAAGTCATTTCGATCGATCGAGAGATGAAGATGTTCGATCGATCGAAAGCGCGTCGATCGATCGAACTCTCTGATTCTTGAAAACATTCTATGTAGTATTTCTAGACTTTCTGTTTTGCTGATTTGTTATCAAACTGTCCCCAAACGCTCAGTTTGTCTAAGCAGTCTGTAAACTTAAAGCCTTAAGGCATTTTTCTTCATTATCTTTTGCAAACCACCCTCAATGCTAACACCATTGTAGGTTTGAGTCTTAACTATTGTTTTAAACCACTTTTATGTGTTTCAAACTTAATTGTGATGACATAGTCCCGGGCATGAAAGGGCTATGGATTCTTTATCCTAAGAGAAATACGGAATACTATTGAGGATGTACTCCATTGAGCTTCAACGTAATTGCATGATAGAAGGCTAGGTCGCGGTGGATTCGTGTAATCCCAACATTCCCTTTTATTAAGAAAAAACACGTTTTAAAATATCGCTTTAATTTGTTAGTTAGTCGTTAGATTAATTTAGTTTAATTGCTTTATCTTTGGTAGTTGATAAACCGTGGAACTTTGTGTTCTACATCCCTTTAAAGTATTGATTTTTATTTTCCTTTTTAGAGATTAATCTAGGTATTTAGTTTAACACCTTCGCTGTGGGATCGACTTGGACTTAACCAGATTACTACTTACACGATTACCTATACTTGGGTACAGCACACAAATGCACACAGAAAAATTCTCGTGTCAAAGGCCTTTACCTACCGCTCCATTCTATTGCCCGAGATGCGCTCATCTACCTCGGGATCTCCCCAGGGCAGCTCGCCCCGAATGGTTGGCGTTATCTGATGGTGTCCATCTCCTTGTGGCCCCATGTCCTCTGGTACGAGCTTACCCTGTAGGAGTTCTTTTGGACCCACCGGCCATTCCAAGTTCACGGTGAGTCCGGCTTCTTCTCGCTTAGGGCCAGGCAGGGGCGGAAGATGATAGTCAACTGTCCGAGCAATAATAAGGGGTGGAAGAAGAAATTCTTCCAAGTATCCACCCTAGGGCTATGTGAAAAGGCACCGGGTGTGCAGTTGAGGACCTCCTGGGCGGGGAAGTTGAGGAGTAAGCCCAATCACTTTCCTTTCATGATTAATCTCTTTATTTTACCACGACTAACCCATTTGTACTTTTTCTTTGCAGTGGGGTCAATTGACTCGCCCAGTCTTCCCGATGAGTGCCAAGCGAGGATCTTGTCTTTGGTGGAGGACCCAACATACATCAATAAGGTGCTAACTCGATCGAGAGACCCGAAGGTTTCTTACGAGCCCACGCATCGCTTCGAAGCTCCCATATTTCTGGCGATCATTCCTGGTAAATTCTATTACTTGACTTTCCGGTTACTTTTGTTTTTATTTGGCACTTTGCTGAGCTCTCATGCGCACTTCCCCGATTTTACAGAAATGGCTCCCAACAGCGCGGCGGCTCTGAAGGAAAAAGAGGCGGCCCTGATGGCTCGGGCCGACTAGAAGAGGAAGAAGCAAGACCCCACCGAGGGCCAGCCCCTCAAAAGGATCTCCCGGGGGATCTCGATTCGGGCAAACAAGGAGGCTGTTGCGACCTTGACTCCCGATGTTACTATCGCCGCACCATCACCTCTTCTTCCCGTCGCCAAGCCGTCCAGGGTCTCCTTCCCCAGCATAGATGAGACGGCTCACGCGGGTCCCTCCTCAAGGCCGACGGTCGAGACGGCGGACGACGTCAGCGAAAGGGTCCGGCCCGGGCTACTACAGAGTTAGGTAGACAAATGCACTCTGCTGAGACTTGAGGCCATAATCGATTGGCTCTAGAGCATCAGCCATATGGTAAATCATTTTGTAACATGAGCATTAGCCATTCTTCCATATGTATACTGACATTGTTTTGATCTTGCAGGTTGGCTGCATTGCGGCAGGGGCTGAAACTACCCTTCTCGGTGTTGCGGAGAGGTTGGCCGCTGCGGAGGCCGCCTTGTCGGTGGAGAAGGCTGCCCAGGAGTCCACGGAGTTTGCTCTCTCCGTGGAGGAGGAAAAGTCCCGGGACGCTGAAGCCAAGGATGCCGAGGAGGAGTTTGAGGCAGGATTCCTTACTGGCTACGCAGATTTGGCTAAGCGGGATACTGCCGACCACCCCGAATGGGACCTGTCTGGCTACTCGTGGGCAGAGTCTAATTACTGGAAGGAGGGCCAAGCTGACGCCGAGGTCGTTGCTGAAGCTGCACCGATCGGGTACCCTGCTCCGGAAGAGCAGGCCGCTTGGGAGGAAGAGTTGGTCCTCATGGACAACCCATGAGTACATACCTTTTTTTTTTTTTTGGGGGAAGGCTACTATAATTACCCCCCAGGCAGTGTACATATTTTTGTAATTAATGAAAAGGCCCTCGAGGCCAATTTTCTTTCCATTAACTACTTACTATTATCTGCACTTTGCCTGTTTGTAATTGCTAGTATCCGCCCGATTTTTAACCGACCTAAGCCCCTGCCTTAGCAAATGGTTTAGGACCATAACCAGTAGAACACCTGGTCTTCTCGACTTGTTTTAAAGGTAATTGCCCTGTGTACCATAGGAACTTGTCCTGTTTAGCGTTCGGGATGTCCTGGTATATTATAGGAGTATCCTGTTTTATCGTCCGGGATGTCCCGGTGTGTTAGAGTATCCTGTTTTACTGTCCGGGGGTATCTATCTCTGATCACTGTAAGTACTTAGGAATGTCACGATTCTAAGTTCTTTTAGTGACCGGTGTGATTTCCTGGTCTGGCCTAATATTCCCCTGCCCCCCAAGCATTTTGCTAAGGCGGGAGTGCAGGAGTGAGTGGCCGTAGGAAACTGACCTGGAACATGGGTGGTTGCAGGGTCCTTTGAAGCTTGCCATCGTCAGCCACCTAGGGGTTTTCCCCCATCATCGGTTGGACCTAAGCGAAGCCTGTGCCTCGGGGGTGACCCCGAGGTCTTTTGTGCCTGGGTTCGGAGCCCGAGGTCTTTTTTACCTTGGTTTTTAGCCAAGGTCTTTCATGTCTCGGGGTTAGGCCCAAGGACTTTTCTGCGTTGAACGGGATACTGACAGGAGTAAATTTGCAAAGGAAACTATTCAATTTTATTGAAAAACAAAAATTTATAGCGGTTGCTCAATTAGAGCTACAAATTTTTTTTTCCCTACCAATGCTAAATTGCCCGTGGCCAGGTGCTACTGATAGTACTTGCGGAGGTGTTGCACATTCCAAGGATGAGAGAGTTCGTGCCCGTCCAGGCTCTGCAGCCAATAAGTTCCCAGTCGGTTGACCCGGGTTATTAATACGGGCCTTCCCAGTTTGGCCCCAATTTTCCATGGCTCAGGATTCGGGTGGACTGGTTCACTGCCTTAAGGACGAGGTCTCCCACTTGAAAATTGCGATGCTTCACCTTGCTATTGTAATATCGCGAGATCCGTTGCTTGTAGGTTGCCACCTTTAGATAGGCTCGGTCTCTTCTTTCCTCCATCGGATCCAGTTCTGATCTGAGAGCGCCTTCGTTGTCTGGCACACTGAAATTCGCCACCCGATACATAGGCAACCCGAGCTCTGTGGGGACCACCGCCTCGAATCCATAGGTTAAAGAGAACGGCATCTCACCTGTTGTCGCTCGGGGTGTAGTGTGGTAGGCCCACAGGAGGGTTGGCAGTTCTTCAGCCCACATCCCTTTGGTGCTTTCAAGCCTTGTTTTGATTGACTGTAGGATTGTTCGGTTTGTCACTTCGGCTTGACCATTGGCTTAAGGGTGCTCAGGGGAGGAATAGTGATTGAGTATCCCATAGCCCGAGCAGAATTGCCTGAAGATAGGGTTGTCGAATTGTCTGCCGTTATCGCTGACCAGGACCCGGGGGATGCCGAACCTACTGAGGATATTCCTTTCCACGAAGCTTTCCATTTTCTGTTCGGTTATTATTGCCAAGGGCTTGGCCTCTGCCCATTTGGTGAAGTAATCAACAGTGATGATGGCGAACTTGACCTGTCCTTTTTCCATCGGCATGGGACCGACAATGTTAATACCCCACTGGGCGAACGGCCAGGGGCTATGGATTGGTGTCTGGAGCTCTCCCGGTTGGTTGATCATAGGGGAGTATCTTTGACACTTATCGCACCTTTTGACGTACTCTTGAGAATCCCGGGCCATGGTTGGCCAGTAGTACCCTTGCAATAGGGCCTTTCTGGAGCGTGCCCGGCCTCCGATGTGATTCCCGCACACTCCTTCGTCGATTTCAAACAATACTGCTTGGACCTGTGCGGGGTGGACACAGTGGAGGTACGGGATAGAGAATCCCCTCTTATAGAGGATGTCGTCAACAAGATGGTATCAGACCTCCCGGTACTTGACCCGGTGGGCCTCTTCTTTCTTGTCTGGTAGCGCACCTGTTGTCAAGAATGCCACGATCGGGTCCATCCAACTGGGTCCCAGGGTGACTGGATCTACTTCCATGCCTTCTGAGTTCGTCATACTGGGCTCGGATAGATATTCTATCCTTATCCCGGGCAAGTCTGACTCAGAAGATGAGGCAAGGCGGGCCAACCGGTCGGCCTTGGTGTTTTCTTTTTTGGGTATCTGCGTGATGGAAAATCCCCGGACCTTCTTGGAAACCGCTCGAACACGGGCCAAATAGGCTACCATGTTGTCTTCCCGCACTTCATACTCTTGGTTGACCTGATTGATCATGAGCTGGAAATCGCTGTATCCCTGGACCTGTTATGCACTCATAGAAGTGGCCAATTGTAATCCGACCAATAGGGCTTCGTATTTAGCCTCGTTGTTGGAGGCACGGAACCCAAACCTTAGCGAGTACTCGAGTTGGATACCGTCGGGGGTAGTTAGGATGATTCCTGCCCCACTGCCTTGCTGATTCGATGAGCTGTCCACGTGCAGTACCCAGGTAGGGATGTCACCCTGTAGCCCGGGTGGTAGGGTCAGCGACTCAAACTCTTCAACCGGGTCTTCTGGATACATAAACTCAACCAGAAAGTCTGCTACGGCTTGTCCCTTAATGGTCGTCCGGGGTCGGTAGACCACTTCAAATTCTTCCAACTCCAAGGCCTACTTAACGACCCTCCCGGACGTGTCGGGCCGACTTAGGATCCTGCAGAGAGGTTGGTCTGTGAGGACCATAATGACATGGGCCTGAAAGTACGGACGGAGCCTTCGGGCCGAGGTGATGAGGGCGAATGCCAGCTTTTCGATACGGGAGTATCTGCTCTCTGGCCCTTGGAGCGGCCGGTTGGTATAATACACTGGGAACTGTATCCCGTGCTTTTCTTGAATGAGTACCGAGCTAACCGCTAGGGGCGACACTGCCAAGTATAAGAACAATTCTTCCCCTGACACGGGTGTTGAGAGTAGAGGAGGGGACGCCAAGTACTTCTTGAGTTCCTGGAATGCCTCTTCACACTCTTCTGACCACTAAAACGCCTTGCGGAGGATTTTAAAGAATGGCAGGCACCAGTCGGTAGCTCGGGAGACAAATCTGTTTAATGCGGGCACCCGTCCGGTTAAGCTCTGAACCTCCTTCGTCGATTTGAGCGACCGCATGTTGATGATGGCTTGGATCTTTTCGGGGTTTGCCTCAATCCCCCGTCTGTTGACTAGATGGCCCAGAAATTTCTCGGACAAGACGCCGAAGGTGCATTTGGCCGGGTTCAACCTCATCCCAAATTTTCTCAAAATGCTGAAGGCCCCACCAGATGCTCAAGGTTGTCAGACTCGTCCCGGCTCTTGACCAGCAGATCATCCACGTACACTTCCATAGACTTCCCGATCAGGTCCTTGAACATGTAGTTGACCAGGCATTGGTAGGTGGCTCCGGCATTCTTGAGGCTGAATGGCATAACCTTATAACAATATGTCCCCTGGTCAGTGATGAATGCAGTCTTCTCTTCATCCCTGGGGTACATGCTAATCTGGTTGTACCACGAGTAGGCATCCACGAACGAGAGGAGTGAGTGACCAGCCGTGGAATCCACAAGGAGGTCTATCCTGGGCAGCGGATAGCAATCCTTGGGGCAGGCCTTATTCAAGTCGGTGAAGTCCACGCACATCCTCCACTTCTTGAGTTCCTGGAATGCCTCTTCACACTCTTCTGACCACTGAAACGCCTTACGGAGGATTTGAAAGAATGGCAGGCACCGGTCAGTAGCTCGGGAGACAAATCTGTTTAATGCGGGCACCCGTCCGGTTAAGCTCTGAACCTCCTTCGTCGATTTGAGCGACCGCTGGATCTTTTCGGGGTTTGCCTCAATCCCCCGTCTGTTGACTAGATGGCCCAGAAATTTCCCGGACTAGACGCCGAAGGTGCATTTGGCCGGGTTCAACCTCATCCCAAATTTTCTCAAAATGCTGAAGGCCCCACCAGATGCTCAAGTTGGTCAGACTCGTCCCGGCTCTTGACCAGCAGATCATCCACGTACACTTCCATAGACTTACCGATCAGGTCCTTGAACATGTAGTTGACCAGGCATTGGTAGGTGGCTCCGGCATTCTTGAGGCTGAATGGCATAACCTTATAACAATATGTCCCCTGGTCAGTGATGAATGCAGTCTTCTCTTCATCCCTGGGGTACATGCTGATCTGGTTGTACCACGAGTAGGCATCCATGAACGAGAGGAGTGAGTGACCAGCCGTGGAATCCACAAGGAGGACTATCTTGGGCAGCGGATAGCAATCCTTGGGGCAGGCCTTATTCAAGTCGGTGAAGTCCACGCACATCTTCCACTTCCCGCTACTTTTCTTAACAAGTATCACATTGGCTAGCCAGTCGGGGTAGCAGGCTTCTCGTATGCAGTGGGCTTTGAGGAGCTTCTCGACCTCCTCACTCACTGCTTTCTGTCTCTCGGGGGCATGCCCCGTCTCTTCTGCTTCACCGGCCGGAAGTCTGGGTCGATGTTGAGCCGATGCGACATTACCCGGGGATCAATCCCGGGCATATCTTCATGGCACCAGGCGAATACATCTTGACTCTGTTGCAGGAATTGGATCAGCTTCTCCCTGAGGCGGGGCTCCAGCAGGGTGCCGATGCTGACCGTTCGGTCTAGGAATTATGGGTCTAGCGTCACTTGCTCCAATTCTTCAATCGGGCCCACTCTATCATTCTGGTCCCTCGGGTCCATCTCCTAGACGTTCAACGCCTCAGTGATGACTCACCGCCGGAGGGAATTAACATAGCAACTCCGGGCGGTTGCTTGATCTCCATGGAGGCTCCCGGGTCAGTGAGGAGTCGGGAACTTAACCGTCAAACAATGAGTGGACACGACGGCCCTGGCTTTGTTGAGTATAGGCCTACCGAGGATGACATTGTAGGCAGATGGGGCCTCCACGATCATAAAATTTGCCAGAAGGGAGGTCTGCTGAGGGTAAGTTCCCATAAGTACGGGAAGCTCTACAGTACCGAGAGGTTGGGTGCTTGATCCATTAAAACCTACCAGGGGAGTAGAAACTGGTCGGAGGCGATCCCTGGCTATCCCGAGCTGATCAAACGCTGCCACGAACATGATGTCGGTCGAGCTACCAGTGTCTACCAACACCCTCTTGACCACGTAATTGGCTATGGAAAGCATCACAACCAACGGGTCATCATGGTGGCAGTGGACGCCCTGCAAATCGTCGGAGGTGAATGTTAGAACATCAGTTGGCAGGGAGCCAGTAGATTGGACCTGCCAGACATTCGCCTGGGATGCCCGAGCATGCCTCTTCTGTGCCGACTGTGAGTCCCCGCCGCCTGACGTTCCTCCGGAGATCACATTGATTTGACCGAGAGACTATATTTGACCGGGAGCTCGGGCTCCTTGCGCAGGCCGTCCATCTGTTGCGACGTACTCTGCAAGATGACCTTGCTCGATCAATTTTTCAATTGCTATCTTTAATTTGAAGCAGTCCTCTATGTTGTGGCCGTGATCTCTATGGAAACGGCAAAACTTATCCCGATTCCTCTTCCCGGGTGGGGCTTTGAGCTTTGCCGACTGTTGAAGTAACCTCTGTGCCTTAGCGGCCGCCATGACCTCATGGATTGGTCAGGACAGAGGCGTGAAAGCAATTTGGGGCTGATCCTGACTTCCTCTCTGCTGGTCTTGCTTGAGTTTTTTAACCGGGTCCTTCTCAGAGTCCTCACGCTGCCGTTTGGCTATTGGAGACTCGTCTCTCGCAAATCCAACGCGTTTGGACTTGAGGAACTCTTCCGTGTCTATATACTTTTCGACCCTCTCTGAGAGCTCCACAAAGGTTTCCGGTCGGTCTCGATGGAACGATGTAGCAACCTTGGTGTGTTGAACTCCCAAGCAGAAGGCCATGATGGCTGTTGTTTCATTCAAATTGCGGATCTGGAGCCTCTGCTGATTGAAGCCATCCATATACTCCCTTAGGGATTCACCCTTCCGCTGTTTGACAGTCAAAAGCTCAGTATCCAGCTGCGACCGGTCGAGCATCCCTATGAATTGGCTGATGAACATCTTGCTCAGTGTCTTGAAGTCATCAATCGTTCGGGGCTTGAGGGCGTGTAACCACTGCACTGCTGGCCCCTTGAGAGTGCTAGGGAAGGCCAGGCACAGCAATTCGTTGACAGTGGTGACCAACGCCATCTGGGCCCTATAGGTGCAGATGTGGTCCACTGGGCTCCCAGTCCAATCATAAGAATTGAGATGCGGTGGCTTGAACTTTCGTGGGATGGAGAAGCCGATGACCTGAGCAGTATAGGGTGACTCGGTCTCCGTGTTGGTATGGTCAGGGTGTTGTTTGCGGCTCAATTTCTCGATCTATTTTTCAAACCCTGGATTTGAGCACTCACGTCTTCCCGCCCGGTCTTCCTGTCAATGTCCGAGCGGTAAGTCGGATCCGATGACGAGGCTTCCTCTTTGAAGTGTGTTGACTTCGGGGATAGAACCCGGCTCCGGCTCTGGGTAATCGTATGCCTGAGATCCCCCCGGCTCTAGGCTGGAGGGTCCTGGGCTGATTCCCGGGGCTTTGGCCCTGATCCCTCCCCCTGGTGGCACGGAGCCTGTTAATGATGTCTCTGGCATCTTCTGCCCGAAGAGGATTGGTACGGGCTCGCCGCCTGAGGCGCCTGGGCGCTTTGCTATGGTCACCATCCAAGGCATGCTCCCAATCCGACGGGGATACCGGCGCCGAGTGGGTATGGTTCCGGACTCTTGCGTGCTCCCGGTCGGGGGCACTCTTCCCGATCTGGTACTCTGATTGAGGGTGCTTCTCCTATAAGGACAGCAGCGCTTGGATTTGCTGTTGGGTCTGTTGTTGGCCTTCCAAGAGTTGCGCGAGTGCCACTGTCATCTGCTCGGAGGTCATGGAAGCGGCCTGCTACTCGAGCTGCAGGTTCTCCTGACTGGTTGGGGTAGTAACTTTCTTACCCGTCTTTGGCGGCATGCATGTTGATCAGTCAAGAATTTGTTGGTGAAAAACTTTGTCATTTCCCACAGACGGTGCCAAACTGATGATGCCGAAAATTGGTAAGAAGGATCTAAAGAGAGAAAAGACACAAGTAAGTTATATGTGGTTCGTCCCCGTTAACAAGGTGACCTACGTCCACGGTTGTGTCTGTGCGCGTTCACTAGCAGATCACCGGCGGGCCTGGTGAGCCAACAAAGAGGGGCGGCACTACCAGTAATACCGGCCGGGTATATGCGTACAATGGTGAATTCTGCGTTCTATGCTTGTTAGCTAGAGAGTTCTCCGAATCCCTGTAGACAGGGTAGGTGAGCTCTTTTATAGGTGCAAGAGTCCACCCATACATGGTAAGCTAATCAAATTAGGAAGCCTAATTTGATTACAATTTATTTGCATGATTTGGGGAGAGTTTCCTAAGCAGTTTAGAAAACTGCCACATTCCCTCTTGCAGTCTTGCAGCTGGTTTAGGAAACTGCTGGTTAGGCCAGGTCCACGAGATGCCGCGGCCTTTCGTGCCCGGCCCGTTGGCACAAACCGGGCGGTCCTGACGAACACCTCAGGATCGCTGGGCTATTTGCGCCATTACCGAAGTAACCAGCACCTCCTGGTGACGTGGTATACTGACTTCATGACTGGATAATCTTGGACATATCACATTGCATCCATGCAAGATTTGGAGGTTTTTGTGACTCCTAATCTAAGAAGATCATAAGGAATGAAATCGATCACCCGTTCATGCTCCCCCTCAATCTAATCTTCCTTTCTCATCCGTCCTGGGGATTAAGAGATTTGTTTTTTCTCAAAGATTACCATGCATCATACTAGCTTGCTAAGCATATTTTGGTTTCTTTGATTATTTGTTTCAAGAACAACTTATGTCCCCCTTTAGATTAAGATAACTTGATTACTTGATATGTGATTAGAAGGTTTTTCCTAGGTTCTTTTGTGTGATCTTTCACCTTTACATTGTGTGATATTTGGCTTAGATCTTATGAATGATGTCTTATCTTTTGATCTTCTATTTCAAGATTCTTATGTGATGTAATATACTATCATAGTATTAATTGTCGAACCAAACATAGTATAAGATGATTACTTGGATACTAATTGAGGCCCGTCGAGAGACGGGGCGAGTTGAGGGTGTTTTAGTCGTGACAAAGGCTCCTTCCTCTCTTGTACCAAAAGCCCGAACCAAGTTCTTTGGTTATGAAAGGCCGGTGCCCTTTATCCGTTTGGGTGAGTAAAAATTAGGTTTCTTGGTTCCTTAAAGACCAAGTGGAGACTCTCTATCTGTTTTCAATAGACCTTTTTCTTTCCTTTTCAAAGCAATCTCAATCAAAACAAGAGGTGGAATTCTGCGTGTCTACAATGTTCTTAGTACTATATGTGGATGAGATCTTGCTAATCGGAAATGATATGGGGGTATTATCTTCTGTAAGGGTATGGTTGTCTAGTCAATTCGATACGAAGGACTTGGGAGAAGCCGGTCACATCCTAGGGATCAAGCTTATGCGAGATCGCAAGAATCAGATGTTGGGCTTGTCACAAGGCACTTATGTCGACAATATTCTTGCAAGGTTTAACATGCAAGATTCCAAGAAGGGATTCCTACCCTTCTGACATAGAATTACTCTATCCAAGGATCAGTGTCCTAAGACACCTAATGAGATAGAGAAGATGAAGGTAGTTCCTTATACCTCGGCAGTAGGAAGCCTAATATTGCTATGCTATATACTAGACCTGACATCTGCTTTGCTGTTGGCATGGTTAGTAGATACTAGTTTAATCCAGGGCAAGAACATTGGACTGCGGTGAAAAATATTCTCAAGTACCTGAAAAGGACTCAAGACTATATGTTAGTTTACCAAGCAGATAGTCTTGTACGCATTGGGTACACAGATTCTAATTTCATGTCAGATAGGGATTCCAAAAAGTCTACCTCAGGATATGTGTTTACCCTAGAAGGTGGAGCCATTAGTTGGAGAAGTATCAAGCAGTCGTGTATTGCTGATTCCACCATGGAAGCCGAGTATTTGGCTGCTTCGAAAGCCGCTAAGGATGCCGTTTGGCTCAAAAACTTCCTTATAGATCTAAGAGTAGTACCTGCGGTACAATCGGCTATTACCCTTATACGATAATAGCGGAGCGGTTGCTAACTCAAAGGAACCTAGGGCACATAAGAAGGGAAAACACATTGAGCATAAGCATCACCTGATAAGAGAGAGCGTGCAAAGAGGTGATGTTGAAGTGACCAAGATAGCATCAGCAAATAACTTGATAGATCCTTTCACCAAGAGCATATCGGCCAAGACTTTTGATAGTCATGTAGAAGGGATAGGAGTGAGGTATGTCGCATCATGGCTTTGAGTCTAAGTGGGAGATTGTTAGGGATATATACTAAAAGCCATGCTTTATGTAGTTGATTTATTATTCATTTAATAAAATCAATTAATCAATTTTTATGAGAATCTGTGTGGGCAATATTTGTATTATATTATTTATTTAATATTATGCATGTGTGTCTTTCATTCTACATATTAGGTGGTTTGGTGTGTAGAATTCGGCTTACATACGGAAGATCAGACCATCGGATCTTGTAGAATGTAAGATTTTGGTTTACAGTCTTAGATGGATTGGACAAACCATCGGTAGAGGACTGCAGCATGGTGTTGTAGTTGGTTTGTCTTGACTGCGGGAAACGGTATAGTTTCAACTCACCATGCTGGTACACTTTGTGTATTAAGCAGGACCGACTTGGAGTAATTATCTTTATACTAATTTATAAGATAATTAATACCTCATGACTATTATAAGTGCTTATGCTCTAAATCCTAAGTTAATTTATAGACACGTACATTTGATATTTACACTTTGATCCCTAAAAGGGTGAGATCCTTAAATGGGTCAATATCTCATTGGATTGGGTGACAAAATAAATTGTGTGGTGGATATTAATTAATGATGGAATCCATGTCTCAATTTTGGGATTGATGATATCCCCTTGAGAAAGCTTATAAGTTTTGATTATGTCAAACCCTGCAGGTGGATTTTGTATCCGACATATCAGATAAGTTAAGCAGAGGATCTCAAGGAATTTTAAGAGATTAATTAAATATGATTGTCAGTAATTATATTTAATTAATGGACATCTGTAATCTTAATATGGGGAGATAATAAGCATTTAATAACATGGAGCTCGAAAAATATTTTTGAGATAAGGGTAGGAGTGCAATTATAATTCTTTAGTGGTATGGATTATAATTTATGGAAATAGGAATCTGATTCAGTTCGAATTAGGGTTTCCTAATTCTATAAGGAAGCCTATTCCTTATTGACTTCTTATGGTCCCTTTCGTAGCCTATATATATGCTGCTTTTGCTCTCTCCTCAGTTTCCGTTTTTCCATCAAGAGCATTATAACTCTAAATAGAAAAGAGAGCGTACAAAGAGAGAGCAGAAATATAAAGGATTTCGAAGGAGTCCACACTCAGTTCAATATTTTGGCAGCAAAGGAATATAGTAGAAGATCGTGAGCTGTTATTGAGCCCGTGTTCTCGATTCGTCTACTACAGCAATCCGTTCTAGCAGTTTAAGGTAACCCTAGTTCCGCCCTTGTAGGGTTATTGTAGTTTTCACGTAATTTTCTGCAGTACCAACTTATATGCGCTGTCAATGAATTCTGGGAAAACAGTTCCTAACAATTAGATCACCAGATGGTCCATTATGGAAAGAAGCAATCAAGAGTGAAATTGATTCTATCCTACAAAACCATACTTGGGAACTAGTAGATCTTCCTCCTGGTTGTAAGCCATTGGGTTACAAATGGATTTTTAAAAAAAGAAAATGAAGGCGGATGGCACTATTGATAAATATAAGGCAAGGCTTGTCATTAAAGGGTATAGACAAAAGGAGGGTCTAGACTACTTTGATACGCATTCTCCTATTACGAGAATAACATCCATTCGTATGATTATTGCGATCGCAGCTTTACGAGATCTTGAAATACATCAAATGGATGTTAAGACTGCCTTCTTACATGGAGATTTGAATGAAGAAATCTACATGGAACAACCTGAAGGATTTTCTGCTCTAGGGCAAGAAAATAAAGTATGTAAGCTTGTCAAATCATTGTATGGCTTAAAGCAAGCTCCAAAACAATGGCATGAAAAATTTAACAATGCTATTCTCTCTAGTGGATTTAAAATCAATGAGTGTGATAAATGTGTTTATGTCAAAGACACGAATGAAGGCTATGTCATCTTATGTCTATATGTTGATGACATGCTCATAGTGGGTAGTAATGATAAGATCATTAAATCTACTAAGAAAATGTTTTATTCTAAATTTGACATGAAAGATATGGACTTGCTGATGTTATATTGGGCATCAAGATCTCTAAAAATACAAATGGACTTGTTTTGTCATAGTCACATTATATAGACAAGATTCTAGAGAAGTTCAACAAGTCTGATACTAGTGTAGCCAGGACGCTTGTGGACATAAGTCTACACCTATCTAAGAATACTGGTGAGAGTGTTTCTGAACTAGAATATTCTTGAGTGATAGGAAGTTTGATGTACCTAATGAGTTGTACACGGCCTAACATTGCTTATTCAGTTACTAGACTGAGTAGATACACTAGTAATCCTAGTGTTGAACACTGAAAAGGGATAGTAAGGGTACTGCGGTACTTACGATATACACGTGATCAGGGATTGCACTACTTGAGATATCTAGTTGTATTAGAAGGATACACTGATGCAAACTGGATATCCGATATGAAAGATTCAAAATCTACAAGTGGATATGTTCTCACGCTTGGTGGTGTAGGTGTGTCATAGAAATCTTCAAAACAAACTTGTATTGCTAGATCGACAATGGAATCTGAATTCATTGCGCAAGACAAGGCGGTTGAATGGCTTTCCCATTTTGTAGAATTCCTAGATGGTCAAAACCTGTGCCAGCTATTTACATACACTACGATAGCCAATTTGCTATTGGAAGGGCACAAAGTAATATGTATAATGGTAAGTCTAGACATATTCGTTGTAGACACAATACCATTAAACAACTACTCTCAAGTGGGGTTGTCTCGATTGACTATGTAAAGTCAAAGGACAATATTGAGGATCCGCTAACCAAAGGGTTGAATCGAGAGTTAGTTAATAAGTTATCTAGAGGAATGGGACTAAGCCTATGACATTACAAGGTACCGGAATGGAAGCCCAACCTAGTTGACTAGAGATCCCAAGATCTAGGTTCAAATGGACAACCAAAGTCTATGTACTTTAGGAGAATCACTGAGGAGGAATGCTCTCCTGCTCATTTCTATGATACAACAGTGATACCTGCATGAGTTGAGGATAAGCTTAGATTTTAATGACAATGTGCGTTGGTATTGCCAAGCGGAGTATAGCAGGATACTCTAAATAAGTGTAGACACCCCAATTTTGACCAAACGTCGAGTTAAGGGGAGTGATACCTCCAAGACCCGATGATGACAACGTCCGGCCAATCTAGGACTTCCAAAGATGATTCAAGCCCTTCGAAAGGCTCTCCAACCTAAACAAAAAAAGGTAGTAAAAAAAAAGGGGGGAAAAGGAAAAAAGGGAAAAGAGGCAGAACGACACTCAAGCTAATTTGCGGCAGTCACGGGTTGCCGCGAACTTCTGAACCGGCAGTCAGTGAGAACCGTAACGGCAGTCACCAACTGCCATTTATTTATATCAAGTGCCGATAAAAAATGATTTCCAGAAAAGACGGCAGTCCATGGAGTTGTCTGCGACATTCATTGAGTGCCGCTGCGGTATTCAGTGAGTGCCACGCCAGCAATCACTGAGTACTGTTCCGGAATTCAATGAGTGCCACTTCCATCTCCATTGAGTGCCGCATTTTTGTAACAGCCAGCTGTAATACAGCATGCTTTGTACTATCAAAAGGACGCTTGAATTAGGGTTTTCTGCTCTGAAATGACTGAAATAGCCCTCCAAACTTGTCTATAAATAAAGGATGAATATCCTCTTGCAAGGGGTTGGTTGTTTTAAGAATGGGAATCTAGCTTAATCCTAGAGTATACACTCCCACTTAGTTTTTTTTTTTTAAAAGCTTTCTTAAACACAATTAGAAGTAGGTTTTGAGAAGGTTTAAGGGGGGATTTGAGTAGAATTAGAGTGGAAGAGCTTGATTAGCTTTTGGAAGTTCTCCAAAATCACCAAGTTGAGGATACTTTGGAGGTAAAACTCTAGAATAATCAGTCTTTGTTCAAATTTAATTATAGCATGCATAAAGTTCTTTAATTTCCCTTTTTACTTGTTGTGTTCATCCCTTGGGTTCATAAGGCTTATAATGCCTTACTTGAATCTTTTGGTTTGAAATCCCTTAATCTCTCTGTAGTCTTATGATTCATAAGAGGATTAAGATTGGTACTAGAATATTTAGCTAATGGACCCAAACCTATCTTCATGGTTTGAGGTTTGTTATGACTAAGTTTCATGAAGTTCTTCCATACTTTTTTGAAATTTACAAATATGAATATCTTTAGTCTCCAATGACCATCAAATGTTAGGAGAGTTAGCTTTAGACAAGCCCAACTCCATGGCTTATTTGTATAAGTTGATAAGAATAAGATGAACTAACCTGATGTGCAGTGAGTTCACAATCTGTTTTTGATCGTAGATTTTTAGTTAAACATCGGACCGTTGGAATCGAATGAAACCAATGGGAAAGTGTCTATAACTCAAAGTTCTACCACTGCAATTTTTGTTTTAAGAAGATTTGTTGTTGAAGGAGGTTTGATCAAGGGTTTTGTGAGGCTACTACAATCTGTCCAAGAGTTTCAGAAAAGTCACACTCTTTTGAAATAAGCAAATCAGAACCTTAATCAAGCACTCTTGACCCAAAATAAATGTTTCTAAGTAGTTTAACGTGTTAGGAAACTACCCTAAAAGACCAAAGCATTTCTAATTTTTTTTTACTATTTTTAGAAAATCATACAAAAACTCTGGACGGGGAGTTGTAAGTCTCTGAGTGATGTCTAGTGTTTGTCCAATTCCCGGAGATCTAACCGTTCAAACCTTGATTTTCTTTTTAGGTTAGAAACTAGACACACAGAGGCCTTTTGCGTCCAAATATCATCAAGATCAAACAACGAAAAGTATGTTTTTTATTTCTTTGAATTTCTGATCTGCTCTTAGCAATTTTCAGAATTCTGTCACAATTTCGATATATCTTGCAAACAATAGTCTAAATGATCTCTCTATGACCTAGGACTTAAACCATGTGTTAATAATGATTAGTTAAGCTTAAATGTAGAGGCTAAATGATCCAAAACAAGGAATAATACGATAGCTTATTCTTGTTCATGTAATCATGCACATTCATCCATATAGATCGGTATTAGAATTCATAATTGTGTCATTTCCTCAACTTGATAGAATTAAGCTAGACATTTGGGAATAACTATCCGATATTATACATTCTTCCTAAAGTATGCGGACTAACCCTTGTTTTGTAGCGCACTTGAGGTACAATTTCTCAACCCTTTCTCTAGTTTACTTAATTCCTTGATTTTGTTTTATTGATTTTATGACCTTACGCGCGACACATTAGAATTAGGATATTGCCTTATGTGAATACATGTGATTAGAGACCTTTTCTTAGGTTTTACTTTCTATTCGTATGCATTGCACGTTTAATATTCGCGGCATGGATCCCGGGTAAGTTCCGTAGTTCCCTATTTGCATATTATATGGCTTGCTACTTGAATTATGTGATTTTTGAATGATATTTTATCACTTGCAATCTTACGCCCTTTAGACATGCTTTTGTAATGTATATTTATACATATGTATTAATCGAGGACATGCTTAGATTATTAATTCGATTAAAAGGATGTTAAGTAGAGGCCTATCGCGAGATAGGATGAGAAGGGGTGTTTTAGTCCGATGGGCTCCTTCCCTTCTCATTCCTTAATCCCCGGACCTAGTTTAATCTTTGGTTTTGCAAAAAGATCAGTTGCTTTAAAATGATTTCTTAATTTTTCCTTTTAAAAAATTAAGTGGCGACTCAGTTGTTTTGAATTTGAAAATTTAAGAGAATTTTAAAAGAAAAGCTGTGGGTAAAAGAAAGAAAATTACGGTATCCCCAATCTGGTGACTCTGCTGGGGATCGAACCCAGAATCTCTGGTTTCGTAGACCAGAATTCTTATTTTGGGTTCACTCGAGGGTTAGACTTGAAAGCATCCTTTTAATCAAATTAATCAATTTCTGTGTGTCTGTTGCATTACACTTGCATGTTTAGCCAGTCGCTTGCACGAAACTATGACCTTGGAGGCTCGGGGCAACCCGATCGGTCAAGCCATCATGGGACTGTGTGATCACCCTTGATCTCGTACCATGTGTTGGTATATAAAGCATCCTATTGGGTGTGCGTCAAGGGTCTCTTATTTTTGACCAAAACCCAGCTTTTGCATAGTAGCTTCCATAGAACCTTTCAAATCTTAGGAAATCAATTCTTGATTAGGGTTTATGTGCTAGGAAGTTTTGTATGCCCGGAAGGGATTAATTGAGATGATGACGATACTTGCTTGATGGAAGATGTATAATCTTTTCAATCATCTTTTAGCAATTTTTCCTCATGTTCCATGACATTTGGAGAACATGTCGAACCTTGATTATAAGATTATACTTTTTATATCATGTTAGCTAACCATCATTGACCTTGTATGCATCCAAATTCAAGAAAAGTACGGTGACAATCCGATCATGTGATCCTTCTACCCAAAAGGTTTAAAAATTCACTTTTGAGAGCAAACAAGATTTTGATAAGCCACCATTCTTTATCCCACGATGTTTTTTGGTCAAAACTCCAAACTAACCTCTGTTAAGGTATATTTTCACATGATCATCTTCTAGGGAAAAATCCTAAATTTTTTGTGAACTGTTTTTGGGAGAAATGCTCTTCAAATAAATTTCAAAGCAAAATTTCAACCCAATCATCTTTATTGAGAAATATTTTTACATCCTCATTTTTAAATAAAAGGTTCAAAATCCTTGAGAATAAATTTTGAAAGATCTCATCATTTAAAGAAATGCTTTACAAATAAATTTTGAAAAATTGTTGAATATCCAACCTTTGAGAGGGTAGTAAAGATCACAAATGAAAGGAGATGTTGACGCACTGGACATGGGTGAGGATCTTATGTGCTTATGTGTTTATGTGGTAGGATTAGGATTTTCTTTTCTTTGGCATATAGACTAGGCACACGTACACAGACATACATTGCATCCGTGTGACATATAAAAGAAAGTTTTTACTAAGTGTCTTTTAAAAACAAAATATATGTGTGTGACAAAAGGAAGCAGATAAAAGTTTTTAATAGAAAAATTTAAACCTTTTTGTAGGGGCAAAAATAGCATCAAGTTCAAATCAAGTCTAGTTTAGGGATCCCACAGTGAGGCTGGTAAGAAGAGAAGATGCTGAAATGGCAAAAGAAAGGAACAATGAGGAAGTAGCCGGGTTGAGAACACTGGTAGAACAATAAGCAGAGCAAATGAGGTGGTAAGCCAAAAATATGAACCGTATGATGGGAATGATAGAAGCACTGAATCGCCGACCACCGCCTGTAATTCTGCCGGTTGTGGACCCACCTCTAGGAGGGGAAGGAGATTGGTTGATGATCAGGAGGCATAGTGGACTGATGCACTGCAGTCCAATAGGGAAAGGGAGAAAGTTGAGAAAGAAAGGCTACTGACTGAGAAGATCGAGAAGCTGAAAAGGGTGATGCATAAGGCTTAAGGGGTCGACACTTATCTGATGGAGTTGGAAGGTCTGTATGATAGGGTCCATGAAACGATGCCGGCCGGCTTTAAGATGCCAGTTTTTGACAAGTTCGACGGAATTGGAAACCCTCGCAGTCATGTAAGGATGTGTATCAGAGCTTTCCAACCAAGCAGACTAAGCACCACCATGATGGCCGTCTTGTTCCAACAAACTTTAACCGGAGCTGCCTTTTCCTGGTACCTCACTCTCGAACCAAGCAAGACCCGGGTTTGGGAAGAAGTGATCAAAGCATTCGCAGTGTAATATAAGTACAATCAGGACCTGGACGTTACCGCCAGAGATCTGGAGACTACCAGGCAGGGAAATAGAGATTCTTTCGCTGAATACTTGAGCCATTGGAGAGGGAAGGCGGCTAAAATGGTACAGAGGCCGCTCGAGAAAGACCAAATCCGAATGTTGATGAAGAACCTTTAAACTGTCTATCAAGAAAAAATGAGATTCCAATCGATCAACACTTTTGCTGAAGTATTTGACGTAGGGACTCGAATCGAAGATGCGATCCAAGAGGGAATGATAAAAAAGGAGGAAAACCCAAATCGGTATAGAAGGACAAACTATGGGTCCAATGGAGGACAGTTGGGGGGTCACTCTGGCCGAACCGATGTCAACGCACTGAACAGGCCAGAGAGAAAATTTGACATAACACCGAGGAGAGGGGGGGGGACAAAGCACCGAGAAAATTCTCAGACCTAGGGGTATCACTGTCAACCGCTCTCGATAGGCTGTTAGAAAAGGGCATCTTCGTCAGTTGGAACCTCGACCTCTACCAAGTCTGCTTTCGCCAAGTTTTCAAGGGGAACTCTTTTGCAAATTTCTCCAACAAAAGGGCCACTCAACGGATTGGTACATAAGGTTAAGGCATGAAATCCAAGATCTAATCAATAATAAGGTGATATCGGAACCGCCCGCCAGAGCTTCGAATGTCACGAGGAATCCACTATCAAATCACCATGCTGTACCACCACCACAAGGCCTCTATTTCTTGAGGATAGAAGAAACCATCTTCGATCCGTCTAGGCTAATCACTAAGGCTAGGACACTAAGAAGGCCTTATCAGCTGATGGAGAATCCGACAATCTGTACCTTGGAGGGTGTTTCGAAGGGATGTGAAGAGGAAAAAGAAGAACAGATGGATTGGTAGGTTCAGGAAATGGACAATGTAGATCAGATAGAGGATGATTTGTGGTACAGGAGTGATGAAGAGGTGGGAATCAAAAACGAGAATTCGGGAAGGGTTTCAGAGGCCGACAATTTGTGGAAGAGAAAAGAAGTCAGTCATCTGACCCGATCAGGAGGACACTTTAAGCCGCACGAACTGGAAGAAGATCACTTGGGGAGGGATCTAGACAAGGGAAAAGGAAAAGTAGATGAAGAAGCAGAGGAAGATAGGGTCCTGAGACAATTGAAGAAAACTCAGGCTAACATCACTGTTTGGGGCTTACTGATCGCTTCAAAACGTCACAGGCAGGAAATCTTGGATGCTTTGAACCAATCCGACGTTTCCATCAATACAACACCAGAAGACCTCGTGGGAATGATTAGTAGGATTCTAACTCTGGCTATTACCTTCTCATCAGACGACCTACCTCTGGGAGGGCCTGTTCACAAGAAGCCATTAAATGTCACTGTTGAATGCCTGGGGAACACTGTACCTGCCTGTCTTGTTGACAATGGATCCGCTCTAAATGTGTGTCCGTTTCGAACAGCCAAGCACATGGGTTTGGATGAAACAACGTTCGTACCATCCGAGCAAAAGGTGAGGGCATACGACAACACTTAGAAAATGTTCATGGGAATAATTCTCCTCCATTTAGCTGTCGGGCCTGTGGAAAAGGAAGCCAAATTTTAGGTCATCGACATACCTGCTTCTTTCAATTTACTGTTGGGAAGGCCATGGCTAGACAGTTTGGGCGCCATACCTTTTACGGTTCATCAGAAAGTCAAGTGTGTCTAGAAGAGCAGGGTCTGTGATATTCTCGGGGATAGTTGGGTTCGTCCGTCTGAAGCTTCATCAAGCGCGCTGGTTTTGGAGGTACAGTTCCAAGAAGAAGAGACAGGTCTAGGAGGGTTCGAATTCATTAATATGTTGGAAGGTGAGAAGCCAAGAGAGTTCCTGCCCCTTTACTTTAATCAGTATGCAAGCCTGCTGGTCGCAGGGATCATGAAGAAGATGGGTTTGTTTCCAGGCATGGGATTAGGTAAGAATCACCAAGGTCTGCCAGAATTTCTGAGTATCGCCACTCAGACTCACACTCATGGTCTGGGGTATCAACCGTCAAAGAAAGAGCTGAGAGAAGAAGAAAGCAACTGATACACCGTTGGACCCTTATTTGAAAACGCTCAACGGATACGTTGTGAAGGAAGGAGAAGATTTCCCCTTTTGTGGCTTCCCAGAACCATGGATGGATTAGAAAGATAAGTGTTTGAAGCCAGGGTTTGAGATCTTCTTCCCCCATGAGTTCTCTGCGTATGAAGATCCATACTTGTAGATGCCTGTTAAGTCAGTTACTGCCAAATATTGGATTGGCGCGCTAGATGGCTCGGTCATGAAGGACCTGCTGGGCGAAAGGAGCATAGAAGTTATAGAAGCGGGTCATGATAAGGCCAAAGAAGAATATGTTGGGGTCTGGTTGAGGAGGCAGCTGAGAGTGAGGAAAATTGGGAAGATCAAGAGAAGACCGACAAAGGAGGACCTGGGAAAGAAGAGATGGAAGAAATTACCAAGATAGGGGATCAAAAAGAATGCTTCATCACTGATCTGGGAGAAGAAAGCAAGAAAGAGTGGGTTTTTGAGTCTAGTGATAGGTATCCCCACACCCAGAGTCTGTAATGGCCCAAATGAGGCGTCTTTCCATGTCTATTGTAATCACTCCAAAGAAAATCAATGAAAGCATGACTAATTCTGCTTACTTGAATGCGCTTAATGAATGTGATGAATGTGATGAATGTGATGATCATGAAATACCCATTGAATTGCAAAAAATTAATTGAAAAAGAAAAAGAAAATGCATGTAAAATCATCGAGGATACTCTAACAATTAATCTAGGAAATGAAAATAATCCTCAAAATATCTTTATCGGCTCTACACTTAGCAAAGAAGAATGCGAAGAACTAATCAAACTATTAAGTGAATTCAAAGATGTTTCTGCATGGTCTTATAATGATATGCCAGGCATTGATCTAGAAATAGTCCAACACCACATCCCCGTCTTCTCCAATTCCAAGCCTGTAAAACAAAAATTGAGGCGAATGAGGCCTGAATGGGCACTCAAAGTCAAAGAGGAAGTTGAAAAGCACTTAAGAGCCGGATTCTTAATGGTCACCGAGTATCCAGAATGGATCACCAATATAGTGCCTATCCTGAAAAAGGATGGTCGTGTTAGGGTCTGTGTCGACTTCCGGGATCTGAACAAAGCCAGCCCTAAAGACGATTTCCCTTTACCGCATATCGTCGTCCTCGTTGATAATACCGCCGGGCATGAACTTCTGTCCTTCATGGATGGATTCTCAGGGTACAACCAGATTCTAATGGCGCCTGAGGATAGGGAAAAACCACTTTCATCACACCATGGGGGGTTTATTGGTATAGGGTGATGCCATTTAGGCTTAAGAATGTAGGGGCAACGTATCAACAGGCTGCTACTACATTATTGCACGACATGATCCATAAAGAGGTAGAGGTATACGTGGACGATATGATTGTAAAATCTAAGGAGAGAGGAGGACATTTAGGGGCATTGAGGAAATTCTTCGGAAGGTTGAGGGAATTTAGAATGAGGCTAAACCCACAGAAATGCACCTTCGGGGTCACCACTGGCAAGCTGTTAGGATTCCTCATCACTCAGAGAGGGATAGAGGTGGACCCGACCAAGATAAAGGTCATAGTCGAAATGCAGCCGCCCAAGAAAAAAAAAGAGCTAAGGGGATTTCTGGGTAGAATACAGTTCATAAGCCGTTTCATCTCGAAGCTCACCTTAACCTGCGACCTGTTGTTTAGGTTACTCAGGAAAGGACAAACGTTTGAATGGGATACCCTGTGTCAACAAGCCTTTGATAAGATCAAGACCTACCTCCAAAACCAACTTGTCCTGTTACCACCCTCACCCAAGAGACCTTTACTACTGTTCCTTTCTGTGTTCGAGGATTCAATGGGGTGTATGTTGGCCCAAGAAGGGAAAGAGGGATATGCGGAAAAAGTCATTTATTATTTGAGCAAGAGGATGACCGGATACAAGCTGAAATACTCAACTTTAGAAAAAGCCAGTTGGGCCCTAGTCTGGTGCACCCGTCGTCTTAGGCATTACATGTTAGCATTTCCCGTTATCCTAATCTCCCGAATGGACCCACTCAAATACCTGTTCGAAAAGCCTGTCTTGACCAGTAGAATTTCCCGTTGGACCATGATGCTGGCCGAATTCAATATCAGATATGTCACTTCTAAATCTGTTAAAGGAAGAGCCGTTGCTAAATACCTAGCCGACATTGCCGTAGAATCTGAGGAGAAAGGGGAGTTCAAGTTTCCCGATGAAGGGGTAATGGAGTTGAGAGAGGATCAGTGGAAGATGTATTTCGATGGAGCCGCCAACCAATTAGGCTATGGGTTTGGAATCATTCTCATAGCACCCGATGGAACCCCTACCCTATTGGCCGTCAAACTCAGGTATGACTCGACCAATAACACCACAAAGTACGAAGCATGCTTGGAAAGATCGACATTTTTGGAGACTCTAACCTGATCATATCCCAAGTGCGAGGTGATTGGAGGGTAAAGCATGAGAAGTTGAGGCCTTACCATGACTACCTAGAGAGCCTAAAAGTACAATTAAAAAAGATATCGTTCTACTACCTTCCCCGTGAAGAGAACCAATTGGCCGATTCCCTAGCAACCTTTGCCTCAATGATACAAATCCCTTCGGGAGTCACCATGATACCATTGTCCATAGAAATCAGAAACCAACCTTCATTCGAGATGATCGCAATAATAGAGGAAGGAAGTGAGTTACCTTGGTATATGGATGTTTGGAATTTCATTAAGAGAGGAGAATACCCCAAGGGAACTTCAGAGAAGGACAGAAAGGCGATCCAAAGTTCTTCGCCCAATTTATGATCTATGCAGATAAGTTGTGGAAGAAGTCGTATGCCGGGTTCAATCTGGAGTGTTTATATGGAAGGGAGGCTAGGAGAATGATGGAAGAAATACACGAGGGAGTCTGTGGATCCCACATGAATGGACATATGCTGGCCAAAAACATAATTCGACAGGGTTATTACTGGACCACTTTGGACAAAGACTGCTGTGAGTACGTCAGAAGATGCCATAAGTGTCAGATCTATGCAAATCTAATGCATACTCCACCTTCCCAACTCTATAGCATGACCACGCCGTGGCCTTTCTCTGTTTGGGGCATTGATATCATCGATGAAATAGTTCCAAAGGCATCCAACGTACATCAATACATAATCGTGGCAATAGAATATTTCACCAAATGGGTAGAGGCAGCGTCATATGCCACTTTAAAGGCCAAGGATGTGGTGAGCTTCGTAGAAAAGAACATAATTTGCAGATATGGAGTCCCGAATGAGTTCATTTTAGAGCATGGTAGCCATTTCCAAGGAGATGTTATCCCACTCCTAGAAAATTACAAGATCACTCACCATCAGTCTTCCCCTTACAGGCCTCAAATGAACAGAGCAGTAGAAGTGGCAAATAAGAATGTTAAATCAATCTTGGGGAAAATGACAAATACATACAATGATTGGCATGAGAAGTTACCATTTGCATTATGGGGATACCACACCTCTGTAAGAACTTCCACGGGAGCTACGCCATACTCATTAGTTTACGGGATGGAAGCCGTTCTTCCAATTGAAGTAGAAATACCTTCTTTGAGAATCTTGACAGAGTGTGAAGTGACTGAGTTGGAGTGGATGCGAGGGAGGTATGAGGAACTAATGTTGCTTGATGAGAAAAGGTTGGCTGCAATAAACCATACTCAGGGGTACCAAAAGAGGATAGCTCGTGCTTTCAACAAAAAGGTCAGCCCAAGGAAGCTTGCTGAGGGTGACTTGGTCCTCAAAGAACTAAAAGTGCCCGTTTATGACCCCAGAGGAAAATTCAAACCCAACTGGGTTGGGCCGTACATCATTAAGACTCTCCTCTCTGGAGGAGCGGCCTATCTCATGGACCTAGATGAGGTTGAATTCAAACAACCAATCAACCTCGATCGCCTCAAAAACATACTTTGCTTGAAACCACTTCTTTCAAAACCTCCTACCTAGATGAACTACGCTTGACCTGATTCCCGCTAGGGGATACGTAGGCAACCTACTCGGTTTGGTCATTAATAATTGCCTACAAAGCACTTTCCGTCGAGCCTTAAAAAGCCAAACTACTGCAGATCTGATACCCGTTCGGGGATAAGTAGGCAGGCTCCCCAAAAGCCTTCGGTCCTCCAAAAAAAAAAGAAGAAGAAGAAAGAAGAAGAACCTTGTACTAAACTAGGGGCCAACTAGCGTTTGCCCCGAACCACTTCGAAGCCCCAAAACCAGGGGCAAACTTCGTTTGCTATCCGAAGAACCCAGATATTTACCTTGAACCCATCTTTGGATCTCTTGACTATCATAATGAGTACTGTAAAAAAGCAAACATGAATTCACGACATAAAATGAGTAAAGCTTCAAGCAAGATACAAAGCAAGATAAAGATCCAAGAAAAGACATTAAAAAGTAAAAAATTTCATAAAGGAGTAATCAGAGGAGTGAACACTTTGATTAAACATGTTGGAACTGTTCCTAAAAGCATGAAAGCACTTTTCGAAAAGGGAAATAAGAAAATCACATTCAAAAGCATAAAAAGATGGGCAGGACTTGTCTAAAATTTTGCAAAATAAAGTTCTGTCCTGTTGTTTTATTTTTGTCCACGAATGTCTACAAAGTCTGTCCCTGAACCAGGGTCTGGATTTGAAGAAGGTACTCAGTAGTAGGCACAATTGAAGCAGGGACCTTCTGGAAAGGAGCTGACACTCTGTCATGCCAAGCTTCAATGAAAGCCCTCACAGTAGAGGAGAGTATGATCAAACTCCTCGTGAAATCCACATCAATATCTTCAGTAACATCCTGAAGTAATCCGTACTGACAGACCACTCGACTAGGAATATAGAAAGTAGTGGCGTGCAAACCAGGTAACCAGATACCGGGCTTCCTGGGAAGCCGCACTACAACAGAGCGATAAGACCAGTCTGGGCAAAACCAGCGAATATCACCAGGATAGGGGTTTTTGAGCTAATTAAGCCATGCGTCATCCGAGCGGAACAAATGGTGAACCTCAATGCAATCGTAGGGAAGCGACCGACGAAGGTGTGAAGGATGCACGAAGAGATCCAAGCGCTCCATGAGCCAAAGCTACAGGATGAAGGGGGCTCCCACAGATAACATGGCCCCGGTGGCATAAGGCCAATCCAAACCTATCAAGATATCGCCAAGAACTAGCATGATGACACTCTTCATCTCTTACATACAATATGTAATGGGTATGAGAATGTCAGAAGACGACTGGAAGAGGAAGTAAGAAAGCATGGCAATCGATAATGCATTACACCGGATAATCTGATATTTGCCGTCATAAGGATACCCCATGGGGGCATACACGGAGAAAAGTTGCTCAAAGTCAATCTTCATGTCACATATGAAAGAGCTCATAGCATTACGGGATATGTGGAGTAGGATGGCCAAGTCTCGAACATAGCCTACCTGTACCGGGGGAACTATTAGATCCGCAATGGGGTCGGTGTGGAGAATAGCGCTGTACTCCTCAAATAAAGGGCAGACCTCATGGGAACCAAAGTGAAAGATATGAAGGGAGGGATCCCAGCACTGAATCGCAGCTCAAAGTAAGCCTTCATTCAAAAACATTCTGCGGAAGGAGAAGAGATCGTTTAGTCTGAAACACTCGAAATTTAGCATGTCCATGCCCGAGAGGGCATCTATCCATGGGAAGAGGATTTAAGAGCTAATGGGGGCCATTTTGGGGAGAAGTGAAGAAGAGAAAAGGATGTTTTGCGGAGTATTGGGGGAAGAAAGTTGTATAAATAGGAGAATAAAGCTGCCTACCTACCCACGACAGTCAATAAAGCAGATCGGCACTCTGTGAAGTGCCGCGCGGCAGTCTGTAAATGCCGTTGCGGCATTCACTGGGTGCCGCAGAGGCCTAACCGAGTGCCGTTCTGAGTTTCATTTTGGCCAGGGTCTATTTGTAACATTTTCAGCCCACCTGCAAACAAAAAACTGAATAAAGAACAATAAAACGTGCGCATCATGTAGCACGTACAAGCAAGACTAGGCCATGGTCGCATACATTCATTTATTCATTCGTTCATTCATTTCAAAATAAATAAAGGAGACAGAAGCATTCAAAGTTAAAATAAAGGGGGGACCAAGCTATGGTCCCACATACGGTAAGAGTTCAGTGAAAATAAAAGGACCAAGCTATGGTCACACATACGGTGAGCAGCAATGAAAAGCAAAAAATAATAGTAATAAAGGTAATGCAAGTGCCTATCCTACCGGCTATCCTGAAGCCGTCATCAAGAATAAGTATGTGCATATATATATATACAATCATCTAAATAAAAGTATGAGTCCTCTCCAAAAGCACTCAAAACATAAGAAAAAGAGAGTGATCAGCCCCGGCCCCGGCCTCGAGTCTGGCGAGTGACGCGTCTGAGAGGCTCCTCCTCTGACTCTATGCCACTCCCGCCACGACCGCTTCCTCCTCTGCCTCTACCTCTGCCACTGCTAGTGCCCTCACCACCGCCTCCACCACGTCTAGCACCACTACCTCCAGGGGCATCGCTGAGAGGGATGCCAAACTGCTGAAGCCGCTGCTAGAGCACTCCCACCTGCCGGGACAGAGCCCCAACCTGTTCCTCCTGGACAGAGGGAACAAATCAAAGTACCAGGTTGTAATAGAATTGATTGGAAAGATAAAAGCAAAATAAAAAGAAGCATTTGCTTTTACCAGAGCTCTCGTGTGAACCTCAGCAGCTGCCCGCGCCTCGTCAGCCTGAGTCAAAGGAAGAAAGACTAGAATGTTAGAATAAAACTACAGTTTTAAAACAAAAGGCAAAATTTAGAAATTACCCTCCACTCTCTGCCATAAATCCACTCTCTCACGCCGTGAGCGTAGAGCAAGCCCTCCTCCGCATAGTCCCGTAGGACATGATCATACTGGAGCGGAATGGTAGGAGCACCCACCTGATACCTGGGGACCATAGTAGTGATCTGCTGACCGTAAGAGACCGTCTTAAGGCTCAAATCCCAAGGCGATAAAGTCAGAGCCCGAGCTGCAGCAGGAACGGGCTGCAAAGAAGAATGAACCCAATAACGAGATAAACACGCATGTTTTAGAAATGGAAAGAAAGTTTGAAAAGACCGAAAGACACTCACCCAGGTCACCTCCATCAGAGGTAAGTTCCCCATCAGCTTCACAGCACAGAAAGCTGTGTATCCCTCTGGAGACTCCACGAAACCCTGAAGAGATAATCCGGCTAGGGCAACCGTGAGCGTGAAACACTAGAGGGTATCCGTAGCTCTCATGGACTCAGGCGGGGGATGTGGAACGAAGAAAGACTCAGCCGCCAGTGACTGTCTGGTCACCCTCTCTCCCAGGTACCACGCCCGAGCCTCTGGTCCATCCAGCAGGATCCTCTGTGGGTCATACCCAGTCTACTCCCGTATCCCTTAGGAGACCTCGAGAAGCACGTCAAGCCAGGGCTGCCATCGGACGTGCGGATCTCGTAGATTCGTCAGGAAGTTCCCGAACAAGACGAAATCATGAGCCCCGGTCTTTCGCCCGACATGATTCTTCTCCCACTTCAGCCCCTGGGGCATGATGAGGGCGTTTGCTGGCCGCGTATCAGGCGAGAACATGTATAGATACTCGAGGGACCAAATCTGCGGAAAAGAAAAGGAAGAAATTGTAAGTTTCGAGATTCGTAAATAGGGAAACTAAAAGAAAAATGCAAAGTTCAAAGAGATGTACCTCCCACGCTCTCCAGTAGCCACCAGTAGAGGCTGGCCGATCCCGGGAGATGTCCCCCATATGCTGGTATAGGATGGCTAATCCTACACCAGCCGAGTCATACTGGTATATCTGGTCCATGTGCTCCAAGGACCCCAGCAGCGTCACGGAGATCCGGTCTCCCTTGGTGCTCAGCAGAGAACACCTCAGCATATACATAATGAAGCCCCGAGCCATCTGCTCGTCTGTAAAACCCTGCTGGCCTCTGAAAGTGTCCATGAACCACTTGGCCATAACCAAGGGCACCTCTGGGACCGATCCAAGTAGCTCCTCCACCCTGTCCCACTCGGTTACCACATCCAGATATCGTAGGAGCTTCCCGGCCGAATGGGATCCCAGTGATCATAGAGAAATCCAACGGCATCATCGTTATCTGTTCGAATGAGAAGTGGAATGTGCTGGTGGTGTCCCACCATCGCTCAACGAGGGCATGAATCTGTCTCAAGTCATTGGAGCTCTTCGTCAAGAATTTGACGAAGACCCCAAAACCCGCCGCGATAACGTAGCCCTTCACCGTTTCGTTTAGCCCTCCATACCACTAAAATCCGTGGGCCAGGCTGCTGTACTCTTTCAGCACGTCCTTCGAAAGCTGCAAAAGTTGAAAGATTCAAGATCAGTAAATGAATAAAGAAAGAAAAAGTAGTAAAAAAATAAATATATATATACGTGATAATAAGGAAATAAGAGGCAAGCAATGAATAGTAAAAGTGAATAAAGAGAGAAAGAGAGAATCTGGAATACTCATAAGAATTTTACGAGCATGGCACTCATTTGCATTCATATAAATTTTGGCAGTCATTTACGGGATAATAAAAAGAGAAATGAATGATGAAAGCATTTAAAATACTAAGAGAGATTTCAAAAAAAAAAAAAAAAGAGAGAGAGAGAGAAAAAAGAGTGTTCACATTCGTGAAAAATAATAGTAAAAACATGTGAAGGTTGAAAATTTAGGTCCAAAAAAGTATCCAAGTCCAAACTAAAAGGTAGAAGTTGCGCTCTGAAAAATAATAGTCATTATTGGGGGATGTGCGAGATTTTGATTGGCATACATCGCATTCAAAAATCTTTTGGAGAAGTTGAAAGAAAGATAATGAAATTTGCACAAATACAGGTAAAACACCCAGGAATTTGTAAGCA
Source organism: Hydrangea macrophylla (assembly GCA_033977485.1). Taxonomy (NCBI): domain Eukaryota; kingdom Viridiplantae; phylum Streptophyta; class Magnoliopsida; order Cornales; family Hydrangeaceae; genus Hydrangea; species Hydrangea macrophylla. The sequence goes on along the minus strand of CM066990.1, from coordinate 15,151,434 downwards.
TAGCATACCCGTTCATATAGAGATTGGTTTGTCACGTACTCATTCGTAAAGTTCATAAGAGGAAAGAAGAAGAATTCAAAAGATCTTTTTGAGCATTGGTTAAATGGAACGCTTGAGAGCGCAACAAATATAGCATTTGCATTAGAAATAAGGAATTTGAAGTTGTATTAATTACACATTGCATTCATAAAATTTATACGGCATACGAGTTACAAGAGAAGCAAAAGAGAGGGGGGCGTTTACCTCACACTTGAAAGCGCGGGCGGATAAATGCTCGTCCGGATCACGAAGCAGGAATGTAGCGTCAGGATGAGGAGTAGCCCGGTACTTGGCCTTCTTTCGACTACCAGAGCCGCTTGCCATGATCTTTCAAATAAAAAGGTAATTCGCGCGTTAGATACGTGAAAATTTAGAAAAACAACAAAATAATGAGAATAATCCGAGTGTTGATCGAGTAAAACTAACCTGATAAGTCCTGGCTAGATCAATACAAGCAAAAAGAGAAGAGGGAAAAATTTCTCCAGAGAGATTCGGGTTAAGAGAGCTTGAGAGAATGAGTGAAAATGGAAAAGAAAAGAAACGTATAAGCGTCTGTCACTCAAACGCGGCACTTGATATTCGTGCGCGGCACTTAGTAGGGTGCCGTGCGGCACTCGCTGAATGCCGCAACGGCATCCCGTGAGTGCCGCGCGGCAGTCACGGGCTGTTGCAAAAATCAGTGTGTGCCGCATTTAAGGCAGTTAGCAGACCTTTCATTTCCCCCCAAAATTCAAATTGGGTCCCAAAATTGAATTTAAACCCCTAAAATTTTGCCCTCATTGTGCTTTTAACCCTCGGGGATGGTTTTCATGATCAAACTGGTACTCAATTTCGTGAAATTAAAATAAAATTGAGTCCGTGAGGCTCCAAATTTTGAAAATTGAAATAATTTTTGAGTCTGTTGACTTTAAATTTTGAAAATTGAAATGATTTTTGACTCATCCAAATATGATTACATCATTTTTTAGGGTATAACGGATTAACATTCTCGGTTCTCGTAACAGATTTACGTTAACCCTCGTTCTGGGAATATAATGAATTTACATTCTCGATCCTCGTAATAGATTTACGTTGATCCTTTGTTTGAGAGTGTAACGGATTTGCATTCTCGGTTCTCGTAACAGATTTACGTTAACCCTCGTTCTGGGAAAATAGTGAATTTACATTCTCGATCCTCGTAACAGATTTACTTTGATCCTTTATTTGAGAGTGTGATGGATTCGCATTCTTGGTTCTCGCAACAGATTTGAGTTAACCCTCGTTCTGGGAATATAACGGATTTATATTCTCGATTCTCGTAATAGATTCACATTGATCCTTTGGAGTGTAACAGATTTGCATTCTCTGTTCTCGCAACAGATTTGTGTAAACCCTCGTTTTGGGAATTTGGAAATGCATTTTCTCGACCCTTGCAAACGAATCTTTGCATCAGTTAACATTTGGTAAATCTCCTCTGGCTAAGCGCATCATGAAATATGCGTCATAAATAGAGAAGACATGACATAGAGTAAGCATGGCACTTGCTCGATCGAGTTTATTTGAAAGATACCATTGCATGAGCATGTGCATCACGACAGGATAGGAGCATTCATCCGTATGATTACTTGTGCTTGCGTATGCCTGACTCCTGCCCGAACTACATCTTGGTCTGATTCCCAAGGGGATACGTAGGCAGCTCATCACAGAGCACGACCAATTGGAATTTTGTTGTGCGATGGCTTTCTTTTTGCAACGCATTTTGTTTTTTTACCCGAACCCGACTATTTGGTCAAAGGCTTGTCTTCACACAGGCTTCGATGTTCACTTGTGGTTTGCATTGCTCCACAAGCTCCGTCGAAGAGGGGCAAACTGTAGACACCCCAATTTTGACCAAACGTCGAGTTAATGAGAGTGATACCTCTAAGACCCGATGATGACAACGTCCGGCCAATCTAGGACATCCAAAGATGATTCAAGCCCTTCAAAAGGCTCTCCAACCTATGTATTCATGAAGTTGTCTTTAAAATGGCAATAATACTTTCCAATAATTTTGGAGGTTCTTGATGATAAGTTTGATGTTGACATTTTAAGTGGTTATAATCTTCATTAAGTATTGAAAAATATGTTTTCAACACTCCTATTTCAAAACCCCCCCTTAAACCCCTCATTTTGATTTCTAGAAATGAACCATGTTTTCTCAAAACCTTCAAAACAGCGAGTCATTTAACTTCAAAGAATTATTTTTAGTTCAATACTCAATGTATGAATGCAGGACCACTTGGAAAGTCTTTCTAACTCATTATAGAACACCTATGATTTTTGTCTTAACTTGGAAGCTCTTAAAAGGGGTCCATTTTTGTCCAAATATTACTTCCAAACATTCTGCCCCTACTGTCACAGCAGCTAGGTTGATTTTCAACTTGTTTTACAGAAAACTTTTCCAAAAATCATGGTCCTGTAGACACCCCATTTTGTCGGCTATCAGATTTAGGAGACCCATAGCTTGGTGGTTCACAATGATCGAAAAAGACTTAAAAGGACTCTTGGAAGTTAGTTCTGTCTCTCAGAATGCTCAGAATGACCAAAATGCCCCTGAAAGCCCGAAAACTCCCAGATTTGGTCCTAAAGTTCTGAAAACATGCTACGTCGTAAGAAAAACAACAAAATGAGTTTTTAAGTAAAATTGAATAAAATCGTCAGCTCCCAGAGACCCCCGGAAGTCCCGGAAGCTCCCGAAAAGTTCCCGTTGACCGGTTTGATCAGGTTTGACCAAGTTTGACCATGTTTGACCAAAATTTTCCGAATTCACCAGAATCATGTTAAATCATGTAAAAGGTGTTAAAACAAGTTCCAAAAGAGAATCGAGCGAAAACATCAGCTCCCGGGAACTCCCGGAGTTTCCCAGAACTTCCCGGGAATCCCAGGTTTGACCAGTTTGACCAAGATTTGACTTTGGAATCGGGGTACCGAAACAATTTTCAAATATTTTTCATGGATACTAGAGGTCAATATCTTTCCAACGGTATATCGCACATAATTCCTGGATTTAAAACGAATTTATTTTTAATTTCCGAAGGCGAAAAAGGCGATCAAATCGGCTTTTATCGCGAATACCGCAAATATTTTCAAAGTGACCTATCCCCGAACTATTTTTTTATGTAAAGTAGACTCCATTACCTTTCCAATGGTATATCACAACCTCAATTTGGAGTTTGTATGCATTTTCTGTGAATTTCAGACGAAATAGGGCCTTTTCGCGAATACCAAACCTCTGGGGGCCTAAACGTAATTCTCTGGGGGCCGACGTAGTTCTATGTTCACAGATGTTTGGGACCAATGGGAGTACTTCTAAAACCCCAAAACCACCCCAAATTGGCCTATATAAACCCCCCTTGACTTCTCATTTTGGGGGTGTCAAATGCAAGCTTTGAAAAGTTTTTGAGAGAAAGTTGTAAAGATAATGTTAGAATGGAGAGAAGAAGCTTCCTTCTTTGATTTTCAAACAAGAAAGTGAGTTTTAAACTTTGTTTTTACTTCATTACTTCCATTACTTCATATTCAATACACCCAACCACCATTTTAGTGAGCATTTAAGAGAGAGGAAGCTACTTCCATGTCCAATGTCACCACATATGAGTGAAATACCAAGCTACAAGTCCAATACATCATTGAATATCATCTATTGATTGTTTATATATTTGTTTGCTTACTTTGTTGTTCATCTTCTCCTACCTCATTTCTTTTTTTGTCTTCTTTATTTACTTACTAGTCTATCATCATCTAGATGATGACATGAAGTTTAAGGTGAGTGAATCCTTATGGATAGTAGCTCTTGACCTCAAAAACATGTTTGATAGATGATGATTTCAACTTCAATACATTCCTATGTATTCATGAAATTGTCTTTAAAATGGCAATAATACTTTCCAATAATTTTGGAGGTTCTTGATGATGAGTTTGATGTTGACATTTTAAGTGGTTATAATCTTCATTAAGTATTGAAAAAAATGTTTTCAACACCCCCATTTCAAAACCCCCCCTTAAACCCCTCATTTTGATTTCTAGAAATGAACCATGTTTTCTCAAAACCTTCAAAACAGCGAGTCATTTAACTTCAAAGAATTATTTTTAGTTCAATACTCAATGTATGAATGCCGGACCACTTGGAAAGTCTTTCTAACTCATTATAGAACACCTATGATTTTTGTCTTAACTTGGAAGCTCTTGAAAGGTGTCCATTTTTGTCCAAACATTACTTCCAAACATTCTGCCCCTACTGTCACAGCAGCTAGGTTGATTTTCAACTTGTTTTACATAAAACTTTTCCAAAAATAGTGGTCCTGTAGACACCCCATTTTGTCGGCTATCAGATTTAGGAGACCCATAGCTTGGTGGTTCACAATGATTGAAAAAGACTTAAAAGGACTCTTGGAAGTTAGTTCTGTCTCTCAGAATGCTCAGAATGACCAAAATGCCCCTGAAAGCCCGAAAACTCCCAGATTTGGTCCTAAAGTTCTGGAAACATGCTACGTCGTAAGAAAAACAACAAAATGAGTTTTTAAGTAAAGTTGAATAAAATCGTCAGCTCCCAGAGACCCCCGAAAGTCCCGGAAGCTCCCGAAAAGTTCCCGTTGACCGGTTTGATCAGGTTTGACCAAGTTTGACCATGTTTGACCAAAATTTTCCGAATTCACCAGAATCATGTTAAATCATGTAAAAGGTGTTAAAACAAGTTCCAAAAGAGAATCGAGCGAAAACATCAGCTCCCGGGAACTCCCGGAGGTTCCCAGAACTTCCCGGGAATTCCAGGTTTGACCAGTTTGACCAAGATTTGACTTTGCAATCGGGGTACCGAAACAATTTTCAAATATTTTTCATGGATACTAGAGGTCAATAGCTTTCCAACGGTATATCGCACATAATTCCTGGATTTAAAACGAATTTATTTTGAATTTCCGAAGGCGAAAAAGGCGATCAAATCGGCTTTTATCGCGAATACCGCAAAACTTTTCAAAGTGACCTATCTCCGAACTATTTTTTTTATGTAAAGTAGTCTCCATTACCTTTCCAACGGTATATCACAACCTCAATTTGGAGTTCGTATGCATTTTCTGTGAATTTCGGACGAAATAGGGCCTTTTCGCGAATACCGGAACCTCTGGGGGCCTAAACGTAATTTTCTGGGCTTCTGAGGAGCAGTGCCGCCGCGGCACTGGCCCATTGTCGCCGCGGCACTGGTCCATTGTCGCCGCGGCACTGGCCCAGTGCCGCCGCGGCACTCAACCCTCGCAGAGTCCATTTTTGTAATTTTTTTGGGGGTCCAGTTTGATTAATTGAAAGCCAAAACGACGTAGTTTTATGTTCACAGATGTTTGGGACCAATGGGAACACTTCTAAAATCCCAAAACCACCCCAAATTGGCCTATATAAACCCCCCATTGCTCTTCATTTTGGGGGGGGGGGCAAGTGCAAAGCTTGAAAAGTTGTAGAGAAGAAGAGAGATAGAGATAGGTTTAGAAGAAAGAAAGGGAGCTTCTCCCATTGATTTTCCATGAGAAAGTAAGTTTTATTCTTGTTTTCTTCCATTATCCTTCTATATACTTCACATCCCAAACACCCCCCCCAATCACCATTCTTGAGCATTCTTGAGTTAGGAAGCTAGTTTCATGTCCAAATGTCAAAATCTATGAGTGAAACACCAAGCTACAAGTCCAAAATCACATTGATTATCATCAATTGATTGCTATTTGCTTGCTTGTTTATATTATGTTCATCTCTTCTTACCTCATTTCTTTTTATTTTTCTTTATTTACTTACTTGTTCTTCATCATCTAAATGATGACATGAAGTTTGAGGTGAGTGAATCCTTATGGATAGTAGCTCTTGACCTCAAAAACATGTTTGATAGATGATGATCATAACTTCAATACCTCCAAGGTATTCTTGAAGTGTATTGAAGTTATGTTCTAATAAAAATAAGTTTCTCTAACAATCTTGGAGGTTCTTGATGATGAGTTGAATGTTGGCATTTTAAGTGGTTATAATCTTTATTGAGTAATAAAAATGCACTTTCAAAACCTCTATTTCAAAACCCCCCTCAATCCCTCTCATTTTGATTTCAAGAAAGAAAATCTTATTTTCCCAAAAATCTTCAAAACAGTGAGTTAAAACAGTGAGTGAGCTGAGTTCAAAGATTTCTCTAGAAGTCAATACTCAACATATAGATGCAAGGCCACTTGGAAAGTCTTCCTAACTCATTGAAAAACACCCATGATTTTTGGTTTGACTTGGAAGTACTTGAAAATGGTCCATTTGGATCCAAACATTCCTTCCAAACATTCTGCCTCTGCTGTCACAGCAGCTTGGCTATCTTCCAACTTCTTGTTCAGAAATATTTTCCAAAAGCGGTGGTCCCAACTTATTTTCCCCTTAAAATTCAATGTCTTAGGGAACTTTCTGTATAAAATGGGCCCCTAGATCATTCGTTTTCATTTTCTAAGATGTTTCAACATTTCAGTCGACAGTACGGGCTCTGTTTCTGAGTGACCTCTGTTGTTTATATGATTTCTCTCAATCTGTGATAGTTATTAAATATTGGATTTTTGGGTTGTATTCTAGACACAATAAGGAACATCTCCATAAAAAATCATGCATTGAAAACGTTCCTAACCCCTCTTTTTAATTTTCCCAAGATCATGCTACTGTTCTGTCCACTATTCACAGCAAGCACAATTTAACTTCTATTCTTTGATTTGATGCTTATATGTATTCCAAATTAGCTCATGTCCTAGGAAGTAGTTCATCCTACATTTGTACATATCCCATGTTGATTTCATTCATTCATTCATACACATTTTAGACTTCTAAGTCATTCTAGAAATCCATGTACCCAAAACACACTACAACCTTTGCACATTTTAGATACATACATTGCATTCATGCAAGATTTGGGGCTTTTGTGACTCCTAATCTAAGAAGATTATAAGGAACGATCATGATCACATGTTCATGCTTCCCCCGATCTAATCATCCTTTCTCATCCGTCCCGGGGATTGAGGGATCTTCTTTTCTCAAAGATTAACATGCATCATACTAGCTTGCTAAGCATATTTTGATTTCTTTGTTTATTTGTTTCAAGAACAATTCATGTCCCCCTCTAGATTAGGAAGTCTTGATTATTTGATGTATGAATAGACGATTTTTTTTTAGGTTTATTTGTGTGATCTTTCATTTTACATTGTATGATATTTGACTTAGATCTTATGAATGATATTTTAGCTTTAGATCTTCCAATTTCAAGATTCTTATGTAATGTAATATACTATCATAGTATTAATTGCCGAACCATACATAGTATAAGATGATTATTTGGATGCTAATTGAGGCCCGTCGAGAGACGGGGCGAGTTGAGGGTGTTTTAGTCGCGACAAAGGCTCCTTCCTCTCTCGTACCAAAACCCCAAGCCAAGTTCTTTGGTTATGAAGGACCGGTGCCCTTTATCCATTTGGGTGAGTCAAATTTGGGTTTCTTGGTTCCCTAAAGACCAAGTGGCGACTCTGTATCTGTTTTCAACATACCTTTTCTCTTTCCTTGATTCAAAATCAAACGAGTTTTGAAAACATAACGAAGCGGTGGAATCCCGGTATCCACAGGTCCCAACTTATTTTTCCCTTAAATTTCAATGTCTTAGGAAACTTTCTGTATAATATGGTCCTCTAGATCTTTTTTTTTTCATTTTTTATGATTTTCTAACATTTCAGTCGACAGTACGGACTCTGTTTCTGAATAACCTCTATTGTTTATATGATTTCTCTCAATCCGTGATAGTTATTAAAGATTGGCTTTTTGGGTTGTGTTATAGACACAATAAGGAAGATCTCCATAAAAAATCATGCATTGAAAACATTCCTAACCCCTCGTTTCAATTTCTAAAAGATCATGTTACTGTTCTGTCCACTATTCATAGCAAGCATACTTTTACTTCCATCCTTTGATTTGATGCTTACATGTACTCCAAATTAGCTCATGTCTTAGGAAGTAGTTCATACTACATTTGTACATATCCCATGATGATTTTCCCCATGCATTCATTCATCTTCTAGACTTCTAAGTCACTTTAGAAAACCCATGTACACAAACACACTATAACCTTTGCACATTCTAGATACATATATTGCATCCATGCAAAGATTTAGGGCTTTTGTGACTCCTAATCTAAGAAGATTATAAGGAACGAATATGATCATACGTTCATGCTTCCCCTCGATCTAATCCTCCTTTCTCATCCGTCCTGGGGATTGAGAGATCTTCTTTTCTCAAAGATTAACATGCATCATTCTAGCTTGCTAAGCATTCTTGTTTTCTTTGATTTATTTGTTTCAAGAACAATTCATGTCCTCTTAGATTAGGAAAACTTTATTACTTGATATGTGATTAGACAATTTTTTCCTAGGTTTGTTCGTGTGATTTTTCACTTTGCATTGTGTGATACTTGGCTTAGATCTTATGAATGATATTTTATCTTTAGATCTTCCATTTTAAATTTTCTTATGTGATGTAATATACTATCATAATATTAATTGTCGAACCATACATAGTATAAGATGATTATTTGGATGCTAATTGAGGCCCGTCGAGAGACGGGGCGAGTTGAGGGTGTTTTAGTCATGACAAAGGCTCCTTCCTCTCTCGTACCAAAACCCCGAACCAAGTTCTTTAGTTATGAAGGGCCGGTGTCCTTTATCCGTTTGGGTGAGTCAAATTAGGTTTCTTGGTTCCTTAAAGACCAAGTGGCGACTCTATATCTGTTTTCAACAGACCTTCCTTTTGTTTGATCCAAATCAATTTCAAATAAAAACAAAAAGAAGTGGAATTCCGCGTGTCCACAATCTGGCGACTCTGCTGGGGATAATTTTATTTTCAAAATAAAATAATACAGAGGTTTGACTCATAAGAAGCATCCTTAAAATCATCTTTTTACTGTGTCTGGTTAACTGCATTGCACTCCTGCATATCCCCCTCCGACTATGTCGGAAACACGGCGCTGACATTGTTCAGGTCTTGCTGTGCCAGGGCATAAGTCACCATTGATACTGTACCTTCCAAGGTATATCAAAAAGAGTAAAAACCTCCGTACTGTCTCTCTGACGGTATATCGGAACTCTCGTCAACGGACCCTCTTTGACTAAACCCAGCCTTTGCATATAGATTCCTGTAGAACCTTTCATAGGACTCTTCATTTATCTTTTCAGATAGGACAATGTGATATAACTGTTGTATGCACTGACGGGATTACCTGCGCGGTGTAGACGCTTATGTGGCATGAGGCAAGAACCTCTTTCTTATGATTCCCAAGGCAATCACTCACATGTGATCACATTGAGTTGACTTGCCTAGGCACCATGACAAGGATGTCTGCTCCATGCTCACAAAGATATACACCGCAAACCTTATTTGTCGGTCCTAAGACATAGGAGTATGAGAACTTGCTAGACAGTATGATCACCATCACCACATATTAACTTGTTTCTCCCAGAAACTCTGTCCAGATATCCCAGATATAGCCGTATTAACCTGTTTCTCCCAGAAATTCTGTCCAGATATCCCTGATATAATCGTATTAACCTGTTTCTCCCAGAAACTCTATCCAGATATCCCAGATATAACCGCATTAACCTGTTTCTCCCAAAAACTTTGTCCAAATATCCCAGATATAACCGTATTAACCAGGTTCTCCCAGAAACCCTGTCCGAACCAACCAGAAATGCCCAGATATGCCAGTTTCTCCCAGAGACTCTGTCCAAATCAACCAGAGATGCCCAGTCTCTCTTAGAAGCCTTCAAAAACCCTGGAAACCCCTGTTATCCCTTGGTGATCATACTGGAAAGTAAAGTTGGCACACTCTATATGGTTAGGACTTTATTTGTTAAACTGCTATCTGTTAGAAATAGGAGCATCAAATAGATAAGGGCTTACATCCGCATGCTTGTCTCATTTGCATGCACTATTCCCGTCAGTCTGCACACACTATTTCTGTCAGTTTATGCACAAGTCAGTCCACGTCCGTTAACATCACTGTCATTTGTCTATCTAAAGTCATCACTGTCAGAATCTGATACAAATCCTCTCGAATCTGTATGGTCACTATAGATTCTCAAAGCCAACAACTGGGATCTTCGTCCTGGGTCAGAAACTCAGATAATCGTTTGGTCAGAATCAGCCCGACAAGTTATTTCAACATGAATCAGGAAGAGCTAGAAAATAAGGTCACCGAATTGGGAGCCACCATAAGCCAGCAATCCGACAGCCTGGCTCAGGTCCTGAAGTTTATGGAAGAACTGAAATAGCAGCAGTATCAGTGTCCCCCTGAGTTCCCACCACCACCGTTTGGATTCATACCTCATCCTGAGAACAATGGAGAAGAAGACTGGTCCCAAGGGGCCCCGCCGCCCGCATATGAGAAAAAAGTTCCAAGAGGAAATGGACAAAGTCGATAAGCTGGAAAACGTGTTAAGGAATAGCAAAGGGGTTGATGATTACATGTTAGACTTGGAAGGACTTTTTGAGTCTGTTAAGCTGAAGCTGCCGGAAAACTTCAAGATGCCTGCCATTGACCGTTTTGATGGAACCGGAAATCCGAAGAGCCATGTAAAGCTGTGTATGAACATTTTTAAATCAATGGGCTACACTCATGAGCACATCGTAATGCTGTTCCCATAAACTCTCGCGAAGTCTGCACTATCATGGTTCCTTACCTTGGAAGCTTCCAAAACTCGAGCATGGGAAGACATAGTTCGGGTATTCGTTGATCACTATTCCTATAATCAAGAGCTGGATGACACAATTAGGGATTTGAAAACTACTCGACAGAACAGTAATGAATCCTTCGCTGCATTTCGGAACCTGCAACCACTTTACCATGAGAAATTGTTTTATCAGTCCATCTCTACCTTTGAAGAGCTATTTGAAGTTGGAACTCAAATTGAAGACGCTATCAGGGAAGGAAAGATCAAGAAGGAAGAGCCTCCGAGCCAGTCAAAAAGACCCAACTACTCCCGCAATCCTCCGGATGTCAATGCTCTTAGCAGTCAACCCATGGCATACCCCCCTAGGCCATACCAACCCCTCAACTAGGCAAACTCGCCCAATCACCCTTTCCAGAAAAAGCCTCCATGTACTTTCGCCAAGCTAGAAATCTCCCTCTCCTAAGCCTTAGATCGTCTCCTAAAAAAGGGCCACCTCCAACTACTCCAGCCTCGAAATACCCCACTCCCGCCAAACTGCGATATGTCCAAAAGATGCACCTACCACCAAGCCCCCGGCCACAACACCGATGATTGCATGCGCCTTCGTTATGATATCCAAGACCTCATTGACCAGAATGTCATTGAGCCACCTCTAAAGTAGCCCTATATCACTCAAAATCCTCTACCAAACCACCAAAATATCAGCCTCATTGAGTTCAACCATGTATCCTTCAACCCTACTACCTATATCACCCCCTTAGGTCAACCTTTACCCTTCATTGACATCCCAGAATCTGTGGGAATTTATTTGATTAAAGGAGGAGACAATGAGTGGCAGCAACAGCTGACTGATGAACAAGATCTATTCTTCTTAGAAGAACACGATCTAGGGGTAGTGGACCTCAAATGGTATGATCCCAACAATGAAAGCGATGCTTCGATCTGGAACGATCCGAAGAAACCATTTATGGGAATGGATTGTGACTGGTTCAAAGAAGATGGGACTATAGAAGGGCCTACTCCTGCCGAGATTGATCATCTGACTAGGTCAGGCCGTCATTATTAGCCTTCGCAGCCTACCACTGAAGCAATAAAAAAAAGTCCGATCAAAGACAAGGGAAAGGGAAAAATGGATGAGATCATTGAAGAAGACAATAAGTTGATAAAGCAGTTGAAGAAAACCCAAGCACATCTCTCGATGTGGGACATCATGGTAACATCCTACAAGCATAGGCAAGTTGTGTTGAATGCCTTGCCTAGGATTGAGGTCCCCATCGACGCTGCACCAGAAGACATGGTGGCTTTCTTGGGCGTACTCACACCTAACCCAATCATTACATTTTCTGATGAAGACCTGCTACCGGAAGGGTCTACACATAACAAAGCTTTGTACATCATTGTTGGATGTAAGGGACAGTAGGTGCCATTCTGTCTGGTCGATACAGGCTCCGCCCTAAATGTTTATGCTCTAAGGACTGCCACCGCCTTGGGGGTCAATATCCTTGACATCACACCATCTGTGCAATCCGTGAGGGCCTACGATAACACCAAGAGAAATGTGATGGGGACTGTTTCTCTCCAAATTCGGTTAGGATCTTTGGTTAGCACTAAAATCTTTCAAGTTATGGACATACCCGCCTCGTTCAATTTATTGATCGGGAGGCCCTAGCTAATAAAGTTGTATCATCCACTGTGCATCAAATGATCAAGTACATTCATGAGAAGGAGGTAAAAATCATCCTCGACAATAGTTGGGGTAATGAAGCTCTCCAAAACTACGCTCCCATATTTAAAATCCAAATACCTGAGCTAGAAGAAGGAGAAATCGGGGGATTCTTCCTGGAAGAAGTCCACATGATCAATGCTAAAGACAGGTTCCCCGAGATCCACTGTGCAGTTGTCAACATCATCCGCAAAATGAACTACTTCCCTGGAATGGGATTGGGCCGATGCCAGCAAGGGATTCGTGAATTCCCTCAGATCAAAGGGCAACAAGGCACTTTTGGGTTGGGATATAAGCCCACTGAAGAAGATATCGAGCTCAAAGGCCATTGAAGAAAAGAGTGAGGAGTCTCCCACCATACCGCAAAACCTTGAATGGGCAATTCATCAAAGAAGGGGACGATTTCCCCTATTTTGGGTTCTCAGAACCTTGGATAAATCAGGCCACTGGAAAAAGGCACCTCAGGCTGGAAATCTTCGTTGACTGCGAAAGGCCCCCCTATCAAGATCAGTTCTATCCCGAAGAAATTAAGAAAACCCCGGAGGAGGACTGGTTGGAGTATCTAGACACTAAAGCCATTGAGAAGATGTGGGAAGAGTTCTCCAAAGTAAAGGAAGAAAAGAGGGCCGAGAGCCAAGATGATCAGATCAAACCAACTGAGGAGGGTCTGAGCAACCAGGCTGTAGAGTCATCTGTATCCCTATCCCCTTTTCCCCTAGAGTCTGTACTTCCAATTATCGAGTTTGTACCAGAGTCGGCTGCTGTAAGCCCACCACTATCTAATGTAATCACTCCACCTATCATGAATGAAATGAAGGATAATTCTGCTTACTCCTTTGTGTCTAATACTTGTGAATGCACAGATCCCTCCGAGGATCTCCCAATTGAACTTAAGAAACTAATTGAAAAACCACGCGCTTCTGAAATAATCGAAGATATTTTATTGGTTAACCTAGGTAAAATAGATAATCCACGAATTGTGCAAATTGGCTCAACTCTTAATAAAAAAGAAAAAGAAAAATTGACTCTCTTGCTAAAAGAATTCAAAGATGTTTTCGCTTGGTCTTACGAGGATTTGCCTGGGGTCGATCCCAACATCGTCCAACATCGCATTGCCCTCCTTCCCAATTCTAAACCCGTCAAGCAGAAACTTAGGCACATGAGACCAGAATAGGCACTCAAGGTCAAAGAAGAAGTAGAAAATCAATTCTTGGCAGGGTTCATCATTGTTATCGAGCATCCGGAATGGGTTGCCAATATCGTGCTAGTCCCCAAAAATGATGGAAAAGTTCGTGTGTGCATCGACTTCTGTGATCTAAACAAAGCCAGTCCTAAGGATGACTTCCCGCTCCCCCACATCGATGTCTTAGTGGATAACACCGCAGGACATGAGCTACTGTCGTTTATGGATGGCTTTTAAGGGTATAATCAGATTCTAATGGTGCCAGAAGATCGGGAAAAGATGACATTCACCACACCTTAGGGAACCTAATATTATAGAGTAATGCCTTTCGGACTCAAGAATGCTGGAGCAACGTACCAAAGAGCTGCCACCACTCTATTGCATGACATGATTCATAAGGACGTAGAAGTGTACGTAGATGACATGATTGTGAAGTCCAAGGACAAAGAAGGACGCCTTGCGTAAATACAAGATGAGGTTGAATCCAAAGAAATGCACTTTTGGTGTGACCTCCGGTAAGCTCCTGCGTTTTCTCATCACATAAAGGGGGATAGAGGTGGATCCCTCTAAGATCAAGGCAATCCTAGAAATGGCACCACCACGGAATGAAAAGGAAGTGAGAGGGTTTCTCGGAAGAATCCAATTTATTAGCCGCTTCATCTCCAAACTCACAACTACATGTGATCCTCTACTCCGATTGCTAAGAAAAGGAGAGAAGTTCCAATGGGATGACCAATGCCAAGCCGCTTTCGACAAAATAAAAGCCTACCTTCAAAATTTGCCTGTCCTTTCACCATCCACTCCTCATAAGCCCTTATTCCTTTACCTATCTGTCTCCGAAAATGCCATGGGTTGCATGCTAGCCCAAGAAGCAGAAGAAAGACACTCCGAAAAAGCCATATATTACCTTAGCAAAAGGATGACTGGGTATGAGCTCAACTACTCTACCCTCGAAAAACATGTTGGGCCTTAGTTTGGTGCACTCGGCGATTGAGGCACTATATGCTGGGCTTCCCAGTTGTGCTTATATCCCGTATGGATCCTCTAAAATACCTCCTTGAAAAACCCGTCCTCACCGGTCGTATATCCCGTTAATTACTTCTACTGTCCGAATTCGATATCAAGTATGTGACAAGCAAATCGGTAAAAGGGAGAACTATAGCTGAACATCTTGCTGAACACGCCATTGATTCTGAAGTAAGTGGAGATTTTCCGTTCCCGGACGAGAATATCATGGAAATCAAGGAAGAACAGTGGAAGTTGTACTTTGATGGAGCAACCAACATAAAAGTACGGAGTAGGAATGATTCTAGTGTCACCAAATGGGGACCACACCCCTCTGGCAGTCAAGCTCAATTGTAACTCCACCAATAACACTACTGAATACGAGGCATGCGTTTTGGGAATGGAAGCAGCCATAGAATTAAAAATTCAGAAATTAGATGTCTTCGGAGATTCCAACCTCATTGTGTCACAAGCCAGGGGGGAGTGGAAGGTGAAAGAAGAAAGGTTGAAACCCTATCACGATCATCTCGATGGACTCAAGAGACAGTTCAAGAACATCACATTCTTCTACTTGCCAAGGAAAGAGAACCAGCTAGCAGATTCGTTGGCTACCTTAGCCTCCATGATCAAAATTCCCGTGGGAGTCAAGATGATGCCTTTGGTAATTGAGCAAAGGTACGAACCTTCATTCAGCACAATCGCCGCAATCAAAGAAGAAGAAAACGAAACACCATGGTACCAAGATGTTTGGGATTTCTTAGAAAGGGAGGCATATCCCCTAGAATCTTCCGAGAAAGACAAAAGGGTAATTCAAAGATTCGTAGCACAATTCATCATTTGCGGGGGAAAATTGTTGAAGAAAGGGTACAATGGTCACCACCTGATTTGTTTGTTTGGAAAAAGCTCCAGAAGAATGATGGAAGAAATACACGAGGGGGTATGCGGTCCACACATGAACGGTCACATGCTGGCCAAGAAGATTGTAAGACAAGGGTACTACTAGACAAAATTAGAGAAAGATTGTTGCGAATACGTAAGAAGGTGTCATAAGTGCCAGATCCATGCGAACATGATGCATGTACCGCCATCTCTTCTATACAGCATAACCTCTCGTTGGCCATTCTCAACCTGGGGAATCGATATTATCGGTGAAATCATTCCAAAAGGCCTCAAATGGAAATCGATACATTTTGGTGGCCATTGACTACTTCAAAAAATGGGTAGAAGCCGTATCCTACAGCAAGTTGGGGGCCAAGGAAGTGGCCAAGTTCATCAAGAAGAACCTCATCTGTCACTATGAAGTCCCCCATGAGATCATTTCAGATAATGGTAGTCATTTGAAAGCTGCAGTCAGAGATCTGTTTGAGGAATACAAAATCACTTATCATAAGTCATCACCATACAGGCCACAAACTAATGGGGCAGTCGAAGCTGCAAACAAGAATGTCAAGGCCCTACTGCAGAAATTGGCCGATACCTACAAAGACTGGCACAAAAAGCTACCATTCGCACGTTGGGGATACAGAACATCGATAAGGACGTCCACAGGAGCAACTCCTTACTCACTAGTATACGGAATGGAAGCAGTACTTCCAGTCGAGATAGAACTACCGTCCCTGCGCGTGATGGCAGAATGTGAAATTTCGGAATCGGATTGGTTAAGGGAAAGGTACGAAGAGTTGGCTCTCATAGATGAAAAGCGCCTAGCGGCAGTCAACCATGTCCGAATCCATCAAAAGAGGATAGCCCGTGCTTTCAAAAAAAGGGTTCGTCCGAGGAAAATTGTCAAGGGTGACCTTGTCCTTAAAGAATTGCGAGCCCCGATCTTTGATCCACGCGGAAAGTTCAAACCCAAATGGGTCGGCCCTTATATCATCAAAACTATCCTTTCTGGAGGAGCAACCTACCTTATGGACCTTGATGGCATTGAATTCAAAGAACCAATCAACATGGATCACCTCAAAAAGTATTATGCTTGACCATTCCCCAAAACCAATTTTCTTTCAAGCCTCGCCCTGAACTACGTTCGACCTGATTCCTACTCGGGGATACGTAGGCAACCGCATCGGTTTGGTCGACACCATCATAGTCAACCCCTTTTTGTTTCAGGACTTTGGGCCGAACTACGTTGGACCTGATCCCCGTTCGGGGGTACGTAGGCAGACTTTCAAAAAAAAGAAAATAGAAGGATGGCTTGCTAGGTCAAAAATCCAAAAGGACGCCTAGGCAAAAGTTAGAGTTAAATCCAAAGTGAGCAATAGCAAAAGAGAGAAAAGAGCTCGCTAGGTCACCTAACTGGTGCCTAGGCAAAATTATGAGCATATGAGAAAAAAAAAAAGTCGCGGTCCTTACCATATCCCATAAATCACCCTTCACACTAGGCGCAAACTTCGACCACCCGCATCGTTTGCCCGAACCTCCTCTAAACTAGGGGCAAACGTCGGTCATCTACCTCGTTTGCCTCACAACCATACATATCCCAAACTAGGGGCAAACTTTGGCTACCCGCCTCGTTAGCCTCTAATCGTCTTAGCACACCCAAACAAGTAAACATCTGATGAAAATCATACTATGAATGTTTTCAGAAAGCCAAATGCATAAAATAAGGTTCTCCAAGTAACCAAGGTTCGCCGATAAACAAGCTTCGAATATTACATAAGTAGGGATAAATGAAAGCACAAAAAGTTCTTTTAGAAAGCAATCCCAAATATCAAAGACACTTAGAGGAAAGAAGCAGAATCAGTCAAGTTTAGTTTTATTTTGTGTCTTTTATTTCTTCAAAGGTCTCTAGAAATAGGCTCTTGCTTGACCGGCCCAGCCCCAGATGAAAGCAGCAATAGTAGTGGCTCTGACTCTGGAAGAAAAGACCCTCTCAGTAAACCCCCGGGGGACCTCTTGAACTCGCCCGTACTGTCTGGCCAATCGGCGAGGGTGATAGAAAGAAGTCTCTCTCAGGCCCATCAGCCACACTCTTTGGTAATCCCCGAGACTAGTGGTCACAGCATGAAGGCCCCAACGCCTCACGATCCAGCAAATTTCAGCCTCAGATAAAGCACCCATCATGCCAACCCAATCGGCAGCAGTGTAATGAGGATGAAGCACAGCCCTACAGAAATAAACCGGGGATACATTACCTGTCCATAACTGAAGGCACTCTGTGGACCACTGCGAATGAGGAGCGGATCCTGACGCTCTCCCTCGATAGTGTCCCGGGACGGATCCCAAGGAGCACACTTCAGGGAAAACTAGGACTTCCTCACGCGATCCTAGAGACAAAGAGTCGCCACCTAATTTTTATCGGGAATTAGGAAACCCAAGTTTGACTCGCCCAAAATTGAATAAGGTTACTCGCCCTTCATTACCAGAAACAAGGTTCGGGGGTCTTGGTACGAGAGGGGAAGGAGCCCAAGCAGGACTAAAGCACCCCCTCCTCGCCCTACCGAATGGTAGGCCTTGATTCAAATATCCTTGTTATTAATTCATAATAGATGTTGTTTCCTCAAACATACTAGATAGATATATACATGGCAAAAAGAAACATCTAATGAAAATCATTTCAAGAGACTAAATCAAGTAGAAAGCGGATGCTCATGCAATACAAGGGAGAAGTATACTCACAGTGGCTAGTCCCGCCCGGGACCGATGCAAATAAAGTAAACATGTCATGATATGCAAAGGGAACGAGAAGACTTACATTGGTTGACTCAAGCGGAGTCGCGAAAGCGAAAAGAATGGAAACGTGCAATGCAATCATGCAACAATCCTAGATAAGATGTCTCTAACAAATAATCATATAAACGGAGACTATCCTAAAGGAATTGTGTCGTTGAAATCAAAGTTGTAAACCTAGAAAAATTCTAAGAGAAAGGATAGAGATAGTACACGATACACGGGCACTAAGCCACATGTAGACGAGGCAAACCACAAATCGAAGTCCGGGTCCGAGGCACTTAATTCTCTGCACTAATACACCAAAGAATACCCAAGCATTGCAAAAATACAAGCAAACAAATGATATGCATGATAAACAAAGAAAACATGTCATCAATCAAATTTCCAGATTCAGCAACCTCTAATGAATCCTATCAAAAGTGGTCTTAAACATGAGCTGGATAAAAACCCTTTTACAGAAAGTTAGATACATGTCTTAGGGAACTTCTCCAAAAAGTGGGACCTCAATATCAATTTTATTGTTTGAGAAATAAATGTTTTGGGAATAGTGGATCAGGACTGTCCACTGTTCTTGTAAAAATCATAATTAAATCTACAAAAATCATATGAAGCTCTATTTGGTGTCAAAAGAAAGCTATTTCATTGTAGTATATGATAAAAATAAACCCATGGACATTCTGTAATCACAAGGTTTCTGAAAAAGTGTTTTAAACAGACTCTGTTATTCTGGAAATTTGGTATCATTTGACAAATGAATGCAAAACATAATAGAAGTATAATAGAAGTTCATGAATCATGTTAACCAAGTTGATTTAAGCTTTTGATCTCTCATCCATTTATCCTAGGTGATTTCTAAACCAAGTTTTATTCATCAATTGTTGTTGAGTGATCAAGGTATGACCATTTTGTATACATAATCATATTTGTAATTAAACTTAGAAAATTCCAGAATAGTTGTATCAACTTTAAACGCTTAGAAAACGATCCTAACTCGATCGTATGCTCACGATTTTACATCGGCATATAGATATATGAGTTAGGAATCATCCCCAAAAAGCGGAACGTCGATAACTATTATAGATTTTCTGAAATTCAAGCACAAAGAGACGATGTTCAAATCTGTCAACCGATTTCTCAACAATTTCTAAAAATAGTATATGAATCCTAAAAGCTCTCAAAACGGACCGGATGAAAGCTAATTCATCAAAGTTTACCCAAAAAATTTGAAATCCATCAAACTATGGGTTTTGATGGACCAAATCTAATGGACAAAACCAATCTGCTTTGCTGAATTTTTATCTAGTTCATTTTAAAGTGTGAGGAAAACATTTTAGTGATAGTTGAAGCTTATTAGAGAGATCAAACTCATAGATCAACTTAATTATCATGATTCCCAATCAATTTAGCCCTCAAGTTCTATGAAGAACTTTTAGATAAAGGATCAAAGGGACTTATAAATATCATGTTGGAGATGAAATTCAATAGGAATTCTAGGTAATAGGAATAATCAAGAGATAGGTATGAACATAGAAATCATCCTTCTCATAGATCATATTTCCAAACCATCATGGAATTCAAAATAGATATATGTATATATATATAATCATGTATGCATGAATCTAAACTAAAATTGAAGAATGAAACCAAAATTGAAAATCAAAGTGAAAAACAATCTCTAATTGTAAATTATCAATAAAAATCAAAGAGATTTGGATCTAACTATGTGAGTGTGTGAAGAACATGAGAGGAAGAAGATGAGTGTTCTAATAAGTAGAAATAGAACTAAGTTAGATCCAAATCTTATAGATCTATATATACAAAGTAGGAATTAGAGATGAACTATAGTGTTTACCTCTTGGAGGATTCTCAATTACAAGACCAAAATTGATTTGAAGATCTTCTTCTTCAAGTGTTATTCAAGTGTTCTTCAAGCACTCATCCATGGAAGTTGAGGGAGGCAATTGATGTTCAAATTGTGGTCTAATTAGCCTAAGTTAATCTAAATTCAATTCATAATTTTCTCTCTCTAGAATTCACCTAAATTGAAAGTATATTCAAAGTATACTTCTCTCTCTTGTATGTGCTTCTATGTGTGTTTGTATCTCCAAGTATATTCAAGTGTATCTCTTCCAAGTGTCTAGTGTGTTAAGATGTGTGTGTGTGTGTGTGTGTGTGTGTGTGTGTGTGTGTGTGTGTGTGTGATCTCATATGAGATGTATGAGATCTTATATAGAGTTTTGAAGACTTAGCTCTTAAGTTTCAGGGTTAAAACAGGATTTTTAGAGCTTAAAAGAGGGTTAAAATGGCCATTTCGGAGCTTAAACGCAATTTCCAGGCAATTTCCTCGCAGTGGGAAGCTTCTAGAAGGGTCTGGAACTCAAAAAGCTCCGTGGAGGACACAAATGGAAGTGGCGGTTATGGTGGGACCCGCCACCCCCATACCCAAAACCGCCACTTACTATTTGGGTCCCTCTGGTCACCCACAAGCTCTGTTTCAAATTTCATGCGCACTGCTTTTCCAGATTTTTGTAAAAATGCTTTTTGGTGTCCGAAATCGTCCGTTTACGTACCGTTGGAAAGCTGTCAGGTTGAATTTCAGTATAAAAATATTTCCAGAGGTTTTATAATGAGAATTGAAGTCCAATTGAAGTCCGGAAGTCCTCCGGAACTTTCGTTGTCTTTTTGAAATCAAATGACGTCTTTTCCAAAATTGCTTTCAAATGTGCGTCGATTTCGAACTTTTCTTTAAAATTGAATCTCTGGATACCTAGAATACTGCGTTTAGAACACTTAATGTTCATATAACCCTGAGAGAATATGAATTCTGAGAGATGATTTTGACAAAACCGGGATTTATCCATGGAAAAGGGCTTTTCTGAGCTTGAAGTCACTTTCCGAAGTCCGATCTTCTGATTGTGTGGAATCCAGTACCTTCCACGGGGTACTTTTCATCATCGAATCCTCCAAGACGTTGTCCACCCTAAATCCTATCAGTGTGGTCAAAATTGGGTGTCTACAGTTTGCCCCTCTTTGGCAGAGCTTGTTGTGAACAACGTGAACTGCAAGTGAGTGCCAAAGCCTTGAAGGCACCCAAATAACCATACTGAGAGGTTTTAGGAAAAACAAAAAATTCGCAAAATCAAGAAATTCAAAATCAGAGAAAATCAAGAAATTACGAATGCAAGAATGCAATGCAATGCTGGGTAGAGGCGGCTAATTTGAAGCTGATGCTGGTCGTGCTCCGCTGGAGCTGCCTACGTATCCTTTCCAGGAATCAGACCAGGGCGTAGTTCAAGCGCGCGGGAAAACGGAAAACAAACAACAACAATGCGGATGAAATGCTCCTATCCTAGGATGCTGGTGCAGTATGAAAACATGAAATGTGAAAGTGCTGGAGGAATCATCCTCAAGGGTTCCCTAGATGCAAAATCTAATGCAAAGGATGCAACGACTCTCTCTCACAGTCGAATATGCTAAAGGTATCTTGGATGATTCTCGAGGTTTTTGTCAAAGTTATTCTTCTGATCTTAAGGCTCGTAGGCGTCATCTGTATCCTGGACGACTCTTGAAATAGCGAAGTATCTTGGATGAATTCTGAGTCATGTCAAACAACTGGACGATTGTTGGTGTAGAGTCCTTCTGCTGGGGACGATTGCTGAAACAGGTCCTTCTTCTGTGGACGATTGCTGATGTAGAGTCCTTTTGCTGGGGACGATTGCTGATGTAGAGTCCTTCTGCTGGGGACGATTGCTGAAATAGGTCCTTCTTCTGTGGACGATTGTTGATGTAGAGTCCTTCTGCTGGGGACGATTGCTGATGTAGAGTCCTTCTGCTGGGGACGATTGCTGAAACAGGTCCTTCTTCTGTGGACGATTGCTGATGTAGAGTCCTTTTGCTGGGGACGATTGCTGATGTAGAGTCCTTCTGCTGGGGACGATTGCTGAAATAGGTCCTTCTTCTGTGGACGATTGCTGAAACAGGTCCTTCTTCTGTGGACGATTGCTGATGTAGAGTCCTTTTGCTGGGGACGATTGCTGATGTAGAGTCCTTCTGCTGGGGACGATTGCTGATGTAGAGTCCTTCTGCTGGGGACGATTGCTGATGTAGAGTCCTTTTGCTGGGGACGATTGCTGATGTAGAGTCCTTTTGCTGGGGACAAATCTTCTGAAACAGGTCTCTCTGCCGGAGACAAATCTTCTGCTCTTCTGAAACAGGTCCTTCTTCTAGACAAATCTTCTGTAACAGGTCTGGAAACAAGTCTTCTGAAACAGGTCTCTCTGCCGGAGACAAATCTTCTGTTCTTCTGAAACAGGCCCTTTTTCCGAGGACAAATCTTCTGTGGCAGGTCTAGAAACAAATCTTCTGAAACAGGTCTCTCTGCCGGAGACAAATCCTCTGTTCTTCTGAAACAGGCCCTTCTTCTGGGGACAAATCTTCTGTGGCAGGTCTAGAAACAAATCTTCTGAAACAGGTCTCTCTGCCGGAGACAAATCCTCTGTTCTTCTGAAACAGGCCCTTCTTCTGGGGACAAATCTTCTGTGGCAGGTCTAGAAACAAATCTTCTGAAACAGGTCTCTCTGCCGGAGACAAATCCTCTGTTCTTCTGAAACAGGCCCTTCTTCTGGGGACAAATCTTCTGTGGCAGGTCTAGAAACAAATCTTCTGAAACAGGTCTCTCTGCCGGAGACAAATCCTCTGTTCTTCTGAAACAGGCCCTTCTTCTGGGGACAAATCTTCTGTGGCAGGTCTAGAAACAAATCTTCTGAAACAGGTCTCTCTGCCGGAGACAAATCCTCTGTTCTTCTGAAACAGGCCCTTCTTCTGAGGACAAATCTTCTGTTCTGATGCACGGATTCTGAGAGATACACAAATTCTGAGAGATGACCCTTCTTCTGAGAGCAACCCACGGATACACGATTCTGATTTTGAGAGAAACCCTACATTCTGGAGGCAACCCTGATATGCGATGCTGAGAAATACATGATTCTGAGAGAAACCCTACATTCTGGAGGCAACCCTGGATACACGATTCTGATTCTGAGAGAAACCCTACATTCTGGAGGCAACCCACGATTCTGAGAGAAACCCTACATTCTGAGAGCAACCCACGGATACACGATTCTTGGCATAAACCTTGTATTCTGGAGGCGACCCACGATTCTGATTCTGAGAGAAACCCTACATTCTGGAGGCAACCCACGATTCTGAGAGAAACCCTACATTCTGGAGGCAACCCTGGATACATGATGCTTGGCATAAACCTTGTATTCTGGAGGCGATTTTGATGCTCAAATTCTGAGAGATACCCTTTATCTGGAGGCAACCCGTGGATACATGATGCTTGCGAGAAACTTAATTCTGAAAGTTCTCTACTGGGGAGATCCTATGATTCTGAGAGATGCACGAATTCTGTATACCTTGACAATATCTGGAAACTCTCTGCTTGAGGAGATATCTGAGGTTTCTGGGACGCGAGCACATATTCTGGAGGCCCTGCTGATTCTTTCTGAGACTCATATTGGTGCTTCGACCAACGCAATCATTCTTGCAACACGTCAGGCTTACTCTAACCCTTTCTGAACATCTCGTATTCTGACCCATCTTCTGAAAGTCCTTTCTGGATGTAATTCTCAAGCGACAGTAGACTCAAATGTCCATTTTCTAAGACAACTCATAATCAATCCCAAAACGACGGGAGTTTGCCGTTTCTCGGCCACTTTCAGGCTGCGGTGCCTTTGATTCTTCTGATCTTTCTGACCATATCTTTCTTCTCTTTGCAGTGGGATGGCATGTGCCAGACTTACATAGACCGTGATGCGGCCCTGGTAAATTTCTTGACCTTTTCTTCTTATCTCATTGCTTTTTCAAACCCCTATACTGATTCTTTTCTTCCACAGGTGGCTCAAGTTAGGCAGCTTCAATCACAGTTGGAGCGGATGAATGCAGGCCCTTCTGGTGGGGCTGGTGGGTCTAGGCGAAGGCGCCAAATTGAAGATGATGATAGCTCTACGGCCTCAGATATGCCTGCTTGGTACCCACGGGCTACTCGTCGTCGCTGATGATGATCATATGCACCCATGACTATCTTTCTGTTTTTCTTGCTTTCTGTGCTGAGACTGATGTTGATGTATTCTGTCTGAGACTTGATGGGCTTGTACTCTTGACTTTGCTTGATGCTGCTTTATGCTGTCCTTCTGTTTCGCTTTGCATCCCTTGTCACGAGACCGATTTGATTGACACTTTGCACACTGACACACAGGACTCGATTTTTACAGGGAAAGGAAATTTCTGACGATTCCTCTTTCTCGACAATGTCTTTTGACTTGGATATTTGAATTTTCTAAGGATTTGCATGTTTTGAAAATGAGATTTTATCTTGTAGCAGGATATTGTGTTGGCTTTGCATGTAATCTTGAAGCTTTTGAAAATTTTTCACATAATGTTTCAGTCTTGACATTAGATTCACATCTTTAGATTGCTAAAAAACTTTTCAACTTAATATCAAGAATTACCAGATTTTTCACTTAGGTGCTTTAATTCTGATAGCCAAGTGATCCAGAGAGGACAGGTAGCGAGGTATGGGCAAACGACAGTTTGCCCCTAGTTGATAGAGATAAATGGAAGTTTGGGCAAACGCAGTTTGCCCCTAGTGTGGCAGTGATATCTTGAGGCTTTGGGCAAACTTGAAAGTTTGCCTCTAGTTTGCAAGGTTCAGGGATCGAGAGCCAGGAAAGCTCGCCTACTTATCCCCAAGTGGGAATCAGATCCAAAGTAGTTCGCCCAGGTCTTGAAAGAAAGTATGGTTGAGGGTTTCAGGAGCAGTGACCGAACCTAGTAGGTTGCCTACATATCCCCAAGTGGGAATCAGGTCAAGTGTAGTTCCTCGAATGCTGGAGGTTTTGAAAGAACAGGTTTTGAAAGAAAAAGGCTTTTAAGCATAGTATCTCTTGAGACGGTCAATGTTGATTGGCTGATTGAACTCAACTCCATCTAGATCCATCAGGTATGCCACTCCTCCAGAGAGAAGCTTCTTGATGACGTATGGGCCAACCCAATTTGGCTTGAATTTCCCTCTAGGATCGAAAACGGGTGCTTTTAAGGCTTTAAGCACAAGGTCGCCTTCCTCAAGTTTTCTTGGACGGACCTTCTTGTTGAATGCTCGAGCTATTCTTCTCTGATACACATGCACATGATCAATTGCGGCCAACCTTTTCTCATCAAGTAACATTAGCTCCTCATATCTATCTCTTAGCCAATCAAATTCTGGAATCTCGGATTCTGCCACAACTCTCAAAGATGGTAGTTCTATTTCAACTGGGAGTACTGCTTCCATTCCGTAAGCCAATGAATAAGGAGTGGCTCCTGTAGATGTTCGGATAGATGTTCTGTATCCCCACAGTGCATACGGTAACTTCTCATGCCAATCTCGGTATGTATCAGTCATCTTTCTTAGGATCGTCTTCAAATTCTTATTAGCTGCTTCAACTGCCCCATTTGTTTGTGGCCTATACGGCGCTGACATGTGGTGCATGATCTTGTATTCTTCTAGTAGATCCAAAACCTCTTTCTGGAAGTGACTGCCATGATCGGATATCAACTCATGAGGGACCCCGTATCGGCAGATTATATTTCTTCTGATAAATCTGGCCACATCTTTAGCCTTCAATGTCGCATAAGACTCTGCTTCCACCCATTTTGTGAAATAATCAATTGCTACCAGGATGTATTGATGCCCATTAGACGCCTTCGGGGTTACTTCTCCAATAACATCTATTCCCCAAACTGAGAATGGCCAAGGGGTAGTCATGTTGTATAGCAGTGACGGCGGCACATGCTTCATATTGGCATGGATCTGACATTTGTGACATTTTCTGACATATTCATAGCAGTCCTTGTCCATAGTAGTCCAATAATATCCTTGTCGGATGATCTTCTTAGCTAACATGTGTCCACTCATATGAGGACCACACACCCCTTCGTGAATTTGCTCCATCATCTTTCTCGCACTGTTTCCATATAGACATGTCAAGTTGAATCCATTGTGAGATCTCTTCAATAGATTTCCGCCACAAATCATGAATTGAGCCGAGAATCTTCTTATGGCTCTCTTGTCTTTCTCAGAGGCGCCTTCCGGATATTCCCCATTTTCAATGAAGTTCCACACGTCGGTGTACCACGGAAGTTCTTCTGCTTCTTCTATTTCCCCAATCATCTCATAAGACGGCTTTTCCCTTTGTTCAATCATCAAAGGAGTTAGCTTTATCCCCACAGGAATCTCAATCATTGACGCTAAAGTAGCCAAAGAGTCTGCTAGCTGATTTTCTTCTCGAGGCAGGTAGAAGAACGTGATATGCAAGAAACGAGTTCGTAAAGAATCAAGATACTCATGATAGGGTTTTAACTTCTCTTCCTTGACTTTCCAATCTCCTCGAACTTGGGATATGATCAAATTGGAATCCCCGAATACATCAAGTTTCCTTACCTCCAAAGTCAATGCGGCTTCTAGCCCCAAGATACAAGCTTCATACTCAGCAGTGTTGTTGGTGGAGGTGTACTTCAGCTTAATAGAGAATGGGGTATGTGCTCCTTCAGGGGATACAAGGATGATTCCTACTCCATATCCTTTTTGGTTTGCAGCTCCATCAAAGTACATTTTCCACACATCTTCTTTTAATTCCATCAATCCTTCGTCAGGGAACATGAACTCTCCTTCGTTTTCCAGATTTATTGGATGTTCTGCTAAATGTTCTGCGACAGCCCTTCCTTTAACAGATTTACTCGTAGCATGTATCAAGTCAAACTCAGATAGCATCAATGTCCATCGGGAGATTCTTCCGGTCAATGCTGGTTTTTCAAATAGGTACTTCAAAGGATCCATTCGGGAGATTAAAACAACAGGGAAGGCCAACATATAATGCCTCAGACGACGAGTGGCCCAAACCAAAGCCCAACATGTCTTTTCTAACGGAGAATACTTCAATTCGTATCCAGTCATCCTTTTACTTAAGTAGTAAATGGCTTTCTCTGTACGCCCTTCATCTCCTTCTTGGGCTAACATGCATCCCATAGCATTCTCTGACACGGATAAGTACAACAGCAAAGGCTTCCCTGACTTCGGGGGTGAAAGAACCGGTGGGTTTGATAAATAAGCCTTGATCTTGTCAAAAGCTTCTTGACATTGATTGTCCCATTCGAATTTCTTCCCTTTTCTCAACAAGCTGAAAAGCGGATCGCAAGTAGCAGTGAGCTTAGATATGAAGCGACTGATGAATTGGATTCTTCCCAGAAATCCTCTTACTTCCTTTTCATTTGTCGGAGGCGGCATATCCATAATAGCCTTGATCTTTGTGGGGTCAACCTCAATTCCTCTCTGTGTGATGAGAAATCCTAGCAGCTTTCCGGTGGTAACTCCAAAAGTACACTTCTGTGGATTCAATCTCATTCTGTATTTCCTTAATCTTTCAAAGAACTTGGCGAGTGCTGTTAAATGCCCACTTCTTTCTTTGGACTTAACAATCATATCATCCACATAAACTTCTACCTCTTTATGGATCATGTCATGTAACAAAGTAGTAGCAGCTCTCTGATAGGTTGTGCCAGCATTCTTTAACCCAAATGGCATCACTCGGTAGCAATACGTCCCCCAGTGAGTTGTGAATGTAGTCTTTTCTCTGTCTTCGGGTGCCACTAAAATCTGATTGTACCCTGAGAAACCATCCATGAATGATAACAACTCATGCCCCGCGGTGCTATCTACCAGAACATCTATGTGTGGAAGCGGAAAATCATCCTTAGGACTAGCCTTGTTTAGATCTCTGAAGTCAACACATACACGGATCCTTCCATCCTTCTTTGGCACAGGAACTATATTGGCTATCCATTCCGGATATTGGGTTACCATCAGGAATCCAGCTTTCAATTGTTTCTCAACTTCTTCTTTGATCTTCAAAGTCCATTCGGGTCTCATGCGTCTCAACTTTTGCTTAACAGGTTTTGAATTTGGAAAGAGAGGGATGTGGTGTTGGACAATCTCTGGATCGATGCCTGGCATATCTTGGTAGGACCAAGCGAAAACATCTTTAAATTCTTTTAATAAGTTGATTAGTTCATTGCTTTCTTGTGAAGTGAGCGTGGTGCCAATATGAACATTTTGTGGATTATCTTCATTATCCAAGTTTATTAGCAAAGTTTCTTCAATAATCTTGCATGCAGATTCATTTTCATTTTCAATTAATCTTTGCAAATCCTCAGAAATTTCAAAATCAAGATCATCAGACACAGAAGAGTAAGCAAAATCCTCGTTCATTTCATTAACATTTTTGGGTACATCAAAAGCAAAAGCAGACTCAACATCATGGCTCATATTGGCCTTTACAGACTTCCGGGGAAATGGGGGAGGGGATTTGTTGACTTCCGATTCTATCACCCAATTGTTCAGAGCTCCCTCTATTGGCTTGATTTCTTTCACATTTCCCAGTGCTTCTTCGGCATCCATCAGCATGTTCAGCTCTTCATCCATTAGCATGTTCAAATCATCACTTGTCATCAGCTCAGCCCAGTCCTTCCTTTCTTTCTTGATAGGCGGAGTATACAAGAACGGATCCTCATAGTCGGAGAACTCATGTTTGAAGAAAATCTCAAATCCAGGCTTAATGTTCTTGGTAGCCGGATCATACCATGGTTCAGGGAACCCACAGAAGGGAAAGTCATCGCCTTCTTTCACGAAGTATCCATTCAGGATTCTTGGCCCAGAAACAACCATCGGCCCTTTTCCTTTTGTCATCTTCTTCTTATCTTCTTCAGTCAATTGATACCCAAGCCCAGATTTATCTTTCTGTTCGTGGAAGTTCGGTGGTTCAGTTATTCCTTGTTGACGACGACCTAGTCCCATTCCAGGAAAATAGTTCATCTTTCGCACCATATGAGCCACTTTAGGATTGGCATACTGGTCAAAGTACAATGGCATGACTTCAGGGATCCAATTCTGTCCCACTTCTTCTTGTAGATCTTTGGCAACCGGGTTTCCCTTCTCGAACATCTTTCTATATTCGCGTCCGGTGATGAACGGCTTCTTTTTCTTGATCGGAGTGATTTCTTCGCCCCAGACAGATGCATCAGGAAGTTTCTTCTCATAGCTGAGTCGATCCCAAACGGATTTCTTTTTCTTAGCTCCTTCATTTATCATTCCCACAAAGTTGAATCCTCCTAATTCATTTTCTTCTTCCGGTGTTTGGACTTCTAGCACAGGACCATGGCTTGTCCCTTCTTCTTTGATCCAGCTATCCCCAAAGATTGTTACCACATCCTCTTTCCAGATGAACTTGACTTTCTGGTGGAGAGTGGAGGCGACTGCATCATTCACATGTAACCACGGACGTCCCAATAGCAGATTAAAGCTAGCCGGAATATCAATCACTTGGAAATCAGCTTCTTTGTTTAATGGCCCGACTTCAATTTTCAACTTAATCATTCCCACAATGGCCCTTTTGGTGTTATCATAGGCCCTCACAGTTTGTGTTGATGGCAAGAGTTCTGAAATAGACAACCCCATTCTGAGAGCTGTTTGGAGAGGACATACATTCAAGGCTGACCCATTATCTACCAAGCAGACCGGTACTCTATTCCCCAGGCAATGTACAGTGATGTAGAGAGCTCTGTTGTGGTGTGCCCCTTCCGGCGGTAAATCTTCATCTGTGAATGTGATTACAGGCTTACAAGGCTTTGAAGAGATCATGTTTACTAGATCTTCGGGGGTAGTATTGACAGAAACATCCAAACGATTGAGAGTATCGAGCATGGCCTGCCTGTGTTTGTGAGAGGTCATAAGTAATCCCCATACTGAGATCCAAGCTTGTGTTTTCTTCAATTGCTTTAGGATTTCATCTTCTTCTTCGCTCACGGCTCCTTTACCAGCCTCTTTTGCTTTGACGACTTCTTTCTCATTCCATGTTTCTTTTCCACGATTTTCTAACTCGTGAGGCTTGAAATGACGTCCGGAACGGGTCAAGTGGTTTGCTTCATTGGTGATCCAGATAGACTCAAGTTCTTTGGCTAACTTTTCGGTGCCAACAGTGATTTTCCAAACAGAATCATCGGGGATTATGGTATTATTAACGGAATCATCCTCATCATCATACCACCAATCTTCTTCTTCTTCCATCATTGCAATAAGATCGTCATCTTTGATTTCAAGGTTCTCGACAGGCTTTAGCAATTCTTCTATCGGCTCAGTGCTTTGTTTCTCGGTGACTGCTTCTATGGGCTTTTCTTCCTCATACCAGATCGAGTCGTCGGTGATGGCATTGGGATCCCACCATTCAATTGTAAGATTTCCGTTGGCTATTTCTTCTTCAAAAGCCAGTGCTTCTTCGACCCATTCTTCCTCTTCCATATTCCTCAAGATGCAAATTGCAGCGTCTTCCGGAAGTTGAACATCCATAGCTGGTTGATTCGAGGATGTGATGTAGATCTTTGGGTTATAAATCTGAGATCCTTCTTCTACAAAGTTAACATTTGGCATGTTCCCCTTATGATTAGGGAGAGGATTCTTCTGAACATTTGGCTGAGAGGGAGGAGGGGAGATGACCCCTTTTTCAATCAAGTCTTCAATTTCATGGCGAAGTCTCCAGCATCTATCTGTGCTATGTCCACGGCCTTGATGAAAGTCACAAAAGAACTCTGTTTTGAAACCCGGTGGAAGTGGATTTGGCTCTGGTTTAGGTTCCAATTTCTGCAAGTACCCTTTTTCTATCATTCTTTCAAGTGCGGTGCTTAGTGGCATCCCCAAGTCGGAAAATTCTCTTTTCTCTCTCGACTGTTTCTGATTTTGACTTCCTCTTGCATTAGCCATACTTCGACGCTCTTTCTGAAAAGGCTGAGGAGATAGTGTGTTGACGTCAGCAGACTGATGATAGACTGGCCTTTCTGTCTTTCTGTATCGATTGCTCGTGCTTTCTTTCTTGATCTTTCCATCTCTAATGGCATCTTCTATCAAAGTTCCCACATCAAACAGCTGTTCGAAACTCACAATGGACTGAAATTCTAGCCTTTCCAAGTATTCGGGCTGTAGATTCTTGATGATCATTCGGACCTGATCTTTTTCCGCTGGCCTGCTAGTCATTTGAGCAGCTTTAGCTCTCCAACGAGTAACGAAACCTGCGAAGGATTCCCTGTACTCTTGTCGGGTGGTTTCTAGATCTCTTGCAGTTACATCAAACAACTGGTTATATGAATATTGAGCCACGAAAGCTTTGGCCAATGCCTCCCAATCTCTGGTTATGGCTGGTTCCAACGTCAAGTACCATGAAAGTGCTGCTCCACTCAAAACTCTTGGAAACAATAGAGCGAAGAGGTCAGATCCAATGCCCATGGGCTGCAAAGTTCCTACATAAAGCCTCAGATAGCTCTTTGGATTTCCGGTTCCATTGAAAAATTCAATATGCGGCATCTTAAACTTCTCTGGGAGTTTGGCTTTTGGAGCGTCACACAACCCTTCAACATCGAACAAATACTCATCCACCCCTTTGCTCTTTCTGATCACACTCTCTAGTTTGTCGATCTTGGCCAACTTGTCCTGAATTTCCTGATCTAGCTGAACCTTTGGTTGAACTGTCTCCCCAAAATCTTCTTCTTCATGATGCTCTGGAGGTGGTGGTGGTGGATTAGTTAGTTGCTCAATCATTCTCATCATAGTGGCAAGTTGTTCTCGATTCTGCTCCCTGCTCTGATCCAAGGCAGCTTGCATTGCGGCCAATCTGGCTTCCATATCCGCTTCGTATGTCATATCTTCAACCCTAGTCGACTCGGCTGTTCCTTCTTCTAACCCTGATCTGATCAAACGGCTGTTCGGAGCTCTGACCCAGAAAGGAGTACAACTTTTCGGTCCTATCTTTTCTTATCTGGTTTATTTAGGGATTTTCAAATAATCAGGTATCTTTATTGCAAAAGAATTTTTCAAAGAATGATATAAGAAGGTGGATTTACAAAGATGGAAATCATAAATGGAAAATCATTTCCTTTTTCAAAAACATTTTTCTTAAAATCAAAGAAATCTTTTCAAGCTTTCAAAATTCTGAGGAAAACAAATCTTTTCTTTTTTTTTTTAAAAGTATATTAGAGGCGTCGCACTCGTGAGTCGTATATGCAATGCTCGTGTAGTGCATGCAAATGCAGATGAAATGCAATCTAATCTAAATGCAATGCACCTTAATCTAGCTTAGACCTAGCACATCAGCACATAAGCACATAAGATTCCTTGAGTATGCTAATCACCCTACTAATCCAATCATTATCCAAGGATTTTGAGTTTTGAAATTCTTGATGGTTCATGTTTTCAAAATTGAAATTTTTCATGAAAATCTTTGAAAGAGATGGGGAGATTTGTAATTTTCAAAAGAATTTTTGAACCATCAATGTTTGTGGTGAGAAATCATGATTCTTAAAAATTGAGGTGGGAATTTTGAAATTCTAAGATCTGAGAGGAAGATTTTGAAATTGAATCATCATGATTTCTTGAAGACCAAAGTAAAATTTTTTTTTTTTTTAAATTCTCTAAAATCTAGGAGAATTTGAAATTGAATCATCAAAGTGTGATCATGATTTCTGGAAATAGGAATTTTGAAATTCTCTAAAATCTAAGGAGAATTTCGGAAAGATTTTGTGAAAGTGAATCTCAAAGCAAATTTTCAAAAGGGATATTCTTGGAATTTTCAAAAGACTTGGGGTTTTTCAAAGAAGTGCTTATAGTTTCAAAAATTTTCAAAATTGTCCTCAAATAATGATTGGATGTTCGGATAAAGACCATACTATCCTAGAGGAATCCACCATACAAGGTTTGATGATGCCTTCGCATACACGTCCTCATCATCCACATAATCCCTTACGGGCAAGCGCAAGTAATTCATCACATTGTCCTAATCAAAGATGATAATCAAGATCCTAATTGAAGGGTTCTATAGAAACTATATGCAAAGGCCGGGTTTTAGTCTCATAAAGGGTCCATTAGCAAGCTCAGCGGTGTGGTTGACCGCCTCCCCGAGGACGTGCCGTTCACACATAGGCTCTATATACCGCACGCGGTACAAGGCTAACGGTGACTACATGCTACCAAAACTCTTGACAAATAGAGGAAAGAGGACCCTCTATCTTCAAGGCAATGATCTCAAGCAGTCGCGGTGAAAGAACAATGCAAGTGCAAATGCAGGCAGAAACAACATGATTATTGAATTAATAACAAGGATATTCATTGGTTCAAGTCAAACCCTCGAAGAACAAGAAACCATCGGTTTCATGTTCAAATCCCCAGCAGAGTCGCCAGATTGTGGACCACTGCAAAATGAGGAGCGGATCCTGACGCTCTCCCTCGATAGTGTCCCGGGACGGATCCCAAGGAGCACACTTCAGGGAAAACTAGGACTTCCTCACGCGATCCTAGAGACAAAGAGTCGCCACCTAATTTTTATCGGGAATTAGGAAACCCAAGTTTGACTCGCCCAAAATTGAATAAGGTTACTCGCCCTTCATTACCAGAAACAAGGTTCGGGGGTCTTGGTACGAGAGGGGAAGGAGCCCAAGCAGGACTAAAGCACCCCCTCCTCGCCCTACCGAATGGTAGGCCTTGATTCAAATATCCTTGTTATTAATTCATAATAGATGTTGTTTCCTCAAACATACTAGATAGATATATACATGGCAAAAAGAAACATCTAATGAAAATCATTTCAAGAGACTAAATCAAGTAGAAAGCGGATGCTCATGCAATACAAGGGAGAAGTATACTCACAGTGGCTAGTCCCGCCCGGGACCGATGCAAATAAAGTAAACATGTCATGATATGCAAAGGGAACGAGAAGACTTACATTGGTTGACTCAAGCGGAGTCGCGAAAGCGAAAAGAATGGAAACGTGCAATGCAATCATGCAACAATCCTAGATAAGATGTCTCTAACAAATAATCATATAAACGGAGACTATCCTAAAGGAATTGTGTCGTTGAAATCAAAGTTGTAAACCTAGAAAAATTCTAAGAGAAAGGATAGAGATAGTACACGATACACGGGCACTAAGCCACATGTAGACGAGGCAAACCACAAATCGAAGTCCGGGTCCGAGGCACTTAATTCTCTGCACTAATACACCAAAGAATACCCAAGCATTGCAAAAATACAAGCAAACAAATGATATGCATGATAAACAAAGAAAACATGTCATCAATCAAATTTCCAGATTCAGCAACCTCTAATGAATCCTATCAAAAGTGGTCTTAAACATGAGCTGGATAAAAACCCTTTTACAGAAAGTTAGATACATGTCTTAGGGAACTTCTCCAAAAAGTGGGACCTCAATATCAATTTTATTGTTTGAGAAATAAATGTTTTGGGAATAGTGGATCAGGACTGTCCACTGTTCTTGTAAAAATCATAATTAAATCTACAAAAATCATATGAAGCTCTATTTGGTGTCAAAAGAAAGCTATTTCATTGTAGTATATGATAAAAATAAACCCATGGACATTCTGTAATCACAAGGTTTCTGAAAAAGTGTTTTAAACAGACTCTGTTATTCTGGAAATTTGGTATCATTTGACAAATGAATGCAAAACATAATAGAAGTATAATAGAAGTTCATGAATCATGTTAACCAAGTTGATTTAAGCTTTTGATCTCTCATCCATTTATCCTAGGTGATTTCTAAACCAAGTTTTATTCATCAATTGTTGTTGAGTGATCAAGGTATGACCATTTTGTATACATAATCATATTTGTAATTAAACTTAGAAAATTCCAGAATAGTTGTATCAACTTTAAACGCTTAGAAAACGATCCTAACTCGATCGTATGCTCACGATTTTACATCGGCATATAGATATATGAGTTAGGAATCATCCCCAAAAAGCGGAACGTCGATAACTATTATAGATTTTCTGAAATTCAAGCACAAAGAGACGATGTTCAAATCTGTCAACCGATTTCTCAACAATTTCTAAAAATAGTATATGAATCCTAAAAGCTCTCAAAACGGACCGGATGAAAGCTAATTCATCAAAGTTTACCCAGAAAATTTGAAATCCATCAAACTATGGGTTTTGATGGACCAAATCTAATGGACAAAACCAATCTGCTTTGCTGAATTTTTATCTAGTTCATTTTAAAGTGTGAGGAAAACATTTTAGTGATAGTTGAAGCTTATTAGAGAGATCAAACTCATAGATCAACTTAATTATCATGATTCCCAATCAATTTAGCCCTCAAGTTCTATGAAGAACTTTTAGATCAAGGATCAAAGGGACTTATAAATATCATGTTGGAGATGAAATTCAATAGGAATTCTAGGTAATAGGAATAATCAAGAGATAGGTATGAACATAGAAATCATCCTTCTCATAGATCATATTTCCAAACCATCATGGAATTCAAAATAGATATATGTATATATATATAATCATGTATGCATGAATCTAAACTAAAATTGAAGAATGAAACCAAAATTGAAAATCAAAGTGAAAAACAATCTCTAATTGTAAATTATCAATAAAAATCAAAGAGATTTGGATCTAACTATGTGAGTGTGTGAAGAACATGAGAGGAAGAAGATGAGTGTTCTAATAAGTAGAAATAGAACTAAGTTAGATCCAAATCTTATAGATCTATATATACAAAGTAGGAATTAGAGATGAACTATAGTGTTTACCTCTTGGAGGATTCTCAATTACAAGACCAAAATTGATTTGAAGATCTTCTTCTTCAAGTGTTATTCAAGTGTTCTTCAAGCACTCATCCATGGAAGTTGAGGGAGGCAATTGATGTTCAAATTGTGGTCTAATTAGCCTAAGTTAATCTAAATTCAATTCATAATTTTCTCTCTCTAGAATTCACCTAAATTGAAAGTATATTCAAAGTATACTTCTCTCTCTTGTATGTGCTTCTATGTGTGTTTGTATCTCCAAGTATATTCAAGTGTATCTCTTCCAAGTGTCTAGTGTGTTAAGATGTGTGTGTGTGTGTGTGTGTGTGTGTGTGTGTGTGTGTGTGTGTGTGTGATCTCATATGAGATGTATGAGATCTTATATAGAGTTTTGAAGACTTAGCTCTTAAGTTTCAGGGTTAAAACAGGATTTTTAGAGCTTAAAAGAGGGTTAAAATGGCCATTTCGGAGCTTAAACGCAATTTCCAGGCAATTTCCTCGCAGTGGGAAGCTTCTAGAAGGGTCTGGAACTCAAAAAGCTCCGTGGAGGACACAAATGGAAGTGGCGGTTATGGTGGGACCCGCCACCCCCATACCCAAAACCGCCACTTACTATTTGGGTCCCTCTGGTCACCCACAAGCTCTGTTTCAAATTTCATGCGCACTGCTTTTCCAGATTTTTGTAAAAATGCTTTTTGGTGTCCGAAATCGTCCGTTTACGTACCGTTGGAAAGCTGTCAGGTTGAATTTCAGTATAAAAATATTTCCAGAGGTTTTATAATGAGAATTGAAGTCCAATTGAAGTCCGGAAGTCCTCCGGAACTTTCGTTGTCTTTTTGAAATCAAATGACGTCTTTTCCAAAATTGCTTTCAAATGTGCGTCGATTTCGAACTTTTCTTTAAAATTGAATCTCTGGATACCTAGAATACTGCGTTTAGAACACTTAATGTTCATATAACCCTGAGAGAATATGAATTCTGAGAGATGATTTTGACAAAACCGGGATTTATCTATGGAAAAGGGCTTTTCTGAGCTTGAAGTCACTTTCCGAAGTCCGATCTTCTGATTGTGTGGAATCCAGTACCTTCCACGGGGTACTTTTCATCATCGAATCCTCCAAGACGTTGTCCACCCTAAATCCTATCAGTGTGGTCAAAATTGGGTGTCTACACACTCGTAGAGCCAAGCCTGTAACACCAAAGGCGCCCCATAAAGAAGAAGCGTTCCTTGATTGAAAGCACGATCCAAACCATTAAGGGTTTCAGCCAGAACCATGGCCATGGGATTCCTGCTAAGTTTCAGCCCAAGGCACACGTGCACCAAGTCAATAGAAGTACTCGAGAACAGAAAATGCGAAGTCATGCACAATATTAGAGCGGCCCCGCGGGTAGCATCATATACGCTAGGATTCCCAGGATTAGCATACCGGGCGATGATGAAAGCAATATCAAGAACCTCACCATGAATTAGCTGGCGGGAAATAGTAGTGGAACCGTTTAGGTATTCAGCCAAGCCTCGCATGGGACTGGGGCTATCAGCAGAAGGGAGAATCATGTCAGAGTCAGAATAGAAGCCAAGGATAGCACAGAACTCCTCAAACAGGGGACATATCTCTCGGCCATTGAAATTGAAGACATGGTTCACCGGGTCCCAATGGACTATAGCGGCACGTATGAACTCAGTGTTTAGAGCCATCTGGCGAAGAGAGAATAGCTCCGTCAGACCGTAGCTGAAGAGGTTGATCCGCTCCACACCATCCGTGATGTTTAGCCAAGATGTGAGTTGAGCGGGATCATACAATGCCATATTTTCTGTCGCAGCTCTAGCAAAATTCAAAATTTCAGTAGCACCTCCCCGTTTCACAAACTATCCCACCTGCAAGGCAAACACACTCACTATCACAAGGCTGCTTATCGCAGTAACATCAACAATCACAGAATCACAGTGCATGACCACCAACCAAAGCAAGCACACAACTGCGCCTTCAAACTAGAAACTATCCGGCTCGAAATGCAAAACATCATAATACGCTGTCAAGGGTGATAAATCATCCTACACGTCATCCTACACATCATACTACACATCGTCTTACACATTGTCCAACAGTCACATTATTCACTAGTATAACCCAATTAAAAACATTAAATGGAGATAAAATGAAAATCCCCGCTTAGGAGGCCTCAATCTTCCTCTTCTTCGTCCTCTGTCGGGCCACCCGGAGTGTACGTCGGCGATGGTCTCCTCCTGCCACCTCGACACCTCAGCTCGGTCCTCGATGAGCCTGCACCACCCCCATAATACTGCACACACAGATAAAATGAAAGCAATCAGTAGAGAAACAACAAGAAGTATAAAAACAAAGTCGAGTTAGAAACTTACCAAGGACGCCATCTGACTGGTGGTAAACTACCGCATACCATCCATCTTTCAAGGGCAAAATCAGGGTTAGGACCTCATAACCTTAAGGAGCACAAAATTAGAGACATACCCGATGGTCTCACATGAGGACCAAAGACCGTAAGCTAGCTTCCAAGGCGTGGCCCTCCTCAGCATAACTCAAAAACTGCTGGCTGTGTGGGATACCCACATGTGACCGGTGGCACCTCCATAATCTTGGGAGAGCCATCTACACCGAAACATCAATGGTCCAATCCCAAAGAGGGATAGGATCAAAAACTGGGGGAACCTGTCTCCTGTACATCTCGCGAAGCTGTAGGCACAAAACAAGTTAGGGAAAAGATGAGTCAAAAACATAGGCAACGGATAGAGACAAAAACGTAAAAGAAACTCACATCTAGGAGTGGGAAGTTGGGCATCAAGAAGCAGCCGCAGTAAGCCTCGTAACTGGTCTCAGAGAGAAAGTGATCCAAACATCAGTACCAGCTAAGGTCGCCAGTAGAGTATCACCAGAAAAGTCATCAGCATCCATCACAGGAGGATCATGAGGGACACGATACATCAGACCGCCAACCACGTGCCGAGACACTCGCTCGCCAAGGAACCATTGCCTGGTTTCGGTACTTTCTATCAGAAGCCAAAAAGAGGAAAGGGGCCTGACCACCTATATCTCCTCTGGGGCAGCATGGGCAACATACTCCCAAGGCATCCAATCAACGCTAGTAGCTGTAGACCAGATATGAAGTTTTTGAGGAGAACAATCCGATGAGCCCCGCTCTTTACCCCGACAAAATCCCTCCGCCATCTCAAGCCCCAGGGGAACAAAGGCACAGGAGCCATGCCGTCCTCATCTTCACCTGATTCATCAGCAGGGGAAAGCTCCAAAGCTATATAGACAAAGGGAAAATCAAAAAGGCAAGAAGTACAGAAATCAAAAAGCTGGAAGATAAAAGAGGTTGTAGTACATACCTTTTAAGCTCGCCAAAATCCCCCCGTCGATTTGACATCGCCCCGGGAAACTTCACCTATATGCTTGTAAAGGTGGGCCAGGGCAGAACCACCCTAGTCATAAGAGGGGATCTCACCAATGGCCGTAAGGCAAAAAAAAGGCCTTAAGCTCACCCGTTCATTCCGTGTCGTGAAGATCGAGCAACCAAGGACATACAGAAGAAATAACCTCAAAAGCTGAGAATTATTCAGGTTGTGATTCCCTCTGCCGTAAGCCCGGTAAAGCCAGCCACAAAGGAACCAGTGCCTCTCAAGATTAGGGGGAACAGCCCCAATCAACATCTCGACAGCGTCGGGGTCAATCTCATAGAAGTAGTCCAGAATCAGGTGCTTCCCGCCAACTCTCAAATCGGTGATCATGGAAAAATCAAAAGGTGTCATTGTCATCTCACCAAATGGCAGGTGGAAAGTATTGGTGGTGTCCCACCATGTCTCAGCAAGAGCGTAAAAATACGCCAGATCATTGGTACTCTTTGAAACTAGGCGGACAAAGCCGCTAAACCCGGCATCGTCTACCATTCTCTTGACGGCAGGCGAGAGTTGGGTGTACCACAGAAAAGCATGAGCAAGGATACCATGGCCCTTCAATGTCACTTCTAGTACCTGTACATATCAAAAATGATAAAAAAATGAGCACAAAAATCACTATTCACGACCCAAGGTCCGACTTCACAAAATCAACATACGAACACAAAACAAACTTCCAACAAACTCTAGGCGCACACTACAGTTCATATAACTAGCACAATGCACAAAATAGTCCTAAACTATCGAAAGTTTCACATACCAGGCTCGCTAGAGCTGTGGCCGAAAGATGACGTTGGGGGTCCCGTAAAATCAAGTCCGGGGTTTGACCCTCGGCTTTCATTCGTTCCTTGGCCTTCTTAGACGGTCTCCTTGAGCTCGAAGCCATGGATCTGCAAGAAAATGGAAGACTAGAACCAAACTTTCTTCTTGAAAAATGGAACAAACCAAAGCACCAATCGAAATTCCAATCATGGGGAAAGATTACTCACCTGAGCGTGCACAAGCTGCGTTTTGACGGATTTTGGCTTCAAAAGTACCCCGAAATGGCCAAAAATGAGCTTGAAATACCCAAAAACTTGAGATATACACACATGGAGTCCAGTCACCTAGTGCCTCCGTGGCACTGGCCAACTATTGCCGCAGCAGTGGCTCAGTGCCACCGCGGCACTGCTCCACGCAGGCCCCACTTTGGTCCGTTTCATCCCGTTCTGACCCGTTTTAGCTCGTTCATGATCCCGCTTAGCCCCGGTGGCCCATTTTAGTCAAGATTTATGAGGTTTTATCCCTAGCAAATCCGTTTTAACCCTAGAAGATTTAGTTATCCCCTGAGGACATAAATAGAAAGATATCAACTCTCGAAGGCCTGAACTGGCTTTTCGGACCGACCAATGCAAAGATCTGATCAACCGTGAGAGATTCAGAGATGTGTCTTGGTTCCTGATCAAGAAACAGTTAAGAGAGATTCTCTACATCATCCCTCGAGGATAGAAACAGAAAGATATCAGCTCCCAAAGGCCCAAATCGGCTTTTCGGATCGACCAATGCAAAGATCTGATCTACCGTGAGAGATTCAGAGATGGGTCCTGGTTCCTAATCAAGAAATAGTTAAGAGAGATTCTACGAGAATTCTACATCATTCCTCGAGGATAGAAACAGAAAGATATCAGCTCTCGAAGGCCAGAACTGGCTTTTCGGATCGACCAATGCAAAGGTTTGATCAACCGTGAGAGATTCAGAGCTGTGTCCTGGTTCCCATCAAGAAACACTTAAGAGAGATTCCCCAGGAGTCCTACATCATTCCCTAAGGACAAAAATAGAAAGATAGAAACTCCCGGAGGCCCCGACCGGCCCTCTTGGATTGAGCGCCGAATGATTTAATCAGCCGTGAGAGATCCAGAGATGGGTCCTGGTTCCTGATCTAGAAAAGAGAGATTCTCTGAGAGTCTTATGCCATCCCCTAAGGACAAATATAGAAGGATACTAGTTCCCACTATCCCTAGCAGAAAATAACAAAAACAGAACTAACTCCCAAAGATCGGTCATCAGGAACAACCAGAACATCTCCCGTATCTAGATTTTGAAGACGAAGCACCGTCGTTCCATGACTCCGTGTCTCCTGATTATCATGAGCTTTCTCATTTATCCATTATCATAGCTTTTGCACTTATTGGTTATCACAAGATCCCTCGGTCACCTTTGGTTGTCATCCTCTAAAACCTTGCGTCTGATCCATTTCACTTACAAAGCACACTTCCCGTAATTTAAGAATTTTGCCCGAGACCTAGAGTCTTCAACACCTTGGCATCCTTATCAGGATCAACCACTGCATTAGATTCAATACTAGCACAACACAAGTCCACTCGGGGTGGCACA
Source organism: Hydrangea macrophylla (assembly GCA_033977485.1). Taxonomy (NCBI): domain Eukaryota; kingdom Viridiplantae; phylum Streptophyta; class Magnoliopsida; order Cornales; family Hydrangeaceae; genus Hydrangea; species Hydrangea macrophylla. Next base: position 15,109,601 of record CM066990.1, on the reverse strand, counting down.
CACTCCACAACACCAACTCATGCTAGGATCAGAACACTAAACATGATAGGACTCAGGACGCAATCCCATGCATTGCATATCATAACATAGCATTCACCTGTCTTGTTGTGCATGTGTGATTTGTTCCCTTGTGCCTCGAACTACGTCTTGGTCTGATTCCCCTTGGGATACGTAGGCAGCTCACAAAGAGCACGACCTGCTCTGGCCCTAGCATCTTGTTACATCTTTCGCAACGCTTTTTATCCAAAATCTATAGCCTCCAAAAAGACTTGTCTCTTTAAAGCTTTGGCACTCGCTTGCGACATGCGTTGCCTCGCAAGTTCATGCAAAACACGGGCAAACTGTAGAAACCCCATTTTGTCGGCTATTAGATTTAGGAGACCCATAGCTTGGTGGTTCACAATGATCATAAAAGACTCAAAAAGGAATCCTGGAAGTTAGTTCTATCTCTCAGAATGCTCAGAATGACCAAAATACCCCTGAAAGCCCGAATGCTCCCGAATTCGGACCAAATGTTCTGGAAACGCACTACGTTATAAGAAAAATAATAAAATGAGTTTTTAAGTAAAATCAGATGAAATCGTCAGCTCCCAGACACCCCCAGATGTCCAGAAAGTTCCCAGAAAGTCCCCGTTGACCGGTTTGACCAAGGTTTGACCAATTTGACCAAGTTTGAACAAAATCATCCAAATTCGCTAAAAAGTTCTAGGATCATTCTAGATCATGTGGGAAATACTAAAATGAGTTTTAAAAGAAAATCGAACGAAAACGATAGCTCTTGAAAGCTCCCAGAGGTTTCCAGGACTTCCCTAGAATCCCAGGTTTGACCAGAAGTTGACTTTGAAATCAGAGCACCGTATCATTTTTCAAATATTTTTCATTGATTCTATAGGTCAATAGTTTTCCAACGGTATATCGCACATAATTTTTGGATTTCAAACGAATTTATTAGGAATTTTCGAAGGTGAAAAAGGCGATCAAATCGGCTTTTATCGCGAATACCGCAAAACTTTTCAAGGTGCCCTATCTCCTAACTATTGTTTATGTAAAGTAGACTCCATTACCTTTCCAACAGTATATCACAACATCAATTTAGAGTTTGTATGCATTTTCTGTGAATTTCGGACGAAATAGGGCCTTTTCGCGAATACCGGAACCTCTGGGGGCCTAAAAAGGATTATTTGGACCAATGAGGAGTAGTACCGCCATGGCAATGGCCCACTACCACCGTGGTACTGGCCCCCTACCGCTGCGGCACAGGCCCACTACCACCGCGGCACTCTCGTCCAGAATGGTACACTTATGTAATTTCTTTTGGGGTTCATTTTGATTAATTAGAAATCAAAACGACGTAGTTCTATGTTCACAGAGGTTTGGGACCAATGGGAGTACTTCTAAAACCCCAAAACCACCCCAAATTGGCCTATATAAACCCCCCTTGACTTCTCATTTTGGGGGTGTCAAATGCAAGCTTTGAAAAGTTTTAGAGAGAAAGTTATAGAGATAAGGTTAGAATAGAAAGAAAAGAAGCTTCCTTCTTTGATTTTCAAACAAGAAAGTGAGTTTTAAACTTTGTTTTTACTTCATTACTTCCATTACTTCATATTCAATACACCCAATCACCATTTTAGTGAGCATTTAAGAGAGAAGAAGCTACTTCCATGTCCAATGTCTCCACATATGAGTGAAATACCAAGCTACAAGTCCAATACATCATTGAATATCATCTATTGATTGTTTATATATTTGTTTGCTTACTTTGCTGTTCATCTTGTCCTACCTCATTTCTTTTTTTGTCTTCTTTATTTACTTACTAGTCTATCATCATCTAGATGATGACATGAAGTTTGAGGTGTGTGAATCCTTATGGATAGTAGCTCTTGACCTGAAAAACATGTTTGATAGATGATGATTTCAACTTCAATACATTCCTATGTATTCATGAAGTTGTATTTAAAATGGAAATAATACTTTCCAATAACCTTGGAGGTTCTTGATGATGAGTTTGATGTTGACATTTTACGTGGTTATAATTTTCATTAAGTATTGAAAAACATGTTTTCAAAACACCCATTTCAAAACCCCCTCTTAAACCCCTCATTTTGATTTCAAGAAATGAACCTTGTTTTCTGAAAACCTTCAAACTAGTGAGTCATTTAACTTCAAAGAATTATTTTGAGTTCAATACTCAATGTATGAATGCAAGACTACTTGGAAAGTCTTTCTAACTCATTGTAGAACACCCATGATTTTTGGCTTAACTTGGAAGCACTTAAAAGGGGTCCATTTTTGTCCAAACATTCCTTCCAAACATTCTGCCCCTACTGTCACAGCAGCTAGGTTGACTTTCGACTTGATTTACAGAAAACTTTTCCAAAATGATGGTCCCAACTTATTTTTCCCTTGAACTTCAATGTCTTAGGAAACTTTCTGTATAATATGGTCCTCTAGATCTTTTGTTTTCATTTTTTAAGATTTTCTAACTTTTCAGTCGACAGTACGGACTCTATTTCTGAATAACCTCTATTGTTTATATGATTTCTCTCAATCTGTGATAGTTATTAAAGATTGGATTTTTGGGTTGTGTTCTAGACTACATTTGTACATATGGGATCATCTTTTCTCCCTTCTCATCCGTCTCGGGGATTGAGAGATCTTCTTTTCTCAAAGATTAACATGCATCATTCTAGCTTGCTAAGCATCCTTGTTTTCTTTGATTTATTTGTTTCAAGAACAATTCATGTCCCCTTAGATTAGGAAAACTTTATTACTTGATATGTGATTATACAATTTTTTCCTAGGTTTGTTCGTGTGATCTTTCACTTTGCATTGTGTGATACTTGGCTTAGATCTTATGAATGATATTTTATCTTTAGATCTTCCATTCAAATTTTCTTATGTGATGTAATATACTATCATTGTATTAATTGTCGAACCATACATAGTATAAGATGATTATTTGGATGCTAATTGAGGCTCGTTAAGAGACGGGGCGAGTTGAGGGTGTTTTAGTCGTGACAAAGGCTCCTTCCTCTCTCGTACCAAAACCTCGAACCAAGTTCTTTGGTTATGAAGGCCGGTGCCCTTTATCCGTTTGGGTGAGTCAAATTAGGTTTCTTGGTTCTTTAAAGACAAAGTGGTGACTCTGTATCTATTTTCAACAGACCTTCCTTTTCTTTGATCCAAATCAATTTCAAACAAAAACAAAAATAAGTGGTATTCCGCGTGTCCACAATTTCTTAAACACGATTAGAAGTAGGTTTTGAGAAGGTTTAGGGGGAGATTTGAGTAGAAATAGAGTGGAAGAGCTTGATTAGCTTTGGAAGTTCTCCAAAATACCAAGTTGAGGATACTTTGGAGGTAAAACTCTAGAATAATCAGTCTTTGTTCAAATTTAATTGTAGCATGCATAGAGTTCTTTAATTTCCCTTTTTACTTATTGTGTTCATCCCTTGGGTTCATAAGGCCTTCAATGCCTTACTTGAATCTTTTGGTTTGAAATCCCTTAATCTCTTTCTAGTCTTATGATTCATGAGAGGATTAAGATTGGTACTAGAATATTTAGCTAATGGACCCACACCTATCTTCATGGTTTGAGGTTTGTTATGACTAAGTTTCATGAAGTTCTTTCATACTTCTTTGAAATTTACAAATATGAATATCTTTAGTCTCCAATGACTATCAAATGGTAGGAGAGTTAGCTTTAGACAAGCCCAACTCCATGGCTTAACTGTCTAAATTGATAATAATAAGATAAACTAATCCGATGTGCAGTGAGTTCACAATCTGTTTTTGATCATAGATTTTTAGTTAAACATCGGACCGTTGGAATCGAATGAAACCAATGGGAAAGTGTCTATAACTCAAAGTTCTAGCACTATAATTTTTGCTTTAAGAAGATTTCATGTTCAAGGTGGTTTGATAAAGGGTTTTGTGAGGCTACTACAATCTGTCCAAGAGTTTCAGAACAGTCACACTCTTTTGAAATAAGCAAATCAGAACCTTAATCAAGCACCCTTGACCCAAAATAAATTTTTCTAAGTAGTTTAACGTGTTAGGAAACTACCTTAAAAAGACCAAAGCATTTCTAATTTTTTTTTACTATTTTTAGAAAATCATACAAAAACTCTGGACGGGGAGTTGTAAGTCTCTGAGTGATGTCTAGTGTTTGTCCAGTTCCCGGAGATCTAACCGTTCAAACCTCAATTTTCTATTTGGGTTAGAAACTAGACATACAAAGGCCTTCTGCGTCCAAATATCATCAAGATCAAACTATGAGAAGTATGTTTTTTATTTCTTTGAATTTCTGATCTGCTCTCAGCAATTTTCAGAATTCTGTCACAACTTCGATATATCTTGCAAACAATAGTCTAAATGATCTCTCTATGACCTAGGACTTAAACCATGTCTTAATAATGATTAGTTAAGCTTAAATACAGAGGCTAAATGATCCAAACCAAGGAATAATACGATAGCTTATTCTTGTTCATGTAATCATGCACATTCATCCATATAGATCGGTATTAGAATTCATAATTGCGTCATTTCCTCTACTTGATAGAATTAAGCTAGACATTTACGAATAATTATCCGATATTATACATTCTTCCTAAACTATGTGGACTAACCCTTGTTTTGTAGCGCACTTGAGGTACAATTTCTCAACCCTTTCTCTAGTTTACTTAATTCCTTGATTTTTTTTTATTTATTTGATGACCTCATGTTCGACACATTAGAATTAGGATCTTGCCTTATGTGAATACATGTGATTAGAGACCTTTTCTTAGGTTTTACTTTCTATTCGTATGCATTGCACGTTTAATATTCGCGGCATGGATCCCGGGTAAGTTCCATAGTTCCTTATTTGCATATCATATCGCTTGCTACTTGAATTATGTGGTTTTTGAATGATATTTTATCACTTGCAATCTTACACCCTTTAGACATGCTTTTGTAATGTATATTTATACATATATATTAATTGAGGACATGCTTAGATTTTTAATTCGATTAAAAGGATGTTAAGTAGAGGCCTATCACGAGATAGGATGAGAAGGGATGTTTTAGTCCGATGGGCTCCTTCCCTTCTCATTCCATAATCCCCGGACCTAGTTTAATCTTTGGTTTCGCAAAATGATCAGTTGCTTTAAAATGGTTTTTTAATTTTCCCTTTTAAAAAATTAAGTGGCAACTCATTTGTTTTAAATTTGAAAATTTAAGAGAATTTTAAAAGAAAAGCCGTGGGTAAAAGAAAGAAAATTGCGATATCCACAATAAGTTACCTATGTGAATCTGAAGTGGGGCTACTTCTAAAAGAATTTGAGAAAGGCAAAATTCTCTGATAAACATTAACTGAACCAGGCGAGTGTTCAAGGCCAAAATGAACACAAGTGTAAGAACTAAACTATGTTAATGAAAGCTCCTATGTGAGGTTTGTTGGTTGTTTACACTAACGGCAATCAGTTCAAGACTTCACGTTCACTGATCCGCCAGTAAATCTGATAGACTATCACAAGGGAAGGTTCAAATCCAAAAGCTATCTATCTCTTTGCAGGAGTGATTCGTTGTGCTCTCTCTATCCGAGTCTCGGGTGTCTCTCATTGTTTTCGATTAATTTCATTCATGTGGGGGGATTGTTGGATAAAAATTGATTTTGGTCATGTTTGAGGTCAAATAAATGTGGGACCCATTTAGAGTTTGAATGGGGTCTTTGTGGGTTTGTGTTCTCCTCCATGAGGAGATGAACTTTGGATATTTACATGTCCAAAAATCATTGTTGAGTGAATGAGAAATTAATCCATTGACTACATATAGATAATGTACATGCATGGAAAATGTACATACATGAATGAATTTATAGTTGCATTTATTCTCATTCATGGATAATGCACATTCATAAATGACTCATGTATATACATGGATGAATCTATAGATTCATAATGTATATACATGGATGAATCCACAAATACATAATGTATATCCAATGAATCCTATCTCCCCTTAGTCCTATATATTCTGAGCTTTCTCTTCAGAAATTCATAGTTAGGAAAAATAAGAGCTCTTTCCTTCCTTCCAATATTCATTCCTGAGAGAGTTAAAAACATAGTTGGTTTGCCGGAGCAATCGAACACCGTGCTTGTCTACTGTTGGTAATTATCGTTGTATCCTGGGAGACAGACGCCTGAGATATCCTCAAGCACTTCTGGTGAGGCGGTGAATCTGTTTTAAGGAAACCGTGAACTATCACAGGCCTCGGTTTGATCAATTTTCAGTTTCTGCTTTGTTTATATATTCTGTAATTTTCCTATTTTCTTAAGTTGTAATTCAGAATCTGTTTATGTTTTTCCAATTATATCAATGTAATTTTTCCAACACAAACTACCTTGATCTTTCCTTGACATGTTTCTCAGCAGTTGCCTTTTGAATTCAAACATTGCTGAATGACAAACTACACGCACCCAGGTTGTCCGTTTGAATCCTTCTACGTGTTATTCCTTTGTCTTTATACATCACGTAATGTGGTTGTCCCTTCACTCTCCACGTGTCGACATACTACTAGACTGGATTTTTATGGTACAAACATACCCCCGCGACAATTACCTTTTGAACATAAGTGTAGTTGGTGGTTTCTTGATAACTGCCAGTAACTTGCACATTAACACATTCTCCATGAAATTCTACGATCATGATTCGTGATTTTGATCTAAATTCCACCAACTGCTTCTTATAAAGCCTCAATCACTCTTCAAGTTTTATCATTCCTTTTAATCTGTCTTTGAACACCTTTCTTACTTTGTCACTATCTTGAACACATGGACCAAGAATGGAGTCCAGACAATTTTCCACTTGACCTTCTTGAGTATGTCAAAGCTGCTACAAAACTTAAACAACCTGAACTTCAGCAACTTGGATTGAAATTACCCCAATCGAATCACCTCCTAGCCATTACACTCTTTCTGGCTGGAAGAAATGGGTTGCTCACATTACACCTTCTAATCCTCAAGACGCTTCTACTTCAAAGTCTAATTATGGTGATTACAAATTCCCTCTTTTGCTTTGGAAATGCCAACTTCGAAAGGAGAGGGTTTAGGATTTTATACTGGTGTAAAACTTGAAACCTCTATTACCACCCCTTCAGTAGTGTATCCTGAATTAAACTACTTCGAAGCGGCTGAATATGTTATTCGAAGTCGAATAATCAATCCTTAATACCCTTTCTCGAACAATCTCACACCCGAACAAAATCTTCTCAACGACTGGCTTATTTCCTCTACAAGCCCTCCTAGTCTTCGATTTAAATGGGAGAAGAATAAATTTCCTCAAGGAAGACCTCTTGTGCACACCTTTGTAAGGGCTACTCATGAAAATTTTTCTGCGTAGCACTACTCTACCTAATATTTGAGCAAATGTGCCATGTTCACACAAGAATATGAAGAAAAGTTCTTCTCTGTGATTATACTCAATTCAGCTTTCCTACCACTACAGTCTAAGCCTTCGATGCCATCGAGGAGTCACTTAACAACCCAATCCGTTCAATGGACCAATTACGTTTTGTAATCACACTTATCCCATCCTTGATCCAAAGCCTATTCACCTTGTCCAAGCTATGAGGCTCCTTGTTGCTTTTTCCAACCTCCCTTTGACCATTCTACAAACACCGAGAACATGTCTTAACTTCGAATGGGCATGTCACATCTTAAGTAGAGAAACCTATGGTCCTTCCATAAATGTGCAAGCCTAGATTCGATTCACTCTTCACACCGTTCGAACTCACATGAAATGGTATGCCTATCATGCACAAGGTTGGAACCATCTGGAACACTTGGAAACCATGTATTTTCAAGCCAAAGGACATATGTCTTTGGCAGTGGAGGGACCACAAATGATGAAGATCAACCTATCTATACCCAAAAGGAAATCAATGCTCAAATGAGAATCTATCGAAGGAAAGCCAAGAAGGTTTAGACTACACTTCAAGGTGAAGACCACCAAGCTCTTGAGATCCATAAATTGAAATCAGCCCTCAAAATTGAGAGAGATTATTTTTTGTACTACTGGGATCTTTTTCATAACCTTGTAACTTTGGTTTCCTCATGCTTATCAAGTCAGTTTGTAAAAAATAGGAAAACCCTTGGTATTGTAAATAGTTGGTTATGAAATATATGCAATGTTTTGATTAGAACTGATTCAGATTCTACCACTAACTCACGACTCTTATTTGCAATTAGCATAACAGCTAGTAAAAAATAAATAGTCATAATTGCTTGAGTGGGCCTACCCATGACTAGAAAAGAACTTCAAAATCCCAAAGCAAAGGAATTCTTCACATTTCTTTTCAAATTCTTCTTCTTCCAAACCTTATTTTCTCTAATTCTCTCAAAACTCATCTTCGTCCCGACACTCTGTTTTCCTGAAGTTAATTTCCACACCAGTCATGGCAAAATCTAGTGATTCTATCGAATTGATTTGTGAAAACTTTGAAAAAGCCATAGCAGAAGAACATGCCCAATACCAAATCCCAAGTAGTGGATCTTCCCTTATCATTGAAACCCTATTTCCTACTATCTTATCTAATTCAAACCCTTCTATCATAGTAGGCCCTACTTTCTCATCCCCTTCTCTCAAAATTTCTATTTATTATCCTAGGTTTGGGGAACAAAGATTAGGGTATCAAGAACCCCTTCAAATCCTAACCAAAGAATTCAGGTACCGTCATTGACCCAAATCTTCTGACGACCAATGGATGAAATGGGTAAATAGGATTATTACTTTTAAGGGGGCGACCTAGAGGATGTATGAATCCTTCAAGGGATTACCCTTAGCAAAATCAATGTCCAATTTGATCCTTTCCTCGTTCCAAGTGTTGTAAACTTTTAGAATCCTATTTATAACCATTTTCAACTCCAATCTGGTCCTATAGGACCAACTGTACTCGATATATGTCATCTCCTTGCTTTTCTTCCCCATGGAAAAGATGTACATACTTTCATTGTTGAGTCTAAAATTGATTTCTCCATTAAAAAAAACCCAAAATCCCTAGGTTATAATCTCTTTTTAGACACCCATATGAGAACCGAGGGTGTAGTAACTGATTCTGAACTCTATTGTTTTAATCTTTATTGGCTTTCGAGGCACAATTTCTGCACTGGGTCTCAAAGGGTTGTCACTGAGTTTGATTTTCCGCCAAAGCCCTTTTGAGCAAGCATAGATTAGCCTTAGCACCCTTTTTCTTAGGCCATCTCTATTGTACCTATATTGACCTTCAAAGTTTCCCTTTGAATCCTTCTCAGGGTGGTCTTATTTGGGTGCTTTAATTGTGGCTTCGAGCCTATTTCCCTGAACTCAGTCCTAAAACTCCTCCAAACAACCCCATTAGGTATGGCATCTACTTAGCTGCCTTAACTTCCACTTACAAAAAATTTGCAGACTTGGCTGCATTTTTCTTTTATCTTCCAGAGAATAGATCTCTTAATCTCTACCAACCTTTCTCTCTCTTGTATAGTACCACAGACAGAACTCCACTCTCCTCTACTTGGCTTTGCAAAATTCTCACTTGAAAAGCCCATTCAAATGATCTGAAGCAAGTTTGGGAAAGTTTTCTGATAGCTAGAGACCTATTTTTGGAGTAAAGCCTCATCCAAATCTTTTGGGGAGATATACCTTTCCTCTTAATTTTTGAGACAATTTGGGCTTGCCCAGTCCATTCCTTGCCCTTTCAAGAGCTCAACCAACCCCTATATAGCTCTGAAATCCCCAAAGGTTTTAGAATCCATAATCACTGCATCCTTGGTCTCTTATCAAGACAAGGTTTGAACTCTTGAATTTACTAATCTCCCAACACTACCAGGCACGAATAGTGCCTTTGAAACATGGTGGCCAACACAGAATGGCTGGGTTAATGGACAAGATCCATCTACTAAATGCCTTGGATTCTGAAGAAAAAGGTAGATTACATTACTCCTATTTGTCAATTCTTTAAACTCTTTGAATCTTTTCAAACCTCTTAAAACTACTCTTGTTCTTTGTAGGCTCTACTGCTACTGGGATCTGGGACATCCAGCTCTTCCAAGGAACAGGTACCTTAAAGGGTTTCGATCCTAAGAATTCCATAACCCAAAGCCAAAATGCCATCTCATCCAAAGCTAATAGGGGTGGTCACTTCAAAGTCTTCCAAAGTAACCAAAAGAAAACCTCTTACTCCCAAGCCGAAGAGAAAATTTTTCTAGGCTGAGGAAGATGATGCACCTTTAGAAACTCCACCACCTCCATTAAATGTAGACACTCTTGAAGACCTAAATCAAGGAGATGATTCACCTATCATTCATCTTCAAAAAAGAAAAAGAGTACTTTGAACTAGTTCTCCCATCAATGCAACACCATTCTTAATGGTGAAACCAATAGAGGTTGAAGACATCTGTTCACCAAATGCTCTATCTATGACAGAAGAAACCAATACAGTAGCACTTATTCTATCAAAGACTCCTTAGGTAAATTAATATCTTCAAACTCAATTCACTCAAAGTAACTTCAAATACACTGTGAATCTAAGCAAACTTTTGTTTCAAGTTAAAGATTCCAAAGCTACTAGTCCTCCAAAAGAAACAGCTCCTAAAAGCACAGTGAATCTAAGCAAACTTTTGTTTCAGGTTAAAGATTCCAAAGCTGCTAGTTCTCCAAAAGAAACAGCTCCTAAAAGCACAAAGAGTCCTACCCCCCGAGAATCTACTCCTTCTTCACAACCAACAAATATCCCACCTTCCATTTTCTCCTAGGATGTACCTCCTAAACTGTCCGCAGAAGAACTAGAATATTTCAAGAAGACATTGAGGACTGTATTGAGGTTGCATGGTCCCAAATCAAGTCCGAAGATTGGGGATGTGGAAGACCGAATTGAGAAGCTCATCAAAAGATCTCTTGAACTAAAACCTATTGACCTCGACGTCCTAGGTGTTACCTCTTTCCTCAGACCTTTCCATTGAGCTCCCTTTCAAAATATTCTTGAACCAAGAGATGAAGACCACATTCAAGCTTCTTTGCCTCACTCTTCTCACCAATGACAAAGTCAGTGTCGAAGACAAGCAATCAATCAATGATCTTTTGGGTTCATTAGAATTTCATTGTAATACCTGTATTTCCCATTTCTTTTTATCAATAAATTTTTTGCATTTTCAGACTGTTATGGTAAGATTACACTATAACTATTATTTTTGATTTTGTAATCTTAACTTTATTTTTTCTCGATGTCATTTAATTTTATTAATATTAGTTATAGTGTATTTTATTAATTATGCTATCAACACGTGCATTAAACTTGGACTAAATTTAGAACCCAAAATAGATTAGCACGCGAACCCATAACAATACCAGTGTTTTACATAATTTTGTGCACGTATGTATTTCGAGATGGTCACATCAGTTAATCACTTAAATTGTGGGAAAGGACCTAACCACTCTTGTACCCTAACCAACTCTCATTTCACCCATGCTCCCTTACACCCTGCCCCAACCACCAATCCCACCCCAACACTCCAATCCCCTCACCTCTACAGCTACCCCCATCACACACTATCAAATACATATGTGTATAGTGTGTTGAGTATGTGGAGAGAGAGAGAGAGAGAGAGAGAGAGAGAGAGAGAGAGAGAGAGAGACAGAGAGATCGCTGGAAAGGGAATGGAGAGTGAGTGATTGAGGTAGGGTGACTATATGTGTACCGAGAATGAGAGAGGGAGTGAGTGGTGCATATGATGTTTTTGTGTGTGAGTGTTGTGTTACATGTAGGGTATGTCAATGGTGTGTGTAGTGTGTCCATATGAGTTGTGAGTGAGGATTGGTTGTGTATGTAATAAGTGTTAAGTGTTGTGCTGGTGTAGTAGGTTGACTTGTCTAGTGCACACACATACACACACACATATATATATATATACACTAGAATTAATACTCATGCGATGCACGGGAAAACAAAAGAAGGTATAATAATATATTTGAAAGTGAATTAAGAATATCTAAGGTTATAGTTATGTACTTTCATTACCTTGTTATGTCTAGGATCTTCATTGTTTATTTTCATACTTATCCATGGTTTTCCGCACATATTAGTAGATTTTGACCATTCACATGTTATTACATTTGACTATTCCTTGAGTGGGTTTTTGGAATATCAGTACTTGTATAGGCTCTATAAGACACGAAGGTAAAAAAAAATAGATTTAAGTTTTGCTTATTTAGACTAAATTTTTTTGACAGTTTTGCTTATTTTCCTTATGGATATAAGGGCCCTTGTGGATTAAATGGCAACATATTCAAGACAACTATATTCTCCATTTTCATTACTTTCGTTGCATCAATTTGTCATTCCATTTGGTGGTTTAGTTGAAAAACATTGCATAAACATATACATATTATATGTAACAACAAATACAGGAATGCCTACATCCAATTGTTGGAAAATTATATTGATATAATCGGAAAAACATAAACAGATTCTGAATTACAATTTAAGAAAACAGGAAAATTACAGAAAAATATAAACAAAGCATAAACTGAAAACTTGATCAAACCGAGGCCTATGATTCTTCACAGTTTCCTTAAAACAAATTCGCCGCCTCACCGGATGTGCTTGAGGAAATCGTCAACGTTTGTCTCCTAGGATACAACAGCTTCTAATAGTAGTACTTGCACAGTGTACAACTACTCTAGCGAAACAACTACGTCTGTGTCTCTCTCTATGGAAATTGAAATTGAGAAACTGGAAGGAGGAAGAACAATCTGTGTAACAACTGTGTATAGACTGAGGGAGAGACATACATGTATATAGGGATTAATTGGATGAATTTAATCTGTGATTTATCAGTGAGTCTTTTCAATCTTTGTAACTCTTTCAGAAATCCCAAAGGTTTTTGCAATGTTAAACATGTGCAGAAATTCCAAGGGTCTCTTAATACAGAAATATAAAAAAGCCAAAACTTGAGGGGTCTAAAAAAAATATTCTGTGTGGGCCGCACCCGCACCCACGACCATGGCTCGGCAAGGCCGGCCAGTCGGACGGACGGCGGTGCACCCCGCACGTGCGTGCGCGTGTGTGGAGTAAACCCAAAGGGCCTTAGGTCCTCCCTCTTCCACAAAAGCGAGTACCGCTTGGGGCCCAAACCCGAAACATGAAGTAGCCTTATAAATACACTAATGTCTTCTTCTAGTTTTCCTATGTGGGACAAGGCAAGTTGTGAACCTTTTCCATTTCAACAGTTCCTTGTAAAAGGCAACCTTTGAGCATTAATTTCTTATTCACCCATTAATAGTTTTGGACATGTGAATATCCAAACTTCATCTCCTCATGGAGGAGAACACAAATCCACAAGGACCCTACTTAAACTCTAAGTGGGTCCTACTTTTATTTGACCCTAAAATTGGCCAAAACTCAACTTTAATCCAACAATCCCCCACATGAATGAAATTAATCGAAACGATGTGAGACAGTGAATACTCCAGAGAGAGAGAGAGAGAGAGAGAGAGAGAGAGAGAGCACTACGAATCACTCCTGCTGAAGGATAGGTAGCTTTTGGCTTTGAACCTTCCCTTGTAATAGTCTATCAGATTTACTGGCTGACCAGTGAACGTGTAGTCTTGAACTGATTGCCGTTAGTGTAAACAACCGACAAACCTCACATAGGAGCTTTCTAAACATAGTTTAGTTCTTACACTTGTGTTCATTTTGGCCTTGAACACTCGCCTGGTTCAGTAAATGCTTATCAAAGTATTTTGCCTTTCTCAAATTCTTTTAGAAGCGGCCCCACTTCACATTCACATAGATGACTTATTTAGAGTATCCTGCTATACTCCGCTTGGTTATACCAACGCACATAGTCATAGAAATGGGCAGAAGAACATTTTTCCTCTGTGATTCTCTTAAGGTACATGAAATTAGGCTGTCCCTTTAAACCTAGATCTTGGGATCTCCAGTCAACTAGGTTGGGTTTCCATTCTAATCCCTTGTAACGTCATAGGCTTTAGTCCTATTCCTCTAGATGATTTATTAACTAACTCTTGATTTAACCCTTTGGTTAGCAGATCCGCAATATTATCCTTTGACTTTACATAGTCAATCGAGACAATCCCACATTAGAGTAGGTGTTTAATGGTGTTCTGTCTATGATGAATATGTCTAGACTTACCATTATACATATTACTTTGTGCCCTTCTAATAGCAAATTGGCTATCACAGTGTATGCAAATAGTTGGCACAGGTTTTGACCATCTAGGAATATCTTCTACAAAATGGAAAAGCCATTCAGCCTTTTCAGCTACCTTGTCTAGCGTAATGAATTCAGATTCCATTATCGATCTAGCAATACAAGTTTATTTTAAAGATTTCCATGACACAACTGCACCACCAAGCGTGAAAACATATCCACTTGTAGATTTTGAATCTTTTATATCGGATATCTAGTTTGCATAACTGTATCTTTCCAATACAGTTGGGAATCAAAGTTCCAACTATTAGATCGCTGGAAAAAAACAAATACTAGACATCACTCAGGAATTTCCAACTCTGTGTCCAGATATTTTGTATGATTTTCTAAAAATAGTAAAAAAATCTAAAAGGCTCTAATCTTTTTAGGGGGTCTTATTAACATATGAAACTTCATAGAAAAACTTATTTGGGGTCATCAACACTAGATTAGGGTTCAGATTTAATAATTTTAAAAGGGTATTGCTGTTCTAAAACTTTGGACAGATTGTTGTTGTTTCCCAAAACGCATGACCAAACCACTCTTAACCATAGAATCTTACTAAAACAAAAATTGCAGTGGTAGAATATGAGTTATAGACACTTTCCCGTTGTTTTCATTCAGTTTCAACTGTTCGATGTTTAAATAAAAATCCTTGATGAAAAGTGGTCGATGAACTCACTGCACCTTTTGTCTAGTTCATCTTTCATTTACTAATTTTAACTACAAAGCCATTAAGCTTAGCCTTAGTTAAACTAATCCTCCTACCATTTAATGGTCATGGGAGACTAATGACTCTCATAATTGATAGATTCAATGAAGTATGGAGAAGCTTCATGAAGTCCTAGAGTAACAAAATCAAACCATGGAGATGGGTTTGAACTTGTCAACTGAAATGCTCATTATCAGTCATAATCTTCTTATAAACTATGAACTTATAAGAAGACCAAGAGATTTCAAATCAAAGAATTCTAATGGGACATTGAAAGTCTCATAAATCCCAAGAGATGAACACACCCAAATGTAGAGACTCAAGATTAAAACATTAGCGAAGTTAAAATGTATTTAAAGGATGGTTTAGTCTAGAGTTTACCTCTAAATATCCTCAACTTGGTGATTTAGAGGAATTCCATAAGTTAATCAAGCTCTTCAACTCTAACTTATACACCAACTTCTTTTTTTTTAAACTACAAAAGCAACTCTTAAGTATATTTAGAAAATTTTCTAGAGGTTTAAGAGAAGGAGAATCAAGATAAGGTTAGGAGATTCAAAAAACTAATCCCCATGTAATGGGATATTCACCCTCCTTATATAGGCAATTTTTAAGAGGGTATTTCAGTCATTTTAGGGGCAAAAACACTGATTTCGTATGTCCTTTTAATGGTACAAAACGTGTTGTATTACAACTGTCTGCCCAAAAACACGGCACTCACTGGAGGTGGAAGCAGCACTTGGTGAGTGCCGGAATGACACTCGATGAAAGCCATCACGGCATTCACTGATTGTCATATCGGCATTCAGAGAATGCCGCGGACAACTCTAGGAACTACCGTTTCTTAAATTTTGCGACACTTGAAGGAAATTGGCGGCAGTCACTAACTGCCGTTGCGACACTTATTGAATGACGGATGGCAGTCAGAGAGTACCGCACCGGCAACTTGAGAGTGCCACAGAAGTGTGACATGTGCCATTTTCCTTATTTTCTCTTTGCCCTTCTCTTTTTCTTCTTTCTTTCCTTTTGTTTGGATTGACGAGCCTTTTGAAGAGCTTGATTCACCTTTGGAAGCCCTAGATTAGTTGGACATTGTCATCATCGGATCTTAGTGGTAATACTCCCCTAAGTTTAATAGTTCGGTCAAAATCAGGGTGTCTATAGTTTGCCCCTCTTCGGCAGAGCTTGCGAAGCAACGCATGTCACAAGCAAATGTCGAAGCCTGTGTGAAGACAAGCCTTTGACTGGGCTATTGAACTTAGGTAAAAACAAAAATTCATTGCAAAAAATGGTCGTGCAAATGGTTCATGTTGGTCGTGCTCAACGGTGAGCTGCCTACGTATCCTTTCAGGAATCAGATCGAGACATAGTTTGGGCCAGGGAAAAACACACACAAACGCAAGTAGCCATATGGATGAATGCACCTATCCTATCGTGATGCGCACTAATGCAATGATGACTATTGATGCAATTACATGCTCTGCAAATGATGGGGTTTCGAAATCGTGCCACCTTGATGTAGCTAGATGCAATTCATGCCCTGTGCTACTCAATGCTCGTAGTTACTCAAATTCAAAGCCAATTTATTTTCAAAGTTCAAAGTTTCGTAACTAATGGGTCAATCCTCTCTAAGGTATGAGGCCATCTCGGTTGGATGAACAAACGTGACATGATTGGGGGGCACTTTGCGACTTAAGCCCCGGTGCCAACATGGGTTTGCTCTTTTATATGTCTTCTCAAAATGAACCGTAGCCCTTCGGCCTCGTCGGATGTGTTTGCTCTGTGTCATGCGCTTATTATATGAGGTATGACGCATGATGCGATAATCCGAGGTAAATCCTAAAAGCGTGGCCTACGCAAATCTATTGCGAGGGCCGAGAATATTAATCTGTTATATTCCCAAAATGCAGGGCCTACACAAATCTGTTGCGAGGGCCGAGAATATAAATCTGTTATATTCCAAAAATGCGGGTCCTACGCGAATCTGTTGCGAGGGTCGAGAATATAAATTCGTTATATTCCCAAAAGCGGGGCCTACACAAATTTGTTGCAAGGGCCAAGAATATAAATCCATTACATTCCCAAAAGCGGGGCCTATGTGAATCTGTTGAGAGGGCTGAGAATATAAATCCACTATTTTCCCAAAAAGCGGGGCCTATGCAAATCTGTTGTGAGGGCCAAGAATATAAATCCGTTACATTCCCAAAAGTGGGGCCTACACAAATTTGTTGCGAGGACCAAAAATATAAATCCGTTATATTCCCAAAAAGCGGGGCCTACGCAAATCTATTGTGAGGGCCGAGAATATTAATTCGTTACATTCCCTAAAGCGGGGCCTACGCAAATCTACTGCGAGGGCCAAGAATGTAAATCCGTTATATTCCCAAAAAGTGGGGCTAATTATATTTAGATTATTCGGGAGTCAAGCAGACCCAAATCCCTTAAATTTTTTTTCGAAATCAGGAGTCGAACAGACTCAAATTTAAATTCAAACAGACTCCAATCCATCCAATTTTCAAAACTTGGAGTCGAAGAGACTCAAATTTATTTCAATTTTCAAAACTTGGAGTCGAACATACTCAATTTTATTTCAAATTCACGAAACGGGAACCAAATTGGTCCTAAAAATTATCTTTGCAAGTAATATAGTACTGGAAGTCCAGGTTGATCCCACAGGGAAGGAATAAGGAGAATGTCTACTAAGTTATAACCTAAAGAAAAAGAAAAGATTAATGTACGGGTGGAGATTCTACGAATCCTAATTAATTAAATTAAACTAAATAATAAACTAAAACTTATAGAAACATAACTAATTAAATTAATAAACTAAAGGTGTTGGAAATACGAGAATCCACATTGATCCTAACCATCTACCATGCATACTCATTAATGTACTATGGAGTTCATTCCTTTTCAGCATTCCGTATTTTTCTAAAGATATAGAATCAATAGCCCTTTCATGATCGGGACTACATCATCACAAGTGATTTAAAATACTTGAAAGACGGTTTAAAACAATGGTAATTACTTGCACTCTAAATGGTGTTAGCATTCAAAGTGGTTTTCAAAAGTCATTGAATAAAAGGCCTTAAGGCTTTAAGTTCTAAAAACTGTTGTGACAAACTGAGCTTATAAGGACAATTTGATGACAGATTTCTAAAACAAAAAGTTATGGAATACTTAAAAGAATCATCTTAGGAATTAACATGTTCGATCGATCGAAGCGCTCTCGATCGATCGGACAGCGTCATCCTTCAATCGATCAAAATGCCTTCGATCGTTTGACTATGGCTTTGGTTCGATCGATCGAAATACCTTCGATCGATCGAGCCCAAGGATTCTAAAGATTGCATGGAAGAGGTTGGAAATCAATGTTTCATCACATATTTCCAATGTCTAAACTACGAAAACATAATAAAACTAGTGCAGAAACAGTAAAACAAAACAATCATAACAACTATAACAATAAACAATCAAATACGATAAAGGAACAGAAAAACCTGGAAATCATCTGAAATAAACTTGTACTAATCTTGAACTAAACTTTAATCTTCAATAATCTTCAATAAATCAATGGAAAAGAGGAAGGAAAACAAGAATCTAACCTAATCTACTTCTAATCTAACCCTAAAACTACCCTAAACTGCTGTTTTTCGCGTTCTGGAGCATCCTCCCTTCGTCTGGCATCAAAACGGATTATATATAGGGTTTCCACAGAGTTTACGCAACTTTTGGGTGAATATAAAGTTCGATCGATTGAACTCTCCTCAATCGCTTGAACTTCTCTGATTTTGACAGCTCTGCGCACCGATGGGAGAATGGCCATAACTTTTCACTCGGACCTCGGATTGACCTCCCGTTTGCGGCCACGTGACCGTAACTCAAAAATCTACATTTTATATCTCTGGGAAAATCTTCCAAATCTGAAGCCTTCATTGTCACAATTGGCGTTTTTTCAGATGCTTCTGTTGTTCTATCCACCAGAATCACTTTTCTTTAGCTCTACTTCATTGATTTACATTCTAATACCTATAAAACAATGCAAAAACATATATTTAAGCATTAACACAATAAAAAGAACATTGTTATTAGAATACACCTAAATGTAGGGACTTTGGGGATAAAAGTATGCATAAAGTACCACGTAATACACTATAAATATGCACTTTTCACCACGAATCAGGGGCCAAAAGCAAAATGAGGGTAAATTTTGGGGGTTAAATTCAATTTTTGGGACTCAACTTCAAATTTTGGGGGGGGGGGAACAAAATATCTCTCAACCACCTTACTTCAAGCACATTCCTTAAGACACGACAGTCTGTGACTGCCGTGCGGCAGTCTATGACTGCCGTTGCGGCATTTAGCGAGTGCCGCTTGGCACTGTATCAACTGCCGGGCACTAAAAACTAAGTGCCGCGTTTAAGCGGCAGACTACTTTCGTTGCTTTTCTTTTCATTTAATCTCATTATTCACAAATTATCCCAATAGAAATCCCTCTGGAGATTTTTCCTTTTTTTCCATGCGTTGATCTACAGGATCTGTAGGTAAATTCCTCTCGATCAAAATCTCCCCTTTTATTTTTGTTGTTTTCTCGATTTATTCCAAAGTTCAACTCTCAGTCTACTCTTTCTTCCTTGCTAGGTTATGGCTAGCGGCTCGCGGAGTAGGAAGAAAGCCAAGTACACGGCCACTCCCCACCCCGATCCTACGTTCTTGCTCCAGGATCCAGATGAGCATCTGTCCGCCCGAGCACTTCAGCGAAAGGTATACACGCCTTCGCTCGCTCTTTTCTCTTCCAATTAATTTCCATGAATCTCATCAATACGGTGACATAAATTATATTCTCCCATGCACGACAAAACTCCTCATGTTGCTTATGAATGCAATGTGACTGCTGTTCTTGTAGAACCATGCTTATTCATCCATGTTCAGTATCGTCGTTTCTCATCTCATTTTATCTTCATATTTTCCTTTCAAAAAGCTCATGAATGCGATGTATATTAATCAAAACTTTATACATCCTCTCCTAAACACAACTTTTATGCTCATGAATCTTTCGAGTGCTGCCCATACTCTTTTTTATTCATTATTGTCGTTGACATTACTTTTTATTTCCTTTTGTCCTTATGAGTGCGATACATGACAATGAAACAAAATTATTCATACTCCTATGAGTGCAACTACTATATCTCGTAAAGAAAGGAGTTTTCTAATTGCATCGACTGCTCTTTTTTACTGATTTTATTATTCATTTCCTTTTATTCCTTATTTCCATTCCCTTCTAATGCCCTTTACAAACCTTATGAATGAGTGCATGATGACGAAAACTTTTTAGAAATACGAGTGCCATGTTTGGATTATTTTCAACTGCTCTTATCCATTATATACTTTTACTTTATTCTGTTACTTCTATTTTCAATTCATTCTATTACTTTTATTTCTTTATTTCATCCCTTTCTTTCTTTTATTCATTTGCTTACTGATATCAAACTTTGTAACTTTTGCAGCTTTAGCCTGATGTAATGAAAGGGCACGGCAGCTTGGCCTATGGCTATGCGTGGTAGAAAGACCTGAATCAGACTCTGAAGGACTTCATAGATGCTACGGGCTTTGGGGACTTCGTCAAGCTCCTAATGAAGAGCTCCAATGACTTGAGATAGATACACGCCCTTTTTGAGAGGTGGTGGGACACCACTAACACCTTCCACTTTGATTTCGGGGAGATGACGATGACCCCGCTTGATTTCTCCATGATCACTGGGATTCCCTTCGGGGGGGAGGGGGGGGGGGGGGGAGTGCCTCCGTTACCTGGACACGGTGACGGAGTGGGATTGGGTTGAGCTGCTTTTAGGAGTCATCCTTGAGGTGCCCTTGGTCACAGTCAAGTGGTTCATGGACATATTCAAAGGCTAGCAGGGCTTTTTAGATGAGTAGATGGCCCGGGGCTTTATCATGTATATGATGGGGTGCTCCCTGCTGAGCACCAAGGGGGATCAAATTTCTGTGGCATTGGTGGGGTCCCTGGAGCACATGGGAGAGATCTATCAGCACGACTGGGCTGGTGCAGGATTAGCCATCCTGTACAAGCATATGGGGACAAATCCCAAGACCGGCCATCCTTCACCGCCGGCTTCTGGAGGGCGTGGGAGGTATACTTCTCCTTTTTGCTGATTCTTATTTAAACCTTGCACTTTCCTTTTAGTTTCTTAATTATGAATCCTGAAACTTATGATTTTTCTCTTTTCTTGAAAATTTGGTCCCACGAGTATCTACACATGATGTCGCCCGTTACATGGCCGGCGGACGCTCTCATTATGCCTCAGGGATTGACGTGTGAAAAAGAGCGGGTTGGGAGGAAAATTGGGGCTCATGACTTTGTCTCCTTTAGGAATTTTCCTGACGAATCTATGAGAGCCACATGTTCGATGGCAGCCTTTGCTTGACGTGCTTCCCGACGCTTCCCAGGGGATACAGCAGTCGGTTGGGTACGATCCACAGAGGATTCTACTGGATGGCCCAGATGCTCGGCAGTGGTATCTGGGGGAGAGGGTGATCAGGCTGTCGCTGGCAGTTGAGTCATTCTTCGTGCTGCGTCCTCCACCCGAGTCTATGAGGGCTACGGGGACCCTCCGACGCTCCGCACTCACGGTTGCCTTAGTTGGGCTCTCTATTTAGGACTTCATGAAGCCTCCAGATGGATATGCGTCTTTCCGGGCAACCAAGCTGATGCCGAACTTCCCTTTGATGGAAGTGACTCAGGTAAGTCCCTTCTAACTTTTCAATTTTTCTTTGGATTCACTTTTTCTTCTTCGCAGCCCATTCCCACTGCAGCTCGGGCTCTAACTCTATCGCCTTCGGATTGGAGCCTTAGGAAGGTTTCCTATGGAGAGCAGACCATGACTACAGTCCCCAGATATCAGGCGGGTGCTCCCACCATTCCACTCCAGTACGACCATGTCCCGCGGGACTATGCAGAGGAGGGCTTGTTCTATGCTCATAGAGTGGGAGAGTGGATTTATGGCTGAGTGTGGAGGCTAATCTCTAAAACTTGCCTTTTGGTTTAAATTTTGCAATCTCATTATAACATTCTAACCTTTCTTCCCTTGACACAGGCTGATGGGGCACGGTTGAGGCTCATGTGAGAGCCTTGGTAAAAACAAATGCTCCTTTTTTACTTATACTCATTTTTAGCACTTTAACTTTTAAATGTGACTTGGTAATTTGATCTATTTTCTACATTTAGGAGGAATAGAATGGGGCTTTGGCCCGGCAGGTAAGAGAGCTTCAGCAACGGCTTCAGCAGTTCGGCATTAGCTTTAGTGATGCCCCTGTGGGTAACGGTACTAGACGAGGTAGAGGTAGCAGTGGCGGCCGAGGTGGAGGCAGAGGCGGGGGCAGAGGCGGAGCGAGCGGGACAGAGTCGGAGGAGGAGCCCCTCAGACACGTTACGCGTCAGACTCGAGGCCGGGGCCAGGGTTGACTTAGCCCTTCTTCTCTCTCTTTGTAATTATGAGTGTTTTGGGGATGATTCACATACTTGGATGAATGTATCACACACACATATATATTTTTTTGCTGACGACTTTCAGATAGCTGTGATGGGATAGGCATCTGCATCACTTTATTTCCTGCATACTTTCTTTTTGACGATTGCGGCCATGCCTTGGCCCTGCACTTTATCTTTTACTACTTTTTTCTTCTTTTTTTGGGTTACGACCATGGCTTGGTCCTGTGCTTTTATCATTATGACTTTTATGAATGCTATCGCTTCTATTACCCTTTTATATGAATGAATGAATGTGATCATAGCTTGGTCTTGTTGCACGTGCTGCATGATGCGCACATTTTTATTGTTTTTATTCATTTTTCATTTGTAGGTGGGCTGAAAACATTACAAACAAACCCTGGCCAACAAAGGTTTCGATCGATTGTCCGTAACTACCGTACGACAATTGCTGACTGCCGTGCGACATTCTGATGAGTGTTACGGCACTTTATCGTGTGCCGCGGGTAGGTAGGGGCAGATTCTCTCCTATTTATACCCCCCCTTTACCCCAAAACTCCGTAGAACACTCTTCTCTTTTACCCATTTCCATCCCATTCCTTCTCAAATAGCCCCTATTAGTTCCCAAATCCTCTTCCCATGGATGGATACTCTCTCTGGCATTGACAGGCTCAACTTCAAGTGCTTCCGACTAGACGACCTCTTCTCTTTTCGACGGATGACTCTGAACAAAGGCCTACTTCAAGCTGCTATTTAGTGTTGGGATCCCTCATTACATGTCTTTTGCTTTGGCTCTCAGGAGGTCTGCCCCTTGTTTGAGGAGTTTAGCGCTATTCTGCACACGGATCCTTTTGCTGAGTTGACAGTTCCTTTGGTTCAAGCCAGGTATGTTCAGGATTTGGCCGCTCTTCTCCGTATATCTTGGAATACAGCGGGCTCTTTTGTTCGTGATAAACAGATTGATTTCGAGCGCCTTTCCTCCGTTTATGCTCTCATGGGGGACCCTTATGACGGTGGGCATCAGATCATTCAGCGTAGTGCACTATCAATAGCTATGCTTTCTTACTTCCTCTTTCAGTCTTCTTCTGATGTGCTCATACCCATTGCATGTGGCCTGTGGGAGATGAAGAGCGCCGTTATGCTGGTCCTTAGCAAGTTTGGACCGTGCCCATACTACTGAGGCTATGTTATCTTCGAAGGCACCCTTTGTCTTACAGGTTTGGCTTATAGAGTGTCTTATGATGGAAAAACCTGTTTAATTTAAAAGTTTAAACATGCAGCGAAAAAGTCAAGTTATAAAAACTTAATGGCAGCACAGGATTTACTACTCGTTAATTCCATAGATGCGCACAAGAGGGGACAAGAGTTATACCTTAGTGTCTTGAACCCAATTCTGATTTTCTTTAACTTCCAGCAGCTTCCACTAGATGGCCTTCACTCTTATGACTCCTATGGATGGTCGCAGGAAGGACTAGGGTTGGTGGGAACCCTAATGGAGAGGAAGGAGAAGGTTTGGTGCTCTAAAACAGTTTCTACAGCTTCTGACGTTCAAAACGACGAACTCATTTTCCAGAACGCAGCTGCCCTATTTATAGATTCCCAGAACCGACCTAGACTTCGAGCGATCGAAGATCTTCGATCGATCGAACGTTCGATCGATCGAACCATTCTCGATCGATCGAGACTGCCAAAACTTCAATCGATCGAACTTGTCTTGACAACTTCCTCATGTGTCTTTCCAAGTATCCTGGCGGAGCTAAGAGTGGGACCTCCTAGGCTCTTTATTGTTGGCTCAGACCAGTTTGTTAATTACCGTGACCAAACTCTTTGATCAGCAAACTAACTAACTGGTCAGTTAACGTTTACTCCACTATAAAATGATAACTGAACTCCAACGCAAAAGAATTTATCCGAAGCGATAACTAGACTTGTGTGTTGTACAAATGTCCCTCTACCTTCAGCATTCATAATCATATTCAGGTTGTCGGATAACTGTTACTGTCAACCTGAATATTGATTACTTCTTGTATTCCTTGAGTCCCATTCACCTCTCATGATTACCAAACATGTTGATAACTCTTATCAACAAGACTGTAGTACTCAGTAATCGACTTGGTCACATTCTCAAGGGAATGCTTACTCTGAAACAGAGGGTAGATTCTGTCTCGACAATATATGTTCACAACCCTATGAATATGACATACCCAAGATACCCAGGTGTTGATCTTCTATAGACCTCACTGATTGGTAAGTCAAAGCAGTCATATCCACAGTCTGTGTTCATAATCGTCTCAAGATTGAGAACACGTACCTTACACAAGTTATGAGTTCCTATCGACTGATTGACAGCCTTGAGTGTCAATAGGAAAGCTCAGGTCCGTCAATGCACTATAAGCACTAGCATATTAACTAAAAGTTACACTCTAGTGATTGAGATTGATCACTCCATCCAATGGTAGTTAATCATGCTACAGTGTAAACCTGATGAGATATCCTAGTCTCATCATCCACTGTGACATGTTCTAAGTAAAAAAGAATAGCAATTCGTATCTCACTTGTATGTATCTCATACATACACGCATTACTTACGATGATACTCAAGGATAACAATCATCTCATGAAAGAAACGTACATAACAAAATGTAAAGCTGATATCCATATATTAAAATGTCAATGTCTCCTATATAAAGTAATGGTTTGAGGGCACAAATCCAACAAACTCCCACTTGCACTCACAACCATACAAGATTACATCTGAGACCTATACTATCTAGATGACGATCAAAGACCTTCTGTGGCAAAGCCTTTGTAAACGAATCAGCAAGATTGTCAACGGTGGCAATCTTGGTGACAGTCACATCTCCACGTTGAACAATATCTTGGATAAGATGATATTTCCGCTCTACGTGCTTCCCTTTTCCGTGGTTCCTTGGCTCCTTGGACTGAGCCACTACCACACTATTATCACAATAAAGCGTAATAGGTGACAATGACGCTGGTACCACCTCAACCTCCATAAGGAACTTTTTGAGCCAAACAGCTTCCTTTGCGGCTTCACAAGCAGCCACATACTCAGCTTATGTAGTTGAGTCTGCAATGCATTTCTGCTTAATGCTCCTCCAACTAACAGCACCACCTCCCAAGGTAAAGAGATGTTCGGATGTTGACTTCCTCGAATCTTTATCTGACATAAAGTCCGAGTCAGTATATCCTACTGGAATTAACTCATTACCACTGTACATAAGCATGTAATCTTTAGTCCTTCTCAAGTACTTAAGAATATGCTTAACGGCTGTCCAGTGCTCTGGACCTGGATACGATTGATATCTGCTAACCATGTCAACGGCAAAACAGATATCTGGTCTAGTGCATAACATCGCATACATGAGACTTCCAACTGCCGAAGCATATGGAATTCCTGCCATGCGATTCCTCTCCTCCTGTGTCTTTGGACACTGGTCTTTTGAGAACGCTAAACCATGTCTGAAAGGTAACAAACCTTTATTCGAATTATCCATTGAAAACCTAGTTAGCACCTTATCGATATAACCAGCTTGAGATAATCCCATTATCTTTCGCTTACAATCCCGAAAGAGCTTTATCCCAAGAATATAGTTCGCCTCTCCTAGATCCTTCAAATCGAAAGTACTAGCTAGCCAAACCTTGACTATTGACAATGCCGCTACATCATTTCCAATGAGTAGAATGTCATCAACATAAAGCACAAGAAAAGCCACCACTTTTCCTTCACATTTCTTGTATACACAAGGTTCATCTAGATTCTGTATGAAACCAAACGACTTGACCGCTTGATCAAATCGGATGTTCCAACTTCTGGATGCCTTCTTAAGCCCATAAATGGATTTTTGCAACTTGCATACCAAGTTACCTTTTCGACCAGCTATGAACCCTTCTGGTTGTTGCATATAGATGTCCTTCTCAAGATTGCCATTCAAGAATGTAGTCTTGACGTCCATCTGCCAGATCTCATAATCTAGGCATGCAGCAATGGATAAGAGAATCCTGATGGACTTGAGCATGGCCACCGGCGAGAAGGTTCCTCATAGTCAATTACCTCCCTCTGATTATAACCTTTCGCTACAAGCCTTGCCTTAAAGGTCTCAACCTTTCCATCAGATCCTCTTTTCCTCTTATAGACCCACTTACAGCCAATGAGTTTAATATTGGCTGGAAGTTCTATAAGATCCCAGACCTGATTGGAATCCATAGATTCCATTTCAGCCTTCACAGCTTTAAACCAATGAGCTGAATCAACATCAGTCATTGCCTCTTCGTATGTGGCAGGATCAGATTCAGATTCTATGGAGACAGCTTCAAAAACTTCTCCTAAGAACATGTATCTATCAGGCTGGCTGATAATCCTCCCACTACGACGAGGTACTGGTGCGGAAATAGGTAAAGAAGTGGTGTTTTCTTGATTTACATCGTTATTAACTGCGGGTTGGACTGAGGGCTCTCCTTCTATCTCTCTCAGATCTATCCTTCCCTTAGGTTTATGGTTCATGATATAATCATCTTCTAAGAAAATAGCATTTGTACTAACAAACACTTTCTGTTCCCTTGGATCATAAAAATACCATCCATAAGTACCCTTTGGATAACCCACAAAGTAACATACTTCCGATCTAGAATCCAATTTGCTCATCTTTCCTTTCAGCACAAGTGCCGGACACCCCCATATCCGGAGATGTTGCAAAGAAGGCTTGCGCCCAATCCACATCTCTCGTGGTGTCTTGGGAACAGATTTCCTTGGTACTAGATTTAGTATGTAAGCAGCGGTTTCTAAAGCGTAACCCCAAAGGAATAATGGCAACTTAGAATAACTCATCATCGACCTAGTCATGTCTAAAAGCTACACCGTTTTGCTGAGGCGTACTAGTGCAGTCAACTGTGACAGAATCCCATTCTGTACGAGGTGATCAATAAACTCATTAGAGAGGTACTCGCCACCTCGATCAGATCGAATGGACGTGATATGTGTGCCCAATTGCTTCTCCACTTCTGCCCTAAACTCTTTGAACTTTTCAAAGGCCTCAGACTTGTGCTGCATTAGGTACACATATCCATACCTTGAGTGGTCATCGGTAAATGTTATGAAATACTCATAACCACCCCTTGCTCTAATATTTATTGGTCCACAAAAATCAGTATGAACTAATTCCAACAATGCATTGGTTTTATTGCCCTTTGCAGAAAAGGGCCTTTTGGTCATCTTACCCTCTAAACAAGACTCGCAGACTTCCATTGGTTGGAGAACCAAATCGCCTAAGACCCCTTCTTTGACTAGTCTACCAATCCTATTTAGATTGATATGACCAAGCCTCATATGCCAAAGCCTTGTTGGATTAGTGGAAGGTCTCTTTCTTTTAGATGGTACAGTTACCACTGAGTTATAAAGTTCCATGCAAGAATCTTTAGAAATATTGGGAGTAATCACATACAAACCATTTGATTTAACACCAGAACATATAAAAGAACTATTTCTTTTAATCACAACTTAAGTTCCAAAATGAAAAGAATAACCATTATTCGATAAATTAGAAACTGAAATTAAATTACGTCTCATTGAAGGGACGTAAAGAACATCTGATAAAATCAAAACTTTATTGTCTAGAAATTCTAAAACTACGACTCTTATAGCAACCGTAGAAACGGTTGCGCTAGAACCTAGAGTAAGTACGATTTCCCCATCACTGCACCTCTTGGTTGATCTGAACCCCTACAATGAATTATAGATATGGTTAGTCGCACCAGAATCAATGCACCAAGTGTTTGAAGTATTTGTTATAAAACTTACTTCAATCACATATGATTCAATCATACCTTGAACTCTTGTAGCTAAGAATTCTGGACAATTCCTCTTCCAGTGGCCCTTCTCACCGCATTGGAAACACTTTCCTTTGCCTTGGCCACCTAGCTTCCCTTTGCCCTTACCTTTTCCCTTAGATTTTGCAATCTTAGGGACCGGTCCAACACTTGAACCACCAGTACCAGCCTTTTTCTTCCCTTTATTTCCTTTCGGTGTAGATCGGGAAGAGGAAGCGCTTTTCTCAACGTTCAGAACGTTGACCCCAGGTTTGATCACCCCTTCCGCTGCGAGTAAAGAACTCATTAATTCGCTCATTGAAAAATTTATTTGATTCATATTATAGTTAAGTTTAAATTGAGCGAATGAAGGCGACATCGAATTGAGGATCATATCAACTTGGGTCTGTGTATCGATGTTGTCACCTAGGGTCTCCAGCTCGTTTAAATAACCAATCATTTTTAAAACATGTTCCTTGACTGGAGTCCCTTCCGACATCTTTGCACTCATTATCTTTTGCATGGCTACCTGTCTGGCAGGCTTGCCATGCTCCCCAAACATCTTTTTTAGGGATGTGATAATGTCACTGGCAGAATCATTTAATTGGAATTGGTATTGCAACACACCAGCCATTGAGGCCAGAATATAGCAACGAGCCATTCCATTTGACTTCTTCCATTTGTCGAACTCGCGTCTGGCAGCTGCCGAAGCATTTGCCGCGGGTTCTTCAGGGCTTGGGGTGGTGAGGACATACATGTGATCCTCCGCAGTTAACACGATATCAAGGTTACGTTTCCATTCAGTGTGGTTGTTTCCAGTTAACTTGTTTTGAGTGAGTATGGTGGCAAGTGGACTAAATGCAGATCCAGACATTATGATTACTGAAAATCAAACAAAATAAATATGGATATCAGGATTTGACAGTTTGAAATAAAAGAATCCTTAAAACTCTTATTTTAAAACAAAGTCGCCGGAATATCGAAACAAAAGAATAAAGCCTCCGTGTGGAGGTCAATTTTCTATTTTTCGATTAATCAAGACTTGTCCGCTATGCAACTCTTGCAAAACAAGTTAT
Source organism: Hydrangea macrophylla (assembly GCA_033977485.1). Lineage (NCBI taxonomy): Eukaryota > Viridiplantae > Streptophyta > Magnoliopsida > Cornales > Hydrangeaceae > Hydrangea > Hydrangea macrophylla. The sequence continues at coordinate 15,080,255 of CM066990.1, read as the reverse complement.
GACTCCCGATCCCTTTTGATCTCTAAGTTTCTGAACAATGCCCCGTGTGGGATCCCTTATCCATAGCTTAGCTAGTGTGTACCATTAACTAGGATCCAATCACAACCGTCTCAAGTAGCGCCTCCGTGTGGTGGTCACCCTCTAACACGTCTGATTGATCCTATCAAAGGAAGTTCACATCTAGTAACCAATGAGTAATGCACCCTCCGTATGGAATGATCACCCCTGGCGAGGTGACACATAATGCACCACTCATCTTACAGTGAATCGTTAATGGAAGATCGTGGGTGTTTATTAATAAGACCCTCTCCCACTAGATTTAGTATATAAGGATTTTTCTTTTGAAAAATATTTCCACACATTACCCATAAACATCCAATGTTTACTAATGCGTTGAAATGGTTTTTGAATTTAATTTTAGAAAACTTGTTTTACGTGCATGCAAGTAGTAACAATACAATTAAATGCCAATCACAAACCAAGCACATAAAACAAAAACTAAAATTGAAAATAAAGACATCCAAACGATGCCTCTATCTCCCATGGCTCTGTCTCCATAGAACCTCCTTTTTGGTTTGATCACCTCCAGCTCCATCTTCATGGACAATGGCTCCTTGCTCCATCTTCATGGATTTTCTAATTCTATTACATTTGTCCTATGCTTCTTTCGAAGCTTACAATTTATCTAGAAATAGAAATAGCAACAACAAAATAAAAGGTTAGGGAAACTGTTGGAATATTCGGATTGATATTCTCGTTATTTATGGATAGCAATGTTTTAGGAATAAATTGATTTGATCTTATCTTGTATTTTTCCTTTCTTTTCTTTATTTCCTTTATTAGTTTTTCCTCATAGCTGTATATATAGGATGTAAATTGACAGTGAGTAATAAGAAATTTCAGTTTCTTCTTGGTATCAGAGCAAGAAAGAAATTAAACCCTAACACAAACCACCACCACCTGCCTACCCACAACCTTGCGCCGCAACTACCAGCCACCAGCCACCTGCGCTGCAACTCCCAGCCACCTCCACACCCAGCCGCAGGCCACCAGCCCCTTCCCACTCTCGGCGCACACACACACAGGGCCCCGCAGCTTTTTTGGTTAGCCTAGGCTAACCCTTGCGCAGCTCTACGCTGCGTCTTGCCCTGTTCTTGGGTCTTCTGATGGTTTAGAGCCCCTTTGTGCTCTCTTTTTCTTCTCTTGGGCTACCTAGGGTATTACGGTAGCCTCTGATTGCTGCTGATTGTTCTTTTTCCAGCAGCCGTTTCAATCCGTGGTTTCTCTTCTGCGCCTTGTTAATTCATTCTTGGGGCTTCTTGATTTTGCAACAATGACTGAAACTGGAAAGGATAAGGGTACTAATCAGTCACCTCCCGGTTCACATCCACGCTCGGATTTCTCTATGTCCCTGACTCCACATTCGCCTGCGCAAAGGGTTACCACTGTTCTCATGGATGGGCAAAATTTTGCCGCGTGGTCTCATTCCATTCGTCTTTTTCTTGGTGCCAGAGGCAAGTCTAGTTGGCTTCTTGGTACGGCACCTAAGCCTGCTCCTACCGACTCCACCTTTGATCAGTGGAATATGGACAACTGTACTATCCTGGGTTGATTGTTCAATTCAATGGAGCCTCGTATTTACCACATGTTTATGTATCACACGTCTGTTCATGGCTTGTGGAATGCTTTGACTCAAATGTATGCGCATAAGCGTAATGAATCCCGGATTTATCAACTTCATCGCGAAGTGTCTCAGTCATCCCAGGATTCTCTCAGGCTAAGTGTCTCTAATTATTTTGGATATCTTCAGTCCCGTTGGGAGGAGTTGGCTCAGTACGAGCCCCTTGGTGATATTCCTGCTGAAGCCGCTACTGTTATTGTTCAGCGTCTTGACCGCCTACACACTTACCAGTTCTTGATGGGTTTGAAATCTGAGTTTGAATCTCTTCGCACTCAGATTTTGAACACATCCCCTATGCCCTCTCTGTACGAGGCCTTTGCTATTATTGATGGTGATGAGCGTCGCCGTCAGTTAATTCAGCCTTCTATTTTTCCAGTTCCAGATTCTTCTCCAGTTCCTGATCAGATGGCCTTTGCCGCTCACACCGGTCCTCGCCCCAGCGGACGAAAACCTCCAGTTTGTAAGCATTGCAATGTTGTTGGTCATACCAAAGATCGCTGTTTCCAGCTCCATCCCGAGTTGAAGAAACAGTATGCCAACCGAGGTCGGAACCCGGGCTCAACTCGCTTCGCTGCTATTGCTGAGACTGGCCCTGATTCCAGTACTCCAGATCTTGGCCAGCTGCATCAAAATCAGAGTATGCTTCAATCTCAGCTTGGACAAATTCAGAGTCAACTTGGCTCCCTTCTTCAGCAGCATCAGTCCGGCCCTTCTTCCACAGCTGCCATTGCTACAGGTACTTCCACTGCTTTACATGTTAAGACAGGCACTCCAAGGTGGGTTTTGGACTCAGGAGCCAATGATCATATGACTGGTGAGTTATCCCTTTTTTCCTCCCCTCTTACACCAGTTAACCAAACTGTGAGTATAGCTGATGGATCCACCACTCGTGTCCAGAGTAAGGGTGATGTTTGTTTGTCCTCACAACTTACTCTGTCTTCTGTTCTTCATGTCCCTCAGTTATCGTTTAATCTTTTATCAGTTAGTCGCCTCGCAAAGTGTTATAATTGTGCTGTCATTTTCTTACCTGATCGTTGTCTATTGCAGGACCTGACTTCGAAGAAGATTTTTGGTACGGGCCATGAGCATGATGGACTCTACTTCTTTGGGGAACCTCCACCACCAGTTGTGTCTTCTAGTTTACAGGCGTCAGTTTTACCTAGTTCTAGTTCTAGTTCTAGTTCTTTCTCCAATAAAACTATAGAATTGTGGCATGCCAGGCTAGGACATGCTAATTTTCAATATCTACGTTTACTTTTTCCCGAATTAATAAAAGCCTGTAAGACTCAAAAATTTCAATGTGTGGTGTGTGAACTTTCTAAGCATACTCGTTCATCTTATATTCCTCGCATGTCTCGTGCACCTTGTGCTTTTGATGTTATACATTCAGATGTGTGGGGACCTTCCCCTGTTACTGCTTTATATGGGTATCGGTATTATGTTACGTTTATAGATGACTATTCACGGTGCACATGGGTTTATCTCCTTAAAAAGAAATCTGAAGTTTTTCCATTATTTACTCAATTTTTACAAATGGTTAAAACTCAGTATCAAACTGTTGTTCGCGCTCTCCGTTCTGATAATGGCCGTGAATATGTTTCTAATACCTTCTGTTCTGAACTTAATAAAAAGGGTATCCTCCAACAACTTACTTGTACTTATACCCCGGAACAGAATGGTGTGGCGGAACGCAAGAACCGTCACATTATGTCTGTTGTCCGGTGTCTTCTTCGCGGTATGGCGGTACCTAAATACTTGTGGCATTTAGCTGTTCTCACAGCCACGTATCTTATTAACCGTACCCCAAGTCGTGTCTTAGATGGGAAAGCTCCTCTACATGTTCTTCAGCCTGATTGTACACTTTTTCATGTTTTACCACGTGTCTTTGGTTGCACTTGTTTTGTTCAGGACCGCAGCCCTCTTCGTACTAAGCTTGATGATAAAGCTATACGTTGCGTTTTTCTTGGTTACTCTTCCCACTCTAAAGGATATAGATGCTATGATCCAATTGGTTGTCGTTTCTATAATTCTATGGATGTTACTTTTCTGGAAGATGTCCCTTATTTTGCAGGTTCAAATATCTCATCTGCTTCTGTCCCTCAGGAGCCTCTCATTGTACCCGACGAGTTACCTCGTCCGGTTGTTGTCCTTGATTCCACTCCTTCTGTGGTTTCTGAGGGTACTCTACCACCTGTCATTACATCTACGCCAGAATTTCGTTATTCTCGGCGTTCGCAGACTCATGCTTATGCTCCGTCACCAGATCCTTCTCCGGATCCAGGTCCTGCTTCTCCTGTACCGGTACGTCGCTCTACCCGGATTTCTCGCCCGGTAAATAGGTATGGTCATGCTTGCTCTACTTAACATCCTATTTCCAAATATATCTCTTATTCAGCCCTTTCACACCCCTATCAAGCTTTCCTTGGTCAGGTTGATTCAGTTTCTATTCCCCGGTCTATATCGGAGGCTCTCCAAAATCCACATTGGGTCCACGCCATGCAAGCAGAAATGGATGCACTTCAGCAGAATCATACTTGGGATCTTGTTTCTCTTCCCTCTGGAGAGAAGACAGTGGGTTGCAAATGGGTCTTTACTGTTAAGTACCTCCCCGATGGTTCTATTGATCGTTATAAGGCCCGTCTGGTTGCTAAAGGTTTTACTCAGATTCCAGGCAAAGACTTCAGTGCCACCTTTGCTCCGGTGGCCAAGCTGACTACTGTTCGTCTTCTTGTCTCTTTGGCTGCTTCTCAGTCTTGGCCTCTTCATCAACTTGACGTTAAGAATGCGTTTCTGCATGGGGATCTACAGGAAACTATTTATATGGATCCACCTCCGGGTTTTCGAGCTGAGGGGGAGTATTCTGGGAAAGTTTGTCGGCTACGTAAATCTCTCTATGGATTGAAACAATCCCCTCGAGCATGGTTCAGTCGCTTTAGTGATGTTATTTTATCTATGGGGTTCACTAGGTGTCAGTCTGATCACACCTGCTTCATTCGACGATGTCCGGATGGTCGATGTACTATTCTGTCTGTTTATGTTGATGACATCATTATTACAGGTAATGATACTGCAGGGATTATAAAAGTAAAGGAGAAACTTGGAACGGCTTTTGATGTCAAAGACTTAGGTCCTCTCCGGTATTTCCTTGGTATTGAGATTGCCCGATCTCGTCATGGGATCTCAATGAACCAGAGGAAATATATCTTGGACCTCCTTAGTGATACAGGCATGATGGGGTGTCGTCCTGCTTCCACACCTATGGATCTAAATATCAAAATATCATCTGAGTCAGGTGAAGTATTGTCTGATCCAGCTTCATATCAGCGCCTTGTTGGTCGTCTAATTTATCTGACCAATACTAGACCTGACCTCGCTTTTGCTGTAAGCGTAGTAAGCCAGTTTATGCATGCTCCGCGTACCGCTCATATGGAAGCTGTTCATCACATTCTTCGTTACCTGAAAACTTGCCCAGGACTGGGTCTCTTCTTTGTTGCAGGAGCACAATCTGAGGTCACATGTTATACCGATGCTGATTATGCTGGTTCCAAGAGTGATAGGCGTTCAACTTCAGGTTTTTGCACATTTTATGGCAAACATCTTATCTCTTGGAAAAGTAAGAAACAAGTAGTTGTTTCAAGATCATCTGCTGAGGCTGAATATCGTGCTATGGCACAAGGTACTTGTGAGCTTTTGTGGCTTCGATCTATCTTACAAGAATTGGGGTTTCCAGTATCTAAGCCCTCTACATTGTTTTGTGACAATAAGTCTGCTATAATGCTTGCATCTGACTCCGTTCTGCACGAGCGTACCAAGCATGTTGAGGTTGATATCCATTTTATCCGAGAGAAGGTGCGTTCGGGTATTATCTCTCGGTGCTTTATTCCCTCTTCAGATCAAACTGCTGATGTATTTACTAAGTCTGTTGGGCCCTCTCTTCTGAAGTTGTCTATTGCCAAGCTTGGACTCGTGAATACCTTCGCTCCAGCTTGAGGGGGAGTGTTGGAATATTCGGATTGATATTCTCGTTATTTATGGATAGCAATGTTTTAGGAATAAATTGATTTGATCTTATCTTGTATTTTTCCTTTCTTTTCTTTATTTCCTTTATTAGTTTTTCCTCATAGCTGTATATATAGGATGTAAATTGACAGTGAGTAATAAGAAATTTCAGTTTCTTCTGAAACCGGTGCGACTTTCCTTTTCGTAGGATTGAAGTCGCAGCGCCCTTTACATATGCCTTAAAACCAAACCAAACTTAAATTACAACATGCACCAATCTCAAAAAATTTAAATACAAAATTTAAAAGTCTTGGTGCCATGGGAGATAGTGACTAAACTAGCTGCAAAAGAGTTAGTCGTACACGCATCCACACATACATAACAAATATATGTAACTATTGGAATACTTAATTGATTCACACAGTATATAAACTCTTTACATACTGAATTAGAACTTAAAATAGCATCTTACTTCTCTGTCACAGTTCGATCGCTCGAACCTTCGATCGATTGAACTCTGTTCAATCGCTTGAACTTTCTGTTTCATTGAATGATTTAAAAAATTTGCAGAATGCTTTTAAAAATAAAGCTTTTAATTTCAAAACACCTTACAACTGCGAAAAAGAGAGTCTGACAAAGAATCTGTCTCGATCGATCTAACTTCATTCGATCGATCGAACACCAGAAGGTTTCGATCGATCGAAGGCTGTTCGATCGCTCGAGTACAGAGGATGTTCGATCGATCGAAACATGTTCGATCGATCGAACCCGCCTTGCATCCCATGCAATCACAGATTTGTATTCTGTTGCGATAACACTGTAGAAACAGATCTGTGACAATGCCGTTTTGAAAATATTTCTAAAATCAACATGCAAATCAATATAGTGTTCCAAAAACGCATCTATAGATCCAAACGAGCGTGGCTCGGATACCAATTGATGGAAAAACCTGTTTAATTTAAAGGTTTAAACATGCAGCGAAAAAGTCAAGTTATAAAAACTTAATGGCAGCCCAGGATTTAATACTCGTTAATTCCATAGATGCGCACAAGAGGGGACAAGAGTTATACCTTAGTGTCTTGAACCCAATTCTGATTTTCTTTAACTTCCAGCAACTTCCACTAGATGGCCTTCACTCTTATGATTCCTATGGATGGTCGCAGGAAGGACTAGGGTTGGTGGGAACCCTAATCGAGAGGAAGGAGAAGGTTTGGTGCTCTAAAACAGTTTCTGCAGCTTCTGACATTCAAAACGACGAACTTATTTTCCAGAACGCAGCTGCCCTATTTATAGATTCCCAGAATCGACCTAGACTTCGAGCGATCGAACATAATTCAATCGATCGAACTTGTCTTGAAAACTTCCTCATGTGTCTTTCCAAGTATCCTGGCAGAGCTAAGAGTAGGACCTCCTAGGCTCTTTATTATTGGCTCAGACCAGTTTGTTAATTACCGTGACCAAACTCTTTGATCAGCAAACTAACTAACTGGTCAGTTAACGTTTACTCCACTATAAAACGATAACTGAACTCCAACACAAAAGAACATATCCGAAGCGATAACTAGACTTGTGTGTTGTACAAATGTCCCTCTACCTTCAGCATTCGTAATCATATTCAGGTAGTCGGATAACTAGTACTATCAACCTGAATATCGATTACTTCTTGTATTCCTTGAGTCCCATTCACCTCTCATGATTACAAAACATGTTGATAACTCTTATCAACAAAACTGCAGTACTCAGTAATCGACTTGGTGACATTCTCAAGGGAATGCTTACTCTAAAACAGAGGGTGTTGGGTTTGTGCCCTCAAACCATTACTTTATATAGGAGACATTGACATTTTAATATATCGATATCAGCTTTACATTTTGTTATGTATGTTTTTTTCATGAGATGATTGTTATCCTTAAGTATCATAGTAAGTAATTCGTGTATGTATGAGATACATACAAGTGAGATATGAATTGCTATTCTTTGTTACTTAGAACATGTCACAGTGGATGTTGAGACTAGGATATCTCATCAGGTTTACACTGTAGCATGATTAACTACCATTGGATGGAGTGATCAATCTCAAATCACTAGAGTGTAACTCTTAGTTAATATGCTAGTGCTTATAGTGCATTGACGGACCTGAGCTTTTCTATTGACACTCAAGGCTGTCAAACAGTCGATAGGAACTCATAACTTGTATAAGGTACGTGTTCTTAATCTTGAGACGTTTATGAACACAGATTGTGGATATGGCTGCTTTGACTTACCAATCAGTGAGGTCTATAGAAGATCAACACCTGGGTATCTTGGGTATGTCATATTCATAGGGTTGTGAACATATATTGTCAAGATAGAATCTACCCTCTGTTTCAGAGTAAGCATTCCCTTTAGAATGTCACCAAGTCGATTACTGAGTACTGCAGTCTTGTTGATAAGAGTTATCAACATGTTTGGTAATCATGAGAGGTGAATGGGACTCAAGGAATACAAGAAGTAATCATGATTCAGGTTGACAGTAACAGTTATCCGACTACCTGAATATGATTACGAATGCAAACAGTAGAGGAACATTAGTACACCATACAAGTCTAGTTATCGCTTCGGATATGTGTAGACACCCAATTTTGACCACACTGATAGGATTTAGGGTGGACAACGTCTTGGAGGATTCGATGATGAAAAGTACCCCGTGGAAGGTACTGGATTCCACACAATCAGAAGATCGGACTTCGGAAAGTGACTTCAAGCTCAGAAAAGCCCTTTTCCATGGATAAATCCCGGTTTTGTCAAAATCATCTCTCAGAATTCATATTCTCTCAGGGTTATATGAACATTAAGTGTTCTAAACGCAGTATTCTAGGTATCCAGAGATTCAATTTTAAAGAAAAGTTCGAAATCGACGCACATTTGAAAGCAATTTTGGAAAAGACGTCATTTGATTTCAAAAAGACAACGAAAGTTCCGGAGGACTTCCGGACTTCAATTGGACTTCAATTCTCATTATAAAACCTCTGGAAATATTTTTATACTGAAATTCAACCTGACAGCTTTCCAACGGTACGTAAACGGACGATTTCGGACACCAAAAAGCATTTTTACAAAAATCTGGAAAAGCAGTGCGCATGAAATTTGAAACAGAGCTTGTGGGTGACCAGAGGGACCCAAATAGTAAGTGGCGGTTTTGGGTATGGGGGTGGCGGGTCCCACCATAACCGCCACTTCCATTTGTGTCCTCCACGGAGCTTTTTGAGTTCCAGACCCTTCTAGAAGCTTCCCACTGCGAGGAAATTGCCTGGAAATTGCGTTTAAGCTCCGAAATGGCCATTTTAACCCTCTTTTAAGCTCTAAAAATCCTGTTTTAACCCTGAAACTTAAGAGCTAAGTCTTCAAAACTCTATATAAGATCTCATACATCTCATATGAGATCACACACACACACACACACACACACACACACACACACACACACACACACACACACACATCTTAACACACTAGACACTTGGAAGAGATACACTTGAATATACTTGGAGATACAAACACACATAGAAGCACATACAAGAGAGATAAGTATACTTTGAATATACTTTCAATTTAGGTGAATTTTAGAGAGAGAAAATTATGAATTGAATTTAGATTAACTTAGGCTAATTAGACCACAATTTGAACATCAATTGCCTCCCTCAACTTCCATGGATGAGTGCTTGAAGAACACTTGAATAACACTTGAAGAAGAAGATCTTCAAATCAATTTTGGTCTTGTAATTGAGAATCCTCCAAGAGGTAAACACTATAGTTCATCTCTAATTCCTACTTTGTATATATAGATCTATAAGATTTGGATCTAACTTAGTTCTATTTCTACTTATTAGAACACTCATCTTCTTCCTCTCATGTTCTTCACACACTCACATAGTTAGATACAAATCTCTTTGATTTTTATTGATAATTTACAATTAGAGATTGTTTTTCACTTTGATTTTCAATTTTGGTTTCATTCTTCAATTTTAGTTTAGATTCATGCATACATGATTATATATATATACATATATCTATTTTGAATTCCATGATGGTTTGGAAATATGGTCTATGAGAAGGATGATTTCTATGTTCATACCTATCTCTTGATTATTCCTATTACCTAGGATTCCTATTGAATTTCATCTCCAACATGATATTTATAAGTCCCTTTGATCCTTGATCTAAAAGTTCTTCATAGAACTTGAGGGCTAAATTGATTGGGAATCATGATAATTAAGTTGATCTATGAGTTTGATCTCTCTAATAAGCTTCAACTATCACTAAAATGTTTTCCTCACACTTTAAAATGAACTAGATAAAAATTCAGCAAAGCAGATTGGTTTTGTCCATTAGATTTGGTCCATCAAAACCCATAGTTTGATGGATTTCAAATTTTCTGGGTAAACTTTGATGAATTAGCTTTCATCCGGTCCGTTTTGAGAGCTTTTAGGATTCATATACTATTTTTAGAAATTGTTGAGAAATCGGTTGACAGATTTGAACATCGTCTCTTTGTGCTTGAATTTCAGAAAATCTATAATAGTTATCGACGTTCCGCTTTTTGGGGATGATTCCTAACTCATATATCTATATGCCGATGTAAAATCGTGAGCATACGATCGAGTTAGGATCGTTTTCTAAGCGTTTAAAGTTGATACAACTATTCTGGAATTTTCTAAGTTTAATTACAAATATGATTATGTATACAAAATGGTCATACCTTGATCACTCAACAACAATTGATGAATAAAACTTGGTTTAGAAATCACCTAGGATAAATGGATGAGAGATCAAAAGCTTAAATCAACTTGGTTAACATGATTCATGAACTTCTATTATACTTCTATTATGTTTTGCATTCATTTGTCAAATGATACCAAATTTCCAGAATAACAGAGTCTGTTTAAAACACTTTTTCAGAAACCTTGTGATTACAGAATGTCCATGGGTTTATTTTTATCATATACTACAATGAAATAGCTTTCTTTTGACACCAAATAGAGCTTCATATGATTTTTGTAGATTTAATTATGATTTTTACAAGAACAGTGGACAGTCCTGATCCACTGTTCCCAAAACATTTATTTCTCAAACAATAAAATTGATATTGAGGTCCCACTTTTTGGAGAAGTTCCCTAAGACATGTATCTAACTTTCTGTAAAAGGGTTTTTATCCAGCTCATGTTTACGACCACTTTTGATAGGATTCATTAGAGGTTGCTGAATCTGGAAATTTGATTGATGACATGTTTCCTTTGTTTATCATGCATATCATTTGTTTGCTTGTATTTTTGCAATGCTTGGGTATTCTTTGGTGTATTAGTGCAGAGAATTAAGTGCCTCGGACCCGGACTTCGATTTGTGGTTTGCCTCGTCTACATGTGGCTTAGTGCCCATGTATCATGTACTATCTCTATCCTTTCTTTTAGAATTTTTCTAGGTTTACAACTTTGATTTCAACGACACATTTCCTTTAGGGTAGTCTCCGTTTATATGATTATTTGTTAGAGACATCTTATCTAGGATTGTTGCATGATTGCATTGCACGTTTACATTCTTTTTGCTTTCGCGACTCCGCTTGAGTCAACCAATGTAAGTCTTCTCGTTCCCTTTGCATATCATGACATGTTTACTTTATTTGCATCGGTCCCGGGCGGGACTAGCCACTGTGAGTATACTTCTCCCTTGTATTGCATGAGCATCCGCTTTCTACTTGATTTAGTCTCTTGAAATGATTTTCATTAGATGTTTCTTTTTGCCATGTATATACCTATCTAGTATGTTTGAGGAAACAACATCTATTATGAATTAATAACAAGGATATTTGAATCAAGGCCTACCATTCGGTAGGGCGAGGAGGGGGTGCTTTAGTCCTGCTTGGGCTCCTTCCCCTCTCGTACCAAGACCCCCGAACCTTGTTTCTGGTAATGAAGGGCGAGTAACCTTATTCAATTTTGGGCGAGTCAAACTTGGGTTTCCTAATTCCCGATAAAAATTAGGTGGCGACTCTTTGTCTCTAGGATCGCGTGAGGAAGTCCTAGTTTTCCCTGAAGTGTGCTCCTTGGGATCCGTCCCGGGACACTATCGAGGGAGAGCGTCAGGACCCGCTCCTCATTCGCAGTGGTCCACAATCTGGCGACTCTGCTGGGGATTTGAACATGAAACCGATGGTTTCTTGTTCTTCGAGGGTTTGACTTGAACCAATGAATATCCTTGTTATTAATTCAATAATCATGTTGTTTCTGCCTGCATTTGCACTTGCATTGTTCTTTCACCGCGACTGCTTGAGATCATTGCCTTGAAGATAGAGGGTCCTCTTTCCTCTATTTGTCAAGAGTTTTGGTAGCATGTAGTCACCGTTAGCCTTGTACCGCGTGCGGTATATAGAGCCTATGTGTGAACGGCACGCCCTCGGGGAGGCGGTCAACCACACCGCTGAGCTTGCTAATGGACCCTTTATGAGACTAAAACCCGGCCTTAGCATATAGTTTCTATAGAACCCTTCAATTAGGATCTTGATTATCATCTTTGATTAGGACAATGTGATGAATTACTTGCGCTTGCCCGTAAGGGATTATGTGGATGATGAGGACGTGTATGCGAAGGCATCATCAAACCTTGTATGGTGGATTCCTCTAGGATAGTATGGTCTTTATCCGAACATCCAATCATTATTTGAGGACAATTTTGAAAATTTTTGAAACTATAAGCACTTCTTTGAAAAACCCCAAGTCTTTTGAAAATTCCAAGAATATCCCTTTTGAAAATTTGCTTTGAGATTCACTTTCACAAAATCTTTCCAAAATTCTCCTTAGATTTTAGAGAATTTCAAAATTCCTATTTCCAGAAATCATGATCACACTTTGATGATTCAATTTCAAATTCTCCTAGATTTTAGAGAATTTCAAAAAAAAATTTTACTTTGGTCTTCAAGAAATCATGATGATTCAATTTCAAAATCTTCCTCTCAGATCTTAGAATTTCAAAATTCCCACCTCAATTTTTAAGAATCATGATTTCTCACCACAAGCATTGATGGTTCAATTTGATTTTGAAAAATTACAAATCTCCCCATCTCTTTCAAAGATTTTCATGAAAAATTTCAATTTTTAAACATGAACCATCAAGAATTTCAAAACTCAAAATCCTTGGATAATGATTGGATTAGTAGGGTGATTAGCATACTCAAGGAATCCTATGTGCTTATGTGTTGATATGCTAGGTCTAAGCTAGATTAAGGTGCATTGCATTTAGATTAGATTGCATTTCATCTGCATTGCATGCACTACACGAGCATTGCATATACGACTCACGAGTGCGACGCCTCTAATATACTTTCAAAAGAAAAGATTTGTTTTCCTCAGAATTTTGAAAGCTTGAAAAGATTTCTTTGATTTTAAGAAAAATGTTTTTGAAAAAGGAAATGATTTTCCATTTATGATTTCCATCTTTGTAAATCCACCTTCTTATATCATTCTTTGAAAAATTCTTTTGCAATAAAGATACCTGATTATTTGAAAATCCCTAAATAAACCAGATAAGAAAAGATAGGACCGAAAAGTTGTACTCCTTTCTGGGTCAGAGCTCCGAACAGCCGTTTGATCAGATCAGGGTTAGAAGAAGGAACAGCCGAGTCGACTAGGGTTGAAGATATGACATACGAAGCGGATATGGAAGCCAGATTGGCCGCAATGCAAGCTGCCTTGGATCAGAGCAGGGAGCAGAATCGAGAACAACTTGCCACTATGATGAGAATGATTGAGCAACTAACTAATCCACCACCACCACCTCCAGAGCATCATGAAGAAGAAGATTTTGGGGAGACAGTTCAACCAAAGGTTCAGCTAGATCAGGAAATTCAGGACAAGTTGGCCAAGATCGACAAACTAGAGAGTGTGATCAGAAAGAGCAAAGGGGTGGATGAGTATTTGTTCGATGTTGAAGGGTTGTGTGACGCTCCAAAAGCCAAACTCCCAGAGAAGTTTAAGATGCCGCATATTGAATTTTTCAATGGAACCGGAAATCCAAAGAGCTATCTGAGGCTTTATGTAGGAACTTTGCAGCCCATGGGCATTGGATCTGACCTCTTCGCTCTATTGTTTCCAAGAGTTTTGAGTGGAGCAGCACTTTCATGGTACTTGACGTTGGAACCAGCCATAACCAGAGATTGGGAGGCATTGGCCAAAGCTTTCGTGGCTCAATATTCGTATAACCAGTTGTTTGATGTAACTGCAAGAGATCTAGAAACCACCCGACAAGAGTACAGGGAATCCTTCGCAGGTTTCCTTACTCGTTGGAGAGCTAAAGCTGCTCAAATGACTAGCAGGCCAGCGGAAAAAGATCAGGTCCGAATGATCATCAAGAATCTACAGCCCGAATACTTGGAAAGGCTAGAATTTCAGTCCATTGTGAGTTTCGAACAGCTGTTTGATGTGGGAACTTTGATAGAAGATGCCATTAGAGATGGAAAGATCAAGAAAGAAAGCACGAGCAATCGATACAGAAAGACAGAAAGGCCAGTCTATCATCAGTCTGCTGACGTCAACACACTATCTCCTCAGCCTTTTCAGAAAGAGCGTCGAAGTATGGCTAATGCAAGAGGAAGTCAAAATCAGAAACAGTCGAGAGAGAAAAGAGAATTTTCCGACTTGGGGATGCCACTAAGCACCGCACTTGAAAGAATGATAGAAAAAGGGTACTTGCAGAAATTGGAACCTAAACCAGAGCCAAATCCACTTCCACCGGGTTTCAAAACAGAGTTCTTTTGTGACTTTCATCAAGGCCGTGGACATAGCACAGATAGATGCTGGAGACTTCGCCATGAAATTGAAGACTTGATTGAAAAAGGGGTCATCTCCCCTCCTCCCTCTCAGCCAAATGTTCAGAAGAATCCTCTCCCTAATCATAAGGGGAACATGCCAAATGTTAACTTTGTAGAAGAAGGATCTCAGATTTATAACCCAAAGATCTACATCACATCCTCGAATCAACCAGCTATGGATGTTCAACTTCCGGAAGACGCTGCAATTTGCATCTTGAGGAATATGGAAGAGGAAGAATGGGTCGAAGAAGCACTGGCTTTTGAAGAAGAAATAGCCAACGGAAATCTTACAATTGAATGGTGGGATCCCAATGCCATCACCGACGACTCGATCTGGTATGAGGAAGAAAAGCCCATAGAAGCAGTCACCGAGAAACAAAGCACTGAGCCGATAGAAGAATTGCTAAAGCCTGTCGAGAACCTTGAAATCAAAGATGACGATCTTATTGCAATGATGGAAGAAGAAGAAGATTGGTGGTATGATGATGAGGATGATTCCGTTAATAATACCATAATCCCCGATGATTCTGTTTGGAAAATCACTGTTGGCACCGAAAAGTTAGCCAAAGAACTTGAGTCTATCTGGATCACCAATGAAGCAAACCACTTGACCCGTTCCGGACGTCATTTCAAGCCTCACGAGTTAGAAAATCGTGGAAAAGAAACATGGAATGAGAAAGAAGTCGTCAAAGCAAAAGAGGCTGGTAAAGGAGCCGTGAGCGAAGAAGAAGATGAAATCCTAAAGCAATTGAAGAAAACACAAGCTTGGATCTCAGTATGGGGATTACTTATGACCTCTCACAAACACAGGCAGGCCATGCTCGATACTCTCAATCGTTTGGATGTTTCTGTCAATACTACTCCCGAAGATCTAGTAAACATGATCTCTTCAAAGCCTTGTAAGCCTGTAATCACATTCACAGATGAAGATTTACCGCCGGAAGGGGCACACCACAACAGAGCTCTCTACATCACTGTACATTGCCTGGGGAATAGAGTACCGGTCTGCTTGGTAGATAATGGGTCAGCCTTGAATGTATGTCCTCTCCAAACAGCTCTCAGAATGGGGTTGTCTATTTCAGAACTCTTGCCATCAACACAAACTGTGAGGGCCTATGATAACACCAAAAGGGCCATTGTGGGAATGATTAAGTTGAAAATTGAAGTCGGGCCATTAAACAAAGAAGCTGATTTCCAAGTGATTGATATTCCGGCTAGCTTTAATCTGCTATTGGGACGTCCGTGGTTACATGTGAATGATGCAGTCGCCTCCACTCTCCACCAGAAAGTCAAGTTCATCTGGAAAGAGGATGTGGTAACAATCTTTGGGGATAGCTGGATCAAAGAAGAAGGGACAAGCCATGGTCCTGTGCTAGAAGTCCAAACACCGGAAGAAGAAAATGAATTAGGAGGATTCAACTTTGTGGGAATGATAAATGAAGGAGCTAAGAAAAAGAAATCCGTTTGGGATCGACTCAGCTATGAGAAGAAACTTCCTGATGCATCTGTCTGGGGCGAAGAAATCACTCCGATCAAGAAAAAGAAGCCGTTCATCACCGGACGCGAATATAGAAAGATGTTCGAGAAGGGAAACCCGGTTGCCAAAGATCTACAAGAAGAAGTGGGACAGAATTGGATCCCTGAAGTCATGCCATTGTACTTTGACCAGTATGCCAATCCTAAAGTGGCTCATATGGTGCGGAAGATGAACTATTTTCCTGGAATGGGACTAGGTCGTCGTCAACAAGGAATAACTGAACCACCGAACTTCCACGAACAGAAAGATAAATCTGGGCTTGGGTATCAATTGACTGAAGAAGATAAGAAGAAGATGACAAAAGGAAAAGGGCCGATGGTTGTTTCTGGGCCAAGAATCCTGAATGGATACTTCGTGAAAGAAGGCGATGACTTTCCCTTCTGTGGGTTCCCTGAACCATGGTATGATCCGGCTACCAAGAACATTAAGCCTGGATTTGAGATTTTCTTCAAACATGAGTTCTCCGACTATGAGGATCCGTTCTTGTATACTCCGCCTATCAAGAAAGAAAGGAAGGACTGGGCTGAGCTGATGACAAGTGATGATTTGAACATGCTAATGGATGAAGAGCTGAACATGCTGATGGATGCCGAAGAAGCACTGGGAAATGTGAAAGAAATCAAGCCAATAGAGGGAGCTCTGAACAATTGGGTGATAGAATCGGAAGTCAACAAATCCCCTCCCCCATTTCCCCGGAAGTCTGTAAAGGCCAATATGAGCCATGATGTTGAGTCTGCTTTTGCTTTTGATGTACCCAAAAATGTTAATGAAATGAACGAGGATTTTGCGTACTCTTCTATGTCTGATGATCTTGATTTTGAAATTTCTGAGGATTTGCAAAGATTAATTGAAAATGAAAATGAATCTGCATGCAAGATTATTGAAGAAACTTTGCTAATAAACTTGGATAATGAAGATAATCCACAAAATGTTCATATTGGCACCACACTCACTTCACAAGAAAGCAATGAACTAATCAACTTATTAAAAGAATTTAAAGATGTTTTCGCTTGGTCCTACCAAGATATGCCAGGCATCGATCCAGAGATTGTCCAACACCACATCCCTCTCTTTCCAAATTCAAAACCTGTTAAGCAAAAGTTGAGACGCATGAGACCCGAATGGACTTTGAAGATCAAAGAAGAAGTTGAGAAACAATTGAAAGCTGGATTCCTGATGGTAACCCAATATCCGGAATGGATAGCCAATATGGTTCCTGTGCCAAAGAAGGATGGAAGGATCCGTGTATGTTTTGACTTCAGAGATCTAAACAAGGCTAGTCCTAAGGATGATTTTCCGCTTCCACACATAGATGTTCTGGTAGATAGCACCGCGGGGCATGAGTTGTTATCATTCATGGATGGTTTCTCAGGGTACAATCAGATTTTAATGGCACCCGAAGACAGAGAAAAGACTACATTCACAACTCACTGGGGGACGTATTGCTACCGAGTAATGCCATTTGGGTTAAAGAATGCCGGAGCAACCTATCAGAGAGCTGCTACTACTTTGTTACATGACATGATCCATAAAGAGGTAGAAGTTTATGTGGATGATATGATTGTTAAGTCCAAAGAAAGAAGTGGGCATTTAACAGCACTCGCCAAGTTCTTTGAAAGATTAAGGAAATACAGAATGAGATTGAATCCACAGAAATGTACTTTTGGAGTTACCACCGGAAAGCTGCTAGGATTTCTCATCACACAGAGAGGAATTGAGGTTGACCCCACAAAGATCAAGGCTATTATGGATATGCCGCCTCCGACAAATGAAAAGGAAGTAAGAGGATTTCTGGGAAGAATCCAATTCATCAGCCGCTTCATATCTAAGCTCACTGCTACTTGCGATCCGCTTTTCAGCTTGTTGAGAAAAGGGAAGAAATTCGAATGGGACAATCAATGTCAAGAAGCTTTTGACAAGATCAAGGCTTATTTATCAAACCCACCGGTTCTTTCACCCCCAAAGTCAGGGAAGCCTTTGCTGTTGTACTTATCCGTGTCAGAGAATGCTATGGGATGCATGTTAGCCCAAGAAGGAGATGAAGGGCGTACAGAGAAAGCCATTTACTACTTAAGTAAAAGGATGACTGGATACGAATTGAAGTATTCTCCGTTAGAAAAGACATGTTGGGCTTTGGTTTGGGCCACTCGTCGTCTGAGGCATTATATGTTGGCCTTCCCTGTTGTTTTAATCTCCCGAATGGATCCTTTGAAGTACCTATTTGAAAAACCAGCATTGACCGGAAGAATCTCCCGATGGACATTGATGCTATCTGAGTTTGACTTGATACATGTTACGAGTAAATCTGTTAAAGGAAGGGCTGTCGCAGAACATTTAGCAGAACATCCAATAAATCTGGAAAACGAAGGAGAGTTCATGTTCCCTGACGAAGGATTGATGGAATTAAAAGAAGATGTGTGGAAAATGTACTTTGATGGAGCTGCAAACCAAAAAGGATATGGAGTAGGAATCATCCTTGTATCCCCTGAAGGAGCACATACCCCATTCTCTATTAAGCTGAAGTACACCTCCACCAACAACACTGCTGAGTATGAAGCTTGTATCTTGGGGCTAGAAGCCGCATTGACTTTGGAGGTAAGGAAACTTGATGTATTCGGGGATTCCAATTTGATCATATCCCAAGTTCGAGGAGATTGGAAAGTCAAGGAAGAGAAGTTAAAACCCTATCATGAGTATCTTGATTCTTTACGAACTCGTTTCTTGCATATCACGTTCTTCTACCTGCCTCGAGAAGAAAATCAGCTAGCAGACTCTTTGGCTACTTTAGCGTCAATGATTGAGATTCCTGTGGGGATAAAGCTAACTCCTTTGATGATTGAACAAAGGGAAAAGCCGTCTTATGAGATGATTGGGGAAATAGAAGAAGCAGAAGAACTTCCGTGGTACACCGACGTGTGGAACTTCATTGAAAATGGGGAATATCCGGAAAGCGCCTCCGAGAAAGACAAGAGAGCCATAAGAAGATTCTCGGCTCAGTTCATGATTTGTGGTGGAAGTCTATTGAAGAGATCTCACAATGGATTCAACTTGACATGTCTGTATGGAAACAGTGCGAGAAAGATGATGGAGCAAATTCACGAAGGGGTGTGTGGTCCTCATATGAGTGGACACATGTTAGCTAAGAAGATCATCCGACAAGGATATTATTGGACTACTATGGACAAGGACTGCTATGAATATGTCAGAAAATGTCACAAATGTCAGATCCATGCCAATATGAAGCATGTGCCGCCGTCACTGCTATACAACATGACTACCCCTTGGCCATTCTCAGTTTGGGGAATAGATGTTATTGGAGAAGTAACCCCAAAGGCGTCTAATGGGCATCAATACATCCTGGTAGCAATTGATTATTTCACAAAATGGGTGGAAGCAGAGTCTTATGCGACATTGAAGGCTAAAGATGTGGCCAGATTTATCAGAAGAAATATAATCTGCCGATACGGGGTCCCTCATGAGTTGATATCCGATCATGGCAGTCACTTCCAGAAAGAGGTTTTGGATCTACTAGAAGAATACAAGATCATGCACCACATGTCAGCGCCGTATAGGCCACAAACAAATGGGGCAGTTGAAGCAGCTAATAAGAATTTGAAGACGATCCTAAGAAAGATGACTGATACATACCGAGATTGGCATGAGAAGTTACCGTATGCACTGTGGGGATACAGAACATCTATCCGAACATCTACAGGAGCCACTCCTTATTCATTGGCTTACGGAATGGAAGCAATACTCCCAGTTGAAATAGAACTACCATCTTTGAGAGTTGTGGCAGAATCCGAGATTCCAGAATTTGATTGGCTAAGAGATAGATATGAGGAGCTAATGTTACTTGATGAGAAAAGGTTGGCCGCAATTGATCATGTGCATGTGTATCAGAGAAGAATAGCTCGAGCATTCAACAAGAAGGTCCGTCCAAGAAAACTTGAGGAAGGCGACCTTGTGCTTAAAGCCTTAAAAGCACCCGTTTTCGATCCTAGAGGGAAATTCAAGCCAAATTGGGTTGGCCCATACGTCATCAAGAAGCTTCTCTCTGGAGGAGCGGCATACCTGATGGATCTAGATGGAGTTGAGTTCAATCAGCCAATCAACATTGACCGTCTCAAGAGATACTATGCTTAAAAGCCTTTTCTTTCAAAACTTGTTCTTTCAAAACCTCCAGCATTCGAGGAACTACACTTGACCTGATTCCCACTTGGGGATATGTAGGCAACCTGCTCGGTTCGGTCACTGCTCCTGAAACCCTCAACCATACTTTCTTTCAAGACCTGGCCGAACTACTTTGGATCTGATTCCCACTTGGGGATAAGTAGGCGAGCTTTCCTGGCTCTCGATCCCTGAACCTTGCAAACTAGGGGCAAACTTTCAAGTTTGCCCAAAGCCTCAAGATATCACTGCCACACTAGGGGCAAACTGCGTTTGCCCAAACTTCCATTTATCTCTATCAACTAGGGGCAAACTGTCGTTTGCCCATACCTCGCTACCTGTCCTCTCTGGATCACTTGGCTATCAGAATTAAAGCACCTAAGTGAAAAATCTGGTAATTCTTGATATTAAGTTGAAAAGTTTTTTAGCAATCTAAAGATGTGAATCTAATGTCAAGACTGAAACATTATGTGGAAAATTTTCAAAAGCTTCAAGATTACATGCAAAGCCAACACAATATCCTGCTACAAGATAAAATCTCATTTTCAAAACATGCAAATCCTTAGAAAATTCAAATATCCAAGTCAAAAGACATTGTCGAGAAAGAGGAATCGTCAGAAATTTCCTTTCCCTGTAAAAATCGAGTCCTGTGTGTCAGTGTGCAAAGTGTCAATCAAATCGGTCTCGTGACAAGGGATGCAAAGCGAAACAGAAGGATAGCATAAAGCAGCATCAAGCAAAGTCAAGAGTACAAGCCCATCAAGTCTCAGACAGAATACATCAACATCAGTCTCAGCACAGAAAGCAAGAAAAACAGAAAGATAGTCATGGGTGCATATGATCATCATCAGCGACGACGAGTAGCCCGTGGGTACCAAGCAGGCATATCTGAGGCCGTAGAGCTATCATCATCTTCAATTTGGCGCCTTCGCCTAGACCCACCAGCCCCACCAGAAGGGCCTGCATTCATCCGCTCCAACTGTGATTGAAGCTGCCTAACTTGAGCCACCTGTGGAAGAAAAGAATCAGTATAGGGGTTTGAAAAAGCAATGAGATAAGAAGAAAAGGTCAAGAAATTTACCAGGGCCGCATCACGGTCTATGTAAGTCTGGCACATGCCATCCCACTGCAAAGAGAAGAAAGATATGGTCAGAAAGATCAGAAGAATCAAAGGCACCGCAGCCTGAAAGTGGCCGAGAAACGGCAAACTCCCGTCGTTTTGGGATTGATTATGAGTTGTCTTAGAAAATGGACATTTGAGTCTACTGTCGCTTGAGAATTACATCCAGAAAGGACTTTCAGAAGATGGGTCAGAATGCGAGATGTTCAGAAAGGGTTAGAGTAAGCCTGACGTGTTGCAAGAATGATTGCGTTGGTCGAAGCACCAATATGAGTCTCAGAAAGAATCAGCAGGGCCTCCAGAATATGTGCTCGCGTCCCAGAAACCTCAGATATCTCCTCAAGCAGAGAGTTTCCAGATATTGTCAAGGTATACAGAATTCGTGCATCTCTCAGAATCATAGGATCTCCCCAGTAGAGAACTTTCAGAATTAAGTTTCTCGCAAGCATCATGTATCCACGGGTTGCCTCCAGATAAAGGGTATCTCTCAGAATTTGAGCATCAAAATCGCCTCCAGAATACAAGGTTTATGCCAAGCATCATGTATCCAGGGTTGCCTCCAGAATGTAGGGTTTCTCTCAAAATCAGAATCGTGTATCCGTGGGTTGCTCTCAGAAGAAGGGTCATCTCTCAGAATTTGTGTATCTCTCAGAATCCGTGCATCAGAACAGAAGATTTGTCCTCAGAAGAAGGGCCTGTTTCAGAAGAACAGAGGATTTGTCTCCGGCAGAGAGACCTGTTTCAGAAGATTTGTTTCTAGACCTGCCACAGAAGATTTGTCCTCAGAAGAAGGGCCTGTTTCAGAAGAACAGAGGATTTGTCTCCGGCAGAGAGACCTGTTTCAGAAGATTTGTTTCTAGACCTGCCACAGAAGATTTGTCCCCAGAAGAAGGGCCTGTTTCAGAAGAACAGAGGATTTGTCTCCGGCAGAGAGACCTGTTTCAGAAGATTTGTTTCTAGACCTGCCACAGAAGATTTGTCCTCAGAAGAAGGGCCTGTTTCAGAAGAACAGAGGATTTGTCTCCGGCAGAGAGACCTGTTTCAGAAGATTTGTTTCTAGACCTGCCACAGAAGATTTGTCCCCAGAAGAAGGGCCTGTTTCAGAAGAACAGAGGATCTGTCTCCGGCAGAGAGACCTGTTTCAGAAGATTTGTTTCTAGACCTGCCACAGAAGATTTGTCCCCAGAAGAAGGGCCTGTTTCAGAAGAACAGAGGATTTGTCTCCGGCAGAGAGACCTGTTTCAGAAGATTTGTTTCTAGACCTGCCACAGAAGATTTGTCCTCGGAAAAAGGGCCTGTTTCAGAAGAACAGAAGATTTGTCTCCGGCAGAGAGACCTGTTTCAGAAGACTTGTTTCCAGACCTGTTACAGAAGATTTGTCTAGAAGAAGGACCTGTTTCAGAAGAGCAGAAGATTTGTCTCCGGCAGAGAGACCTGTTTCAGAAGATTTGTCCCCAGCAAAAGGACTCTACATCAGCAATCGTCCCCAGCAAAAGGACTCTACATCAGCAATCGTCCCCAGCAGAAGGACTCTACATCAGCAATCGTCCCCAGCAAAAGGACTCTACATCAGCAATCGTCCACAGAAGAAGGACCTGTTTCAGCAATCGTCCCCAGCAGAAGGACTCTACATCAGCAATCGTCCCCAGCAGAAGGACTCTACACCAGCAATCGTCCCCAGCAAAAGGACTCTACATCAGCAAATCGTCCCCAGCAGAAGGACTCTACATCAGCAATCGTCCACAGAAGAAGGACCTATTTCAGCAATCGTCCCCAGCAGAAGGACTCTACATCAGCAAATCGTCCCCAGCAGAAGGACTCTACATCAGCAATCGTCCACAGAAGAAGGACCTATTTCAGCAATCGTCCCCAGCAGAAGGACTCTACATCAGCAATCGTCCCCAGCAAAAGGACTCTAGATCAGCAATCGTCCACAGAAGAAGGACCTGTTTCAGCAATCGTCCCCAGCAGAAGGACTCTACACCAGCAATCGTCCAGTTGTTTGACATGACTCAGAATTCATCCAAGATACTTCGCTATTTCAAGAGTCGTCCAGGATACAGATGACGCCTACGAGCCTTAAGATCAGAAGAATAACTTTGACAAAAACCTCGAGAATCATCCAAGATACCTTTAGCATATTCGACTGTGAGAGAGAGTCGTTGCATCCTTTGCATTAGATTTTGCATCTAGGGAACCCTTGAGGATGATTCCTCCAGCACTTTCACATTTCATGTTTTCATACTGCACCAGCATCCTAGGATAGGAGCATTTCATCCGCATTGTTGTTGTTTGTTTTCCGTTTTCCCGCGCGCTTGAACTACGCCCTGGTCTGATTCCTGGAAAGGATACGTAGGCAGCTCCAGCGGAGCACGACCAGCATCAGCTTCAACTTAGCCGCCTCTACCCAGCATTGCATTGCATTCTTGCATTCGTAATTTCTTGATTTTCTCTGATTTTGAATTTCTTGATTTTGGGAATTTTTTGTTTTTCCTAAAACCTCTCAGTATGGTTATTTGGGTGCCTTCAAGGCTTTGGCACTCACTTGCAGTTCACGTTGTTCACAACAAGCTCTGCCAAAGAGGGGCAAACTGTAGACACCCAATTTTGACCACACTGATAGGATTTAGGGTGGACAACGTCTTGGAGGATTCGATGATGAAAAGTACCCCGTGGAAGGTACTGGATTCCACACAATCAGAAGATCGGACTTCGGAAAGTGACTTCAAGCTCAGAAAAGCCCTTTTCCATGGATAAATCCCGGTTTTGTCAAAATCATCTCTCAGAATTCATATTCTCTCAGGGTTATATGAACATTAAGTGTTCTAAACGCAGTATTCTAGGTATCCAGAGATTCAATTTTAAAGAAAAGTTCGAAATCGACGCACATTTGAAAGCAATTTTGGAAAAGACGTCATTTGATTTCAAAAAGACAACGAAAGTTCCGGAGGACTTCCGGACTTCAATTGGACTTCAATTCTCATTATAAAACCTCTGGAAATATTTTTATACTGAAATTCAACCTGACAGCTTTCCAACGGTACGTAAACGGACGATTTCGGACACCAAAAAGCATTTTTACAAAAATCTGGAAAAGCAGTGCGCATGAAATTTGAAACAGAGCTTGTGGGTGACCAGAGGGACCCAAATAGTAAGTGGCGGTTTTGGGTATGGGGGTGGCGGGTCCCACCATAACCGCCACTTCCATTTGTGTCCTCCACGGAGCTTTTTGAGTTCCAGACCCTTCTAGAAGCTTCCCACTGCGAGGAAATTGCCTGGAAATTGCGTTTAAGCTCCGAAATGGCCATTTTAACCCTCTTTTAAGCTCTAAAAATCCTGTTTTAACCCTGAAACTTAAGAGCTAAGTCTTCAAAACTCTATATAAGATCTCATACATCTCATATGAGATCACACACACACACACACACACACACACACACACACACACACACACACACACACACACATCTTAACACACTAGACACTTGGAAGAGATACACTTGAATATACTTGGAGATACAAACACACATAGAAGCACATACAAGAGAGATAAGTATACTTTGAATATACTTTCAATTTAGGTGAATTTTAGAGAGAGAAAATTATGAATTGAATTTAGATTAACTTAGGCTAATTAGACCACAATTTGAACATCAATTGCCTCCCTCAACTTCCATGGATGAGTGCTTGAAGAACACTTGAATAACACTTGAAGAAGAAGATCTTCAAATCAATTTTGGTCTTGTAATTGAGAATCCTCCAAGAGGTAAACACTATAGTTCATCTCTAATTCCTACTTTGTATATATAGATCTATAAGATTTGGATCTAACTTAGTTCTATTTCTACTTATTAGAACACTCATCTTCTTCCTCTCATGTTCTTCACACACTCACATAGTTAGATACAAATCTCTTTGATTTTTATTGATAATTTACAATTAGAGATTGTTTTTCACTTTGATTTTCAATTTTGGTTTCATTCTTCAATTTTAGTTTAGATTCATGCATACATGATTATATATATATACATATATCTATTTTGAATTCCATGATGGTTTGGAAATATGGTCTATGAGAAGGATGATTTCTATGTTCATACCTATCTCTTGATTATTCCTATTACCTAGGATTCCTATTGAATTTCATCTCCAACATGATATTTATAAGTCCCTTTGATCCTTGATCTAAAAGTTCTTCATAGAACTTGAGGGCTAAATTGATTGGGAATCATGATAATTAAGTTGATCTATGAGTTTGATCTCTCTAATAAGCTTCAACTATCACTAAAATGTTTTCCTCACACTTTAAAATGAACTAGATAAAAATTCAGCAAAGCAGATTGGTTTTGTCCATTAGATTTGGTCCATCAAAACCCATAGTTTGATGGATTTCAAATTTTCTGGGTAAACTTTGATGAATTAGCTTTCATCCGGTCCGTTTTGAGAGCTTTTAGGATTCATATACTATTTTTAGAAATTGTTGAGAAATCGGTTGACAGATTTGAACATCGTCTCTTTGTGCTTGAATTTCAGAAAATCTATAATAGTTATCGACGTTCCGCTTTTTGGGGATGATTCCTAACTCATATATCTATATGCCGATGTAAAATCGTGAGCATACGATCGAGTTAGGATCGTTTTCTAAGCGTTTAAAGTTGATACAACTATTCTGGAATTTTCTAAGTTTAATTACAAATATGATTATGTATACAAAATGGTCATACCTTGATCACTCAACAACAATTGATGAATAAAACTTGGTTTAGAAATCACCTAGGATAAATGGATGAGAGATCAAAAGCTTAAATCAACTTGGTTAACATGATTCATGAACTTCTATTATACTTCTATTATGTTTTGCATTCATTTGTCAAATGATACCAAATTTCCAGAATAACAGAGTCTGTTTAAAACACTTTTTCAGAAACCTTGTGATTACAGAATGTCCATGGGTTTATTTTTATCATATACTACAATGAAATAGCTTTCTTTTGACACCAAATAGAGCTTCATATGATTTTTGTAGATTTAATTATGATTTTTACAAGAACAGTGGACAGTCCTGATCCACTGTTCCCAAAACATTTATTTCTCAAACAATAAAATTGATATTGAGGTCCCACTTTTTGGAGAAGTTCCCTAAGACATGTATCTAA
Source organism: Hydrangea macrophylla (assembly GCA_033977485.1). NCBI lineage: Eukaryota > Viridiplantae > Streptophyta > Magnoliopsida > Cornales > Hydrangeaceae > Hydrangea > Hydrangea macrophylla. The sequence goes on along the minus strand of CM066990.1, from coordinate 15,053,753 downwards.
CTTTCTGTAAAAGGGTTTTTATCCAGCTCATGTTTACGACCACTTTTGATAGGATTCATTAGAGGTTGCTGAATCTGGAAATTTGATTGATGACATGTTTCCTTTGTTTATCATGCATATCATTTGTTTGCTTGTATTTTTGCAATGCTTGGGTATTCTTTGGTGTATTAGTGCAGAGAATTAAGTGCCTCGGACCCGGACTTCGATTTGTGGTTTGCCTCGTCTACATGTGGCTTAGTGCCCATGTATCATGTACTATCTCTATCCTTTCTTTTAGAATTTTTCTAGGTTTACAACTTTGATTTCAACGACACATTTCCTTTAGGGTAGTCTCCGTTTATATGATTATTTGTTAGAGACATCTTATCTAGGATTGTTGCATGATTGCATTGCACGTTTACATTCTTTTTGCTTTCGCGACTCCGCTTGAGTCAACCAATGTAAGTCTTCTCGTTCCCTTTGCATATCATGACATGTTTACTTTATTTGCATCGGTCCCGGGCGGGACTAGCCACTGTGAGTATACTTCTCCCTTGTATTGCATGAGCATCCGCTTTCTACTTGATTTAGTCTCTTGAAATGATTTTCATTAGATGTTTCTTTTTGCCATGTATATACCTATCTAGTATGTTTGAGGAAACAACATCTATTATGAATTAATAACAAGGATATTTGAATCAAGGCCTACCATTCGGTAGGGCGAGGAGGGGGTGCTTTAGTCCTGCTTGGGCTCCTTCCCCTCTCGTACCAAGACCCCCGAACCTTGTTTCTGGTAATGAAGGGCGAGTAACCTTATTCAATTTTGGGCGAGTCAAACTTGGGTTTCCTAATTCCCGATAAAAATTAGGTGGCGACTCTTTGTCTCTAGGATCGCGTGAGGAAGTCCTAGTTTTCCCTGAAGTGTGCTCCTTGGGATCCGTCCCGGGACACTATCGAGGGAGAGCGTCAGGACCCGCTCCTCATTCGCAGTGGTCCACAATCTGGCGACTCTGCTGGGGATTTGAACATGAAACCGATGGTTTCTTGTTCTTCGAGGGTTTGACTTGAACCAATGAATATCCTTGTTATTAATTCAATAATCATGTTGTTTCTGCCTGCATTTGCACTTGCATTGTTCTTTCACCGCGACTGCTTGAGATCATTGCCTTGAAGATAGAGGGTCCTCTTTCCTCTATTTGTCAAGAGTTTTGGTAGCATGTAGTCACCGTTAGCCTTGTACCGCGTGCGGTATATAGAGCCTATGTGTGAACGGCACGCCCTCGGGGAGGCGGTCAACCACACCGCTGAGCTTGCTAATGGACCCTTTATGAGACTAAAACCCGGCCTTAGCATATAGTTTCTATAGAACCCTTCAATTAGGATCTTGATTATCATCTTTGATTAGGACAATGTGATGAATTACTTGCGCTTGCCCGTAAGGGATTATGTGGATGATGAGGACGTGTATGCGAAGGCATCATCAAACCTTGTATGGTGGATTCCTCTAGGATAGTATGGTCTTTATCCGAACATCCAATCATTATTTGAGGACAATTTTGAAAATTTTTGAAACTATAAGCACTTCTTTGAAAAACCCCAAGTCTTTTGAAAATTCCAAGAATATCCCTTTTGAAAATTTGCTTTGAGATTCACTTTCACAAAATCTTTCCAAAATTCTCCTTAGATTTTAGAGAATTTCAAAATTCCTATTTCCAGAAATCATGATCACACTTTGATGATTCAATTTCAAATTCTCCTAGATTTTAGAGAATTTCAAAAAAAAATTTTACTTTGGTCTTCAAGAAATCATGATGATTCAATTTCAAAATCTTCCTCTCAGATCTTAGAATTTCAAAATTCCCACCTCAATTTTTAAGAATCATGATTTCTCACCACAAGCATTGATGGTTCAATTTGATTTTGAAAAATTACAAATCTCCCCATCTCTTTCAAAGATTTTCATGAAAAATTTCAATTTTTAAACATGAACCATCAAGAATTTCAAAACTCAAAATCCTTGGATAATGATTGGATTAGTAGGGTGATTAGCATACTCAAGGAATCCTATGTGCTTATGTGTTGATATGCTAGGTCTAAGCTAGATTAAGGTGCATTGCATTTAGATTAGATTGCATTTCATCTGCATTGCATGCACTACACGAGCATTGCATATACGACTCACGAGTGCGACGCCTCTAATATACTTTCAAAAGAAAAGATTTGTTTTCCTCAGAATTTTGAAAGCTTGAAAAGATTTCTTTGATTTTAAGAAAAATGTTTTTGAAAAAGGAAATGATTTTCCATTTATGATTTCCATCTTTGTAAATCCACCTTCTTATATCATTCTTTGAAAAATTCTTTTGCAATAAAGATACCTGATTATTTGAAAATCCCTAAATAAACCAGATAAGAAAAGATAGGACCGAAAAGTTGTACTCCTTTCTGGGTCAGAGCTCCGAACAGCCGTTTGATCAGATCAGGGTTAGAAGAAGGAACAGCCGAGTCGACTAGGGTTGAAGATATGACATACGAAGCGGATATGGAAGCCAGATTGGCCGCAATGCAAGCTGCCTTGGATCAGAGCAGGGAGCAGAATCGAGAACAACTTGCCACTATGATGAGAATGATTGAGCAACTAACTAATCCACCACCACCACCTCCAGAGCATCATGAAGAAGAAGATTTTGGGGAGACAGTTCAACCAAAGGTTCAGCTAGATCAGGAAATTCAGGACAAGTTGGCCAAGATCGACAAACTAGAGAGTGTGATCAGAAAGAGCAAAGGGGTGGATGAGTATTTGTTCGATGTTGAAGGGTTGTGTGACGCTCCAAAAGCCAAACTCCCAGAGAAGTTTAAGATGCCGCATATTGAATTTTTCAATGGAACCGGAAATCCAAAGAGCTATCTGAGGCTTTATGTAGGAACTTTGCAGCCCATGGGCATTGGATCTGACCTCTTCGCTCTATTGTTTCCAAGAGTTTTGAGTGGAGCAGCACTTTCATGGTACTTGACGTTGGAACCAGCCATAACCAGAGATTGGGAGGCATTGGCCAAAGCTTTCGTGGCTCAATATTCGTATAACCAGTTGTTTGATGTAACTGCAAGAGATCTAGAAACCACCCGACAAGAGTACAGGGAATCCTTCGCAGGTTTCCTTACTCGTTGGAGAGCTAAAGCTGCTCAAATGACTAGCAGGCCAGCGGAAAAAGATCAGGTCCGAATGATCATCAAGAATCTACAGCCCGAATACTTGGAAAGGCTAGAATTTCAGTCCATTGTGAGTTTCGAACAGCTGTTTGATGTGGGAACTTTGATAGAAGATGCCATTAGAGATGGAAAGATCAAGAAAGAAAGCACGAGCAATCGATACAGAAAGACAGAAAGGCCAGTCTATCATCAGTCTGCTGACGTCAACACACTATCTCCTCAGCCTTTTCAGAAAGAGCGTCGAAGTATGGCTAATGCAAGAGGAAGTCAAAATCAGAAACAGTCGAGAGAGAAAAGAGAATTTTCCGACTTGGGGATGCCACTAAGCACCGCACTTGAAAGAATGATAGAAAAAGGGTACTTGCAGAAATTGGAACCTAAACCAGAGCCAAATCCACTTCCACCGGGTTTCAAAACAGAGTTCTTTTGTGACTTTCATCAAGGCCGTGGACATAGCACAGATAGATGCTGGAGACTTCGCCATGAAATTGAAGACTTGATTGAAAAAGGGGTCATCTCCCCTCCTCCCTCTCAGCCAAATGTTCAGAAGAATCCTCTCCCTAATCATAAGGGGAACATGCCAAATGTTAACTTTGTAGAAGAAGGATCTCAGATTTATAACCCAAAGATCTACATCACATCCTCGAATCAACCAGCTATGGATGTTCAACTTCCGGAAGACGCTGCAATTTGCATCTTGAGGAATATGGAAGAGGAAGAATGGGTCGAAGAAGCACTGGCTTTTGAAGAAGAAATAGCCAACGGAAATCTTACAATTGAATGGTGGGATCCCAATGCCATCACCGACGACTCGATCTGGTATGAGGAAGAAAAGCCCATAGAAGCAGTCACCGAGAAACAAAGCACTGAGCCGATAGAAGAATTGCTAAAGCCTGTCGAGAACCTTGAAATCAAAGATGACGATCTTATTGCAATGATGGAAGAAGAAGAAGATTGGTGGTATGATGATGAGGATGATTCCGTTAATAATACCATAATCCCCGATGATTCTGTTTGGAAAATCACTGTTGGCACCGAAAAGTTAGCCAAAGAACTTGAGTCTATCTGGATCACCAATGAAGCAAACCACTTGACCCGTTCCGGACGTCATTTCAAGCCTCACGAGTTAGAAAATCGTGGAAAAGAAACATGGAATGAGAAAGAAGTCGTCAAAGCAAAAGAGGCTGGTAAAGGAGCCGTGAGCGAAGAAGAAGATGAAATCCTAAAGCAATTGAAGAAAACACAAGCTTGGATCTCAGTATGGGGATTACTTATGACCTCTCACAAACACAGGCAGGCCATGCTCGATACTCTCAATCGTTTGGATGTTTCTGTCAATACTACTCCCGAAGATCTAGTAAACATGATCTCTTCAAAGCCTTGTAAGCCTGTAATCACATTCACAGATGAAGATTTACCGCCGGAAGGGGCACACCACAACAGAGCTCTCTACATCACTGTACATTGCCTGGGGAATAGAGTACCGGTCTGCTTGGTAGATAATGGGTCAGCCTTGAATGTATGTCCTCTCCAAACAGCTCTCAGAATGGGGTTGTCTATTTCAGAACTCTTGCCATCAACACAAACTGTGAGGGCCTATGATAACACCAAAAGGGCCATTGTGGGAATGATTAAGTTGAAAATTGAAGTCGGGCCATTAAACAAAGAAGCTGATTTCCAAGTGATTGATATTCCGGCTAGCTTTAATCTGCTATTGGGACGTCCGTGGTTACATGTGAATGATGCAGTCGCCTCCACTCTCCACCAGAAAGTCAAGTTCATCTGGAAAGAGGATGTGGTAACAATCTTTGGGGATAGCTGGATCAAAGAAGAAGGGACAAGCCATGGTCCTGTGCTAGAAGTCCAAACACCGGAAGAAGAAAATGAATTAGGAGGATTCAACTTTGTGGGAATGATAAATGAAGGAGCTAAGAAAAAGAAATCCGTTTGGGATCGACTCAGCTATGAGAAGAAACTTCCTGATGCATCTGTCTGGGGCGAAGAAATCACTCCGATCAAGAAAAAGAAGCCGTTCATCACCGGACGCGAATATAGAAAGATGTTCGAGAAGGGAAACCCGGTTGCCAAAGATCTACAAGAAGAAGTGGGACAGAATTGGATCCCTGAAGTCATGCCATTGTACTTTGACCAGTATGCCAATCCTAAAGTGGCTCATATGGTGCGGAAGATGAACTATTTTCCTGGAATGGGACTAGGTCGTCGTCAACAAGGAATAACTGAACCACCGAACTTCCACGAACAGAAAGATAAATCTGGGCTTGGGTATCAATTGACTGAAGAAGATAAGAAGAAGATGACAAAAGGAAAAGGGCCGATGGTTGTTTCTGGGCCAAGAATCCTGAATGGATACTTCGTGAAAGAAGGCGATGACTTTCCCTTCTGTGGGTTCCCTGAACCATGGTATGATCCGGCTACCAAGAACATTAAGCCTGGATTTGAGATTTTCTTCAAACATGAGTTCTCCGACTATGAGGATCCGTTCTTGTATACTCCGCCTATCAAGAAAGAAAGGAAGGACTGGGCTGAGCTGATGACAAGTGATGATTTGAACATGCTAATGGATGAAGAGCTGAACATGCTGATGGATGCCGAAGAAGCACTGGGAAATGTGAAAGAAATCAAGCCAATAGAGGGAGCTCTGAACAATTGGGTGATAGAATCGGAAGTCAACAAATCCCCTCCCCCATTTCCCCGGAAGTCTGTAAAGGCCAATATGAGCCATGATGTTGAGTCTGCTTTTGCTTTTGATGTACCCAAAAATGTTAATGAAATGAACGAGGATTTTGCGTACTCTTCTGTGTCTGATGATCTTGATTTTGAAATTTCTGAGGATTTGCAAAGATTAATTGAAAATGAAAATGAATCTGCATGCAAGATTATTGAAGAAACTTTGCTAATAAACTTGGATAATGAAGATAATCCACAAAATGTTCATATTGGCACCACACTCACTTCACAAGAAAGCAATGAACTAATCAACTTATTAAAAGAATTTAAAGATGTTTTCGCTTGGTCCTACCAAGATATGCCAGGCATCGATCCAGAGATTGTCCAACACCACATCCCTCTCTTTCCAAATTCAAAACCTGTTAAGCAAAAGTTGAGACGCATGAGACCCGAATGGACTTTGAAGATCAAAGAAGAAGTTGAGAAACAATTGAAAGCTGGATTCCTGATGGTAACCCAATATCCGGAATGGATAGCCAATATGGTTCCTGTGCCAAAGAAGGATGGAAGGATCCGTGTATGTTTTGACTTCAGAGATCTAAACAAGGCTAGTCCTAAGGATGATTTTCCGCTTCCACACATAGATGTTCTGGTAGATAGCACCGCGGGGCATGAGTTGTTATCATTCATGGATGGTTTCTCAGGGTACAATCAGATTTTAATGGCACCCGAAGACAGAGAAAAGACTACATTCACAACTCACTGGGGGACGTATTGCTACCGAGTAATGCCATTTGGGTTAAAGAATGCCGGAGCGACCTATCAGAGAGCTGCTACTACTTTGTTACATGACATGATCCATAAAGAGGTAGAAGTTTATGTGGATGATATGATTGTTAAGTCCAAAGAAAGAAGTGGGCATTTAACAGCACTCGCCAAGTTCTTTGAAAGATTAAGGAAATACAGAATGAGATTGAATCCACAGAAATGTACTTTTGGAGTTACCACCGGAAAGCTGCTAGGATTTCTCATCACACAGAGAGGAATTGAGGTTGACCCCACAAAGATCAAGGCTATTATGGATATGCCGCCTCCGACAAATGAAAAGGAAGTAAGAGGATTTCTGGGAAGAATCCAATTCATCAGCCGCTTCATATCTAAGCTCACTGCTACTTGCGATCCGCTTTTCAGCTTGTTGAGAAAAGGGAAGAAATTCGAATGGGACAATCAATGTCAAGAAGCTTTTGACAAGATCAAGGCTTATTTATCAAACCCACCGGTTCTTTCACCCCCAAAGTCAGGGAAGCCTTTGCTGTTGTACTTATCCGTGTCAGAGAATGCTATGGGATGCATGTTAGCCCAAGAAGGAGATGAAGGGCGTACAGAGAAAGCCATTTACTACTTAAGTAAAAGGATGACTGGATACGAATTGAAGTATTCTCCGTTAGAAAAGACATGTTGGGCTTTGGTTTGGGCCACTCGTCGTCTGAGGCATTATATGTTGGCCTTCCCTGTTGTTTTAATCTCCCGAATGGATCCTTTGAAGTACCTATTTGAAAAACCAGCATTGACCGGAAGAATCTCCCGATGGACATTGATGCTATCTGAGTTTGACTTGATACATGTTACGAGTAAATCTGTTAAAGGAAGGGCTGTCGCAGAACATTTAGCAGAACATCCAATAAATCTGGAAAACGAAGGAGAGTTCATGTTCCCTGACGAAGGATTGATGGAATTAAAAGAAGATGTGTGGAAAATGTACTTTGATGGAGCTGCAAACCAAAAAGGATATGGAGTAGGAATCATCCTTGTATCCCCTGAAGGAGCACATACCCCATTCTCTATTAAGCTGAAGTACACCTCCACCAACAACACTGCTGAGTATGAAGCTTGTATCTTGGGGCTAGAAGCCGCATTGACTTTGGAGGTAAGGAAACTTGATGTATTCGGGGATTCCAATTTGATCATATCCCAAGTTCGAGGAGATTGGAAAGTCAAGGAAGAGAAGTTAAAACCCTATCATGAGTATCTTGATTCTTTACGAACTCGTTTCTTGCATATCACGTTCTTCTACCTGCCTCGAGAAGAAAATCAGCTAGCAGACTCTTTGGCTACTTTAGCGTCAATGATTGAGATTCCTGTGGGGATAAAGCTAACTCCTTTGATGATTGAACAAAGGGAAAAGCCGTCTTATGAGATGATTGGGGAAATAGAAGAAGCAGAAGAACTTCCGTGGTACACCGACGTGTGGAACTTCATTGAAAATGGGGAATATCCGGAAAGCGCCTCCGAGAAAGACAAGAGAGCCATAAGAAGATTCTCGGCTCAGTTCATGATTTGTGGTGGAAGTCTATTGAAGAGATCTCACAATGGATTCAACTTGACATGTCTGTATGGAAACAGTGCGAGAAAGATGATGGAGCAAATTCACGAAGGGGTGTGTGGTCCTCATATGAGTGGACACATGTTAGCTAAGAAGATCATCCGACAAGGATATTATTGGACTACTATGGACAAGGACTGCTATGAATATGTCAGAAAATGTCACAAATGTCAGATCCATGCCAATATGAAGCATGTGCCGCCGTCACTGCTATACAACATGACTACCCCTTGGCCATTCTCAGTTTGGGGAATAGATGTTATTGGAGAAGTAACCCCAAAGGCGTCTAATGGGCATCAATACATCCTGGTAGCAATTGATTATTTCACAAAATGGGTGGAAGCAGAGTCTTATGCGACATTGAAGGCTAAAGATGTGGCCAGATTTATCAGAAGAAATATAATCTGCCGATACGGGGTCCCTCATGAGTTGATATCCGATCATGGCAGTCACTTCCAGAAAGAGGTTTTGGATCTACTAGAAGAATACAAGATCATGCACCACATGTCAGCGCCGTATAGGCCACAAACAAATGGGGCAGTTGAAGCAGCTAATAAGAATTTGAAGACGATCCTAAGAAAGATGACTGATACATACCGAGATTGGCATGAGAAGTTACCGTATGCACTGTGGGGATACAGAACATCTATCCGAACATCTACAGGAGCCACTCCTTATTCATTGGCTTACGGAATGGAAGCAATACTCCCAGTTGAAATAGAACTACCATCTTTGAGAGTTGTGGCAGAATCCGAGATTCCAGAATTTGATTGGCTAAGAGATAGATATGAGGAGCTAATGTTACTTGATGAGAAAAGGTTGGCCGCAATTGATCATGTGCATGTGTATCAGAGAAGAATAGCTCGAGCATTCAACAAGAAGGTCCGTCCAAGAAAACTTGAGGAAGGCGACCTTGTGCTTAAAGCCTTAAAAGCACCCGTTTTCGATCCTAGAGGGAAATTCAAGCCAAATTGGGTTGGCCCATACGTCATCAAGAAGCTTCTCTCTGGAGGAGCGGCATACCTGATGGATCTAGATGGAGTTGAGTTCAATCAGCCAATCAACATTGACCGTCTCAAGAGATACTATGCTTAAAAGCCTTTTCTTTCAAAACTTGTTCTTTCAAAACCTCCAGCATTCGAGGAACTACACTTGACCTGATTCCCACTTGGGGATATGTAGGCAACCTGCTCGGTTCGGTCACTGCTCCTGAAACCCTCAACCATACTTTCTTTCAAGACCTGGCCGAACTACTTTGGATCTGATTCCCACTTGGGGATAAGTAGGCGAGCTTTCCTGGCTCTCGATCCCTGAACCTTGCAAACTAGGGGCAAACTTTCAAGTTTGCCCAAAGCCTCAAGATATCACTGCCACACTAGGGGCAAACTGCGTTTGCCCAAACTTCCATTTATCTCTATCAACTAGGGGCAAACTGTCGTTTGCCCATACCTCGCTACCTGTCCTCTCTGGATCACTTGGCTATCAGAATTAAAGCACCTAAGTGAAAAATCTGGTAATTCTTGATATTAAGTTGAAAAGTTTTTTAGCAATCTAAAGATGTGAATCTAATGTCAAGACTGAAACATTATGTGGAAAATTTTCAAAAGCTTCAAGATTACATGCAAAGCCAACACAATATCCTGCTACAAGATAAAATCTCATTTTCAAAACATGCAAATCCTTAGAAAATTCAAATATCCAAGTCAAAAGACATTGTCGAGAAAGAGGAATCGTCAGAAATTTCCTTTCCCTGTAAAAATCGAGTCCTGTGTGTCAGTGTGCAAAGTGTCAATCAAATCGGTCTCGTGACAAGGGATGCAAAGCGAAACAGAAGGATAGCATAAAGCAGCATCAAGCAAAGTCAAGAGTACAAGCCCATCAAGTCTCAGACAGAATACATCAACATCAGTCTCAGCACAGAAAGCAAGAAAAACAGAAAGATAGTCATGGGTGCATATGATCATCATCAGCGACGACGAGTAGCCCGTGGGTACCAAGCAGGCATATCTGAGGCCGTAGAGCTATCATCATCTTCAATTTGGCGCCTTCGCCTAGACCCACCAGCCCCACCAGAAGGGCCTGCATTCATCCGCTCCAACTGTGATTGAAGCTGCCTAACTTGAGCCACCTGTGGAAGAAAAGAATCAGTATAGGGGTTTGAAAAAGCAATGAGATAAGAAGAAAAGGTCAAGAAATTTACCAGGGCCGCATCACGGTCTATGTAAGTCTGGCACATGCCATCCCACTGCAAAGAGAAGAAAGATATGGTCAGAAAGATCAGAAGAATCAAAGGCACCGCAGCCTGAAAGTGGCCGAGAAACGGCAAACTCCCGTCGTTTTGGGATTGATTATGAGTTGTCTTAGAAAATGGACATTTGAGTCTACTGTCGCTTGAGAATTACATCCAGAAAGGACTTTCAGAAGATGGGTCAGAATGCGAGATGTTCAGAAAGGGTTAGAGTAAGCCTGACGTGTTGCAAGAATGATTGCGTTGGTCGAAGCACCAATATGAGTCTCAGAAAGAATCAGCAGGGCCTCCAGAATATGTGCTCGCGTCCCAGAAACCTCAGATATCTCCTCAAGCAGAGAGTTTCCAGATATTGTCAAGGTATACAGAATTCGTGCATCTCTCAGAATCATAGGATCTCCCCAGTAGAGAACTTTCAGAATTAAGTTTCTCGCAAGCATCATGTATCCACGGGTTGCCTCCAGATAAAGGGTATCTCTCAGAATTTGAGCATCAAAATCGCCTCCAGAATACAAGGTTTATGCCAAGCATCATGTATCCAGGGTTGCCTCCAGAATGTAGGGTTTCTCTCAGAATCGTGGGTTGCCTCCAGAATGTAGGGTTTCTCTCAGAATCAGAATCGTGGGTCGCCTCCAGAATACAAGGTTTATGCCAAGAATCGTGTATCCGTGGGTTGCTCTCAGAATGTAGGGTTTCTCTCAGAATCGTGGGTTGCCTCCAGAATGTAGGGTTTCTCTCAGAATCAGAATCGTGTATCCAGGGTTGCCTCCAGAATGTAGGGTTTCTCTCAGAATCATGTATTTCTCAGCATCGCATATCAGGGTTGCCTCCAGAATGTAGGGTTTCTCTCAAAATCAGAATCGTGTATCCGTGGGTTGCTCTCAGAAGAAGGGTCATCTCTCAGAATTTGTGTATCTCTCAGAATCCGTGCATCAGAACAGAAGATTTGTCCTCAGAAGAAGGGCCTGTTTCAGAAGAACAGAGGATTTGTCTCCGGCAGAGAGACCTGTTTCAGAAGATTTGTTTCTAGACCTGCCACAGAAGATTTGTCCTCAGAAGAAGGGCCTGTTTCAGAAGAACAGAGGATTTGTCTCCGGCAGAGAGACCTGTTTCAGAAGATTTGTTTCTAGACCTGCCACAGAAGATTTGTCCCCAGAAGAAGGGCCTGTTTCAGAAGAACAGAGGATTTGTCTCCGGCAGAGAGACCTGTTTCAGAAGATTTGTTTCTAGACCTGCCACAGAAGATTTGTCCTCAGAAGAAGGGCCTGTTTCAGAAGAACAGAGGATTTGTCTCCGGCAGAGAGACCTGTTTCAGAAGATTTGTTTCTAGACCTGCCACAGAAGATTTGTCCCCAGAAGAAGGGCCTGTTTCAGAAGAACAGAGGATTTGTCTCCGGCAGAGAGACCTGTTTCAGAAGATTTGTTTCTAGACCTGCCACAGAAGATTTGTCCCCAGAAGAAGGGCCTGTTTCAGAAGAACAGAGGATTTGTCTCCGGCAGAGAGACCTGTTTCAGAAGATTTGTTTCTAGACCTGCCACAGAAGATTTGTCCTCGGAAAAAGGGCCTGTTTCAGAAGAACAGAAGATTTGTCTCCGGCAGAGAGACCTGTTTCAGAAGACTTGTTTCCAGACCTGTTACAGAAGATTTGTCTAGAAGAAGGACCTGTTTCAGAAGAGCAGAAGATTTGTCTCCGGCAGAGAGACCTGTTTCAGAAGATTTGTCCCCAGCAAAAGGACTCTACATCAGCAATCGTCCCCAGCAAAAGGACTCTACATCAGCAATCGTCCCCAGCAGAAGGACTCTACATCAGCAATCGTCCCCAGCAAAAGGACTCTACATCAGCAATCGTCCACAGAAGAAGGACCTGTTTCAGCAATCGTCCCCAGCAGAAGGACTCTACATCAGCAATCGTCCCCAGCAGAAGGACTCTACACCAGCAATCGTCCCCAGCAAAAGGACTCTACATCAGCAAATCGTCCCCAGCAGAAGGACTCTACATCAGCAATCGTCCACAGAAGAAGGACCTATTTCAGCAATCGTCCCCAGCAGAAGGACTCTACATCAGCAATCGTCCCCAGCAAAAGGACTCTACATCAGCAATCGTCCACAGAAGAAGGACCTGTTTCAGCAATCGTCCCCAGCAGAAGGACTCTACACCAGCAATCGTCCAGTTGTTTGACATGACTCAGAATTCATCCAAGATACTTCGCTATTTCAAGAGTCGTCCAGGATACAGATGACGCCTACGAGCCTTAAGATCAGAAGAATAACTTTGACAAAAACCTCGAGAATCATCCAAGATACCTTTAGCATATTCGACTGTGAGAGAGAGTCGTTGCATCCTTTGCATTAGATTTTGCATCTAGGGAACCCTTGAGGATGATTCCTCCAGCACTTTCACATTTCATGTTTTCATACTGCACCAGCATCCTAGGATAGGAGCATTTCATCCGCATTGTTGTTGTTTGTTTTCCGTTTTCCCGCGCGCTTGAACTACGCCCTGGTCTGATTCCTGGAAAGGATACGTAGGCAGCTCCAGCGGAGCACGACCAGCATCAGCTTCAACTTAGCCGCCTCTACCCAGCATTGCATTGCATTCTTGCATTCGTAATTTCTTGATTTTCTCTGATTTTGAATTTCTTGATTTTGGGAATTTTTTGTTTTTCCTAAAACCTCTCAGTATGGTTATTTGGGTGCCTTCAAGGCTTTGGCACTCACTTGCAGTTCACGTTGTTCACAACAAGCTCTGCCAAAGAGGGGCAAACTGTAGACACCCAATTTTGACCACACTGATAGGATTTAGGGTGGACAACGTCTTGGAGGATTCGATGATGAAAAGTACCCCGTGGAAGGTACTGGATTCCACACAATCAGAAGATCGGACTTCGGAAAGTGACTTCAAGCTCAGAAAAGCCCTTTTCCATGGATAAATCCCGGTTTTGTCAAAATCATCTCTCAGAATTCATATTCTCTCAGGGTTATATGAACATTAAGTGTTCTAAACGCAGTATTCTAGGTATCCAGAGATTCAATTTTAAAGAAAAGTTCGAAATCGACGCACATTTGAAAGCAATTTTGGAAAAGACGTCATTTGATTTCAAAAAGACAACGAAAGTTCCGGAGGACTTCCGGACTTCAATTGGACTTCAATTCTCATTATAAAACCTCTGGAAATATTTTTATACTGAAATTCAACCTGACAGCTTTCCAACGGTACGTAAACGGACGATTTCGGACACCAAAAAGCATTTTTACAAAAATCTGGAAAAGCAGTGCGCATGAAATTTGAAACAGAGCTTGTGGGTGACCAGAGGGACCCAAATAGTAAGTGGCGGTTTTGGGTATGGGGGTGGCGGGTCCCACCATAACCGCCACTTCCATTTGTGTCCTCCACGGAGCTTTTTGAGTTCCAGACCCTTCTAGAAGCTTCCCACTGCGAGGAAATTGCCTGGAAATTGCGTTTAAGCTCCGAAATGGCCATTTTAACCCTCTTTTAAGCTCTAAAAATCCTGTTTTAACCCTGAAACTTAAGAGCTAAGTCTTCAAAACTCTATATAAGATCTCATACATCTCATATGAGATCACACACACACACACACACACACACACACACACACACACACACACACACACACACACATCTTAACACACTAGACACTTGGAAGAGATACACTTGAATATACTTGGAGATACAAACACACATAGAAGCACATACAAGAGAGATAAGTATACTTTGAATATACTTTCAATTTAGGTGAATTTTAGAGAGAGAAAATTATGAATTGAATTTAGATTAACTTAGGCTAATTAGACCACAATTTGAACATCAATTGCCTCCCTCAACTTCCATGGATGAGTGCTTGAAGAACACTTGAATAACACTTGAAGAAGAAGATCTTCAAATCAATTTTGGTCTTGTAATTGAGAATCCTCCAAGAGGTAAACACTATAGTTCATCTCTAATTCCTACTTTGTATATATAGATCTATAAGATTTGGATCTAACTTAGTTCTATTTCTACTTATTAGAACACTCATCTTCTTCCTCTCATGTTCTTCACACACTCACATAGTTAGATACAAATCTCTTTGATTTTTATTGATAATTTACAATTAGAGATTGTTTTTCACTTTGATTTTCAATTTTGGTTTCATTCTTCAATTTTAGTTTAGATTCATGCATACATGATTATATATATATACATATATCTATTTTGAATTCCATGATGGTTTGGAAATATGGTCTATGAGAAGGATGATTTCTATGTTCATACCTATCTCTTGATTATTCCTATTACCTAGGATTCCTATTGAATTTCATCTCCAACATGATATTTATAAGTCCCTTTGATCCTTGATCTAAAAGTTCTTCATAGAACTTGAGGGCTAAATTGATTGGGAATCATGATAATTAAGTTGATCTATGAGTTTGATCTCTCTAATAAGCTTCAACTATCACTAAAATGTTTTCCTCACACTTTAAAATGAACTAGATAAAAATTCAGCAAAGCAGATTGGTTTTGTCCATTAGATTTGGTCCATCAAAACCCATAGTTTGATGGATTTCAAATTTTCTGGGTAAACTTTGATGAATTAGCTTTCATCCGGTCCGTTTTGAGAGCTTTTAGGATTCATATACTATTTTTAGAAATTGTTGAGAAATCGGTTGACAGATTTGAACATCGTCTCTTTGTGCTTGAATTTCAGAAAATCTATAATAGTTATCGACGTTCCGCTTTTTGGGGATAATTCCTAACTCATATATCTATATGCCGATGTAAAATCGTGAGCATACGATCGAGTTAGGATCGTTTTCTAAGCGTTTAAAGTTGATACAACTATTCTGGAATTTTCTAAGTTTAATTACAAATATGATTATGTATACAAAATGGTCATACCTTGATCACTCAACAACAATTGATGAATAAAACTTGGTTTAGAAATCACCTAGGATAAATGGATGAGAGATCAAAAGCTTAAATCAACTTGGTTAACATGATTCATGAACTTCTATTATACTTCTATTATGTTTTGCATTCATTTGTCAAATGATACCAAATTTCCAGAATAACAGAGTCTGTTTAAAACACTTTTTCAAAAACCTTGTGATTACAGAATGTCCATGGGTTTATTTTTATCATATACTACAATGAAATAGCTTTCTTTTGACACCAAATAGAGCTTCATATGATTTTTGTAGATTTAATTATGATTTTTACAAGAACAGTGGACAGTCCTGATCCACTGTTCCCAAAACATTTATTTCTCAAACAATAAAATTGATATTGAGGTCCCACTTTTTGGAGAAGTTCCCTAAGACATGTATCTAACTTTCTGTAAAAGGGTTTTTATCCAGCTCATGTTTACGACCACTTTTGATAGGATTCATTAGAGGTTGCTGAATCTGGAAATTTGATTGATGACATGTTTCCTTTGTTTATCATGCATATCATTTGTTTGCTTGTATTTTTGCAATGCTTGGGTATTCTTTGGTGTATTAGTGCAGAGAATTAAGTGCCTCGGACCCGGACTTCGATTTGTGGTTTGCCTCGTCTACATGTGGCTTAGTGCCCATGTATCATGTACTATCTCTATCCTTTCTTTTAGAATTTTTCTAGGTTTACAACTTTGATTTCAACGACACATTTCCTTTAGGGTAGTCTCCGTTTATATGATTATTTGTTAGAGACATCTTATCTAGGATTGTTGCATGATTGCATTGCACGTTTACATTCTTTTTGCTTTCGCGACTCCGCTTGAGTCAACCAATGTAAGTCTTCTCGTTCCCTTTGCATATCATGACATGTTTACTTTATTTGCATCGGTCCCGGGCGGGACTAGCCACTGTGAGTATACTTCTCCCTTGTATTGCATGAGCATCCGCTTTCTACTTGATTTAGTCTCTTGAAATGATTTTCATTAGATGTTTCTTTTTGCCATGTATATACCTATCTAGTATGTTTGAGGAAACAACATCTATTATGAATTAATAACAAGGATATTTGAATCAAGGCCTACCATTCGGTAGGGCGAGGAGGGGGTGCTTTAGTCCTGCTTGGGCTCCTTCCCCTCTCGTACCAAGACCCCCGAACCTTGTTTCTGGTAATGAAGGGCGAGTAACCTTATTCAATTTTGGGCGAGTCAAACTTGGGTTTCCTAATTCCCGATAAAAATTAGGTGGCGACTCTTTGTCTCTAGGATCGCGTGAGGAAGTCCTAGTTTTCCCTGAAGTGTGCTCCTTGGGATCCGTCCCGGGACACTATCGAGGGAGAGCGTCAGGACCCGCTCCTCATTCGCAGTGGTCCACAATATGTTCTTTTACGTTGGAGTTCAATTATCGTTTTATAGTGGAGTAAACGTTAACTGATCAGTCGATTGATTTGCTGATCAAAGAGTTTGGTCATGGGAATTAATCAACTGATCTGAGCCAACAATAAAGAGCCTAGGAGGTCCCACTCTTAGCTCTGCTAGGATGCTTGGAAAGACAAATGAGGATGATGTCAAGACAGGTTCGATCGATCGAAGTTGTCTTGATCGATTGAAGTCTAGAGGTTCGATCGATTGAAGATGGTTCGATCGATCGAATGTTCGATCGATCGAAACCACTTCGATCGCTCGAAGTCTAGGTCGGTTCTGGGAATCTATAAATAGGGCAGCTGCATTCTGGAAAAGTAGTTCGTCGTTTGTTATACGAAAAAGCTGCAGAAGCTGTTTAGGTTTCCTAAAACCTTCCAATCCTCTCCATTAGGGTTCCCACCAACCCTAGTCCTTCCTGCGAGCATCCATAGGAGTCATAAGAGTGAAGGCCATCTAGTGGAGGCTGCTGGAAGTTGAAGATTTCAGAATTGGGTTCAAGACACTAAGGTATAAACTCTTGTCCCTTCTTGTACGCATCTATGGAATCGACGAGTAGTAGATCATAGGCTACCAAATAAGTTTTTACAACTTGAATTTTCCGCTGCGCGTTTAAACTTTTAACTTAAACCGGTTTTTCCATCAATTGGTATCAGAGCCACGCTCGTTTGGATCTATAGATGCGTTTTTGGAACACTATATTGATTAGCATGTTGTTTTTAGAACTGTTTTTGAAACGGCATTGTCACAGATCTGTTTCTGCAGTGTTATCGCAGCAGAATACAAATCTATGATTGCATGGGATGCAAGGAGGGTTCGATCGATCGAACAGTTTTCGATCGATCGAACATTCTGTACTCAAGCGATCGAACAGTTTTTGATCGATCGAACATTCTGTACTCAAGCGATCGAACAGTATTCGATCGATCGAAACTTATGGTATTCGATCGATCAGATGAAGTTCGATCGATCGAGACAGAGTCTTTGTCAGGTTCTCTGTTTCACAGTTTTAAAGTGTTTTGAAATTAAAAACTTTAATTTTAAAATATTCTGTAAATTTTTCAAATCATTCTTTGAAACAGAATGTTCAAGCGATTGAACAGTGTTCAATCGATCGAAGGTTCGAGGGATCGAACGGTCTTCGATCGATCGAACTGTGACAGAGAAGTAAGATGCTGTTTTAAGTTCTAATTCAGTATGTAAAGAGTTTATATACTGTGTGAATCAATTAAGTGTTTCAACAGTTACATATATTTGTTATGTATGTATGGATGCGTGTACGACTAACCCTTTTGCAGCTAGATTAGTCGCTATCTCCCATGGCACCAAATCATTTGAATATTTATATTTAAATTGTTTGAGATTGGTGCATGTTGTAATTTAAGTTTGGTTTGATTTTAAGGCATATGTAAAGGGCGCTGCGACTTCAATCCTACGAAAAGGAAAGTCGCACCGGTTTCCCTAGCCTTTTATTTTGTTGTTATTTCTATTTCTAGATAAATTGTATACTTCGAAAGAAGCATAGGACAAATGTAATAGAATTAGAAAATTCATGAAGATGGAGCTGGAGGCGATCAAACCAAAAAGGAGGTTCTATAGAGATAGAGCCATGGGAGATAGAGGCATTGTTTGAATGCCTATATTTCATTTTAGTTTTTTGTTTTATGTGCTTGGTTTGTGATTGGCGTATAATACATTGTTGCATGCACGCAAAACAAGTTTTCTAAAATAAAATTCAAAAAACCGTTTTCAACACATTAGTAAACATTAGATGTTTATGGGAAGTGTGTAGAAACAGATTTTTTTTCAAAAAGCAAAATCCTTTTTACTAAAACTAGTGGGAGAGGGTCTTATTGATTACACCCACAATCTTCCATTAACGGTTCACTGTAAGATGAGTGGTGCATTCTGTGTCACCTAGTCAGGGGTGATCATTCCATACGGAGGGTGCATTACTCATTGGTTACTAGGAGTGAACTTCTTATGATAGGATCAATCAGACGTGTTAGAGGGTGACCACCACACGGAGGCGCTACTTGAGACGGTTGTGATTGGATCCTAGTTAATGGTACACACTAGCTAAGCTATGGATAAGGGATCCCACACGGGGCATTGTTCAGAAACTTAGAGATCAAAAGGGATTGGGAGTCATAACTTGTTTTGCAAGAGTTGCATAGCGGACAAGTCTTGATTAATCGAAAAATAGAAAATTGACCTCCACACGGAGGCTTTATTCTTTTGTTTCGATATTCCGGCGACTTTGTTTTAAAATAAGAGTTTTAAGGATTCTTTTATTTCAAACTGTCAAATCCTGATATCCATATTTATTTTGTTTGTTTGATTTTCAGTAATCATAATGTCTGGATCTGCATTGAGTCCACTTGCCACCATACTCACTCAAAACAAGTTAACTGGAAACAACTACACTGAATGGAAACGTAACCTTGACATCGTATTAACTGCGGAGGATCACATATATGTCCTCACCACCCCATGCCCCGAAGAACCCGCGGCAAATGCTTCGGCAGCTGCCAGACGCGAGTTCGACAAATGGAAGAAGTCGAATGGAATGGCTCGTTGCTATATTCTGGCCTCAATGGCTGGTGTATTGCAACACCAATTCCAATCGAATGATTCTGCCAGTGACATTATCACATCCCTGAAAAAGATGTTTGGGGAGCATGGCAGGCCTGCCAGACAGGTAGCCATGCAAAAGATAATGAGTGCAAAGATGTCGGAAGGGACTCCAGTCAAGGAACATGTTTTAAAAATGATTGGTTATTTAAACGAGCTGGAGACCCTAGGTGCCAACATCGATGCACAGACCCAAGTTGATATGATCCTTAATTCGTTGTCGCCTTCATTCGCTCAATTTAAACTTAACTATAATATGAATCAAATGAATTTTTCAATGAGCGAATTGATGAGTTCTCTTTTGGCAGCGGAAGGGGTGATCAAACCTGGGGTCAACGTTTTGAACGTTGAGAAAAGCGTTTCCTCCTCCCGATCTGTGCCGAAAGGAAAGAAAGGGAAGAAGAAAGCTAGCACTGGTGGTTCAAGTGTTGGACCAGTCCCTAAGATTGTAAAATCTAAGAGAAAAGGTAAGGGCAAAGGGAAGGTGGGTGGCCAAGGCAAAGGAAAGTGTTTCCAATGCGATGAGAAAGGCCACTGTCCAGAATTCTTAGCTACAAGAGTTCAAGGTATGATTGAATCACATGTGATTGAAGTAAGTTTTATAACGGATACTTCAAACACTTAGTGCATTGATTCTGGTGCGACTAACCATATCTGTAATTCATTGCAGGGGTTCAGATCAACCAGGAGGTGCAGTGATGGGGAAATCGTACTTACTCTAGGTTCTAGCGCAACCGTTTCTGCGGTTGCTATAGGAGTCGTAGTTTTAGAATTTCTAGACAATAAAATTTTGATTTTATCAGATGTACTTTACGTCCCTTCAATGAGACGTAATTTAATATCAGTTTCTAATTTATCGAATAATGGTTATTCTTTTCATTTTGGAACTGAAGTTGTGATTAAAAGAAATAGTTCTTTTATATGTTCTGGTGTTAAATCAAATGGTTTGTATGTGATCACTCCCAATATTTCTAAAGACTCTTGCATGGAACTTAATAACTCAGTGGTCAATATACCATCTAAAAGAAAGAGACCTTCCACTAATCCAACAAGGCTTTGGCACATGAGGCTTGGCCATATCAATCTAAATAGGATTGGCAGACTAGTCAAAGAAGGGATCTTAGGCGATTTGGTTCTTGAACCAATGGATGTCTGTGAGTCTTGTTTAGAGGGTAAGATGACCAAAAGGCCCTTTCCAGCAAAGGGCAATAGGACCAATGCATTGTTGGAATTAGTTCATACTGATGTGTGTGGACCAATAAATATTAGAGCAAGGGGTGGTTATGAGTATTTCATAACATTTACCGATGACCACTCTAGGTATGGATATGTGTACCTAATGCAGCACAAGTCTGAAGCCTTTGAAAAGTTCAAAGAGTTTAGGACTGAAGTGGAGAAGCAATTGGGCACACATATCAAGGCCATTCGATCTGATCGAGGTGGCGAGTACCTCTCTAATGAGTTTATGATCACCTCGTACAGAATGGGATTCTGTCACAGTTGACTGCACCTGGTACGCCTCAGCAGAATGGTGTAGCGGAGAGAAGGAATCGGACTCTTTTAGACATGACTAGGTCGATGATGAGTTATTCTGAGTTACCATTATTCCTTTGGGGTTATGCTTTGGTAACCGCTGCTTACATACTAAATCTAGTACCAAGCAAATCTGTTCCAAGGACACCACGAGAGATGTGGATTGGGCGCAAGCCTTCTTTGCAACATCTCCGGATATGGGGGTGTCCGGCACATGTGCTGAAAGGAAAGATAAGCAAATTGGATTCTAGATCGGAAGTATGTTACTTTGTGGGTTATCCAAAGGGTACTTATGGATGGTATTTTTATGATCCAAGGGAACAGAAAGTGTTTGTTAGTACAAATGCTGTTTTCTTAGAGGATGATTATATCATGAACCATAAACCTAAGGGAAGGATAGATCTTAGAGAGATAGAAGGAGAGCCCTCAGTCCAACCCGCAGTTAATAACGATGTAAATCAAGAAAACACCATTTCTTCACCTATTTCCGCACCGGTACCTCGTCGTAGTGGGAGGATGATCAGCCAGCCTGATAGATACATGTTCTTAGGAGAAGTTTTTGAAGCTGTCTCCATAGAATCTGAATCTGATCCTGTCACATACGAAGAGGCAATGGCTGATGTTGATTCAGCTCATTGGGTTAAAGCTATGAAGGCTGAATTGGAATCTATGGATTCCAATCAGGTCTGGGATCTTGTAGAACTTCTAGCCAATATTAAACCCATTGGCTGTAAGTGGGTCTGCAAGAGGAAAAGAGGATCTGATGGAAAGGTTGAGACCTTTAAGGCTAGGCTTGTAGCAAAAGGTTATACTCAGAGGGAGGGCATTGACTATGAGGAAACCTTCTCGCCGGTGGCCATGCTCAAGTCCATTAGGATACTCTTATCCATTGCTGCATGCCTAGATTATGAGATCTGGCAGATGGACGTCAAGACTGCATTCTTGAATGGCAATCTTGAGGAGGACATCTATATGCAACAACCAGAAGGGTTCATAGCTGGTCGGAAAGGTAACTTGGTATGCAAGTTGCAAAAGTCCATTTATGGGCTTAAGCAGGCATCCAGGAGTTGGAACATCCGATTTGACCAAGCGGTCAAGTCGTTTGGTTTCATACAGAATCTGGATGAACCTTGTGTATACAAGAAGAGTGAAGGAAAAGTGGTGGCCTTTCTTGTGCTTTACGTTGACGATATTCTACTCATTGGGAATGATGTAGCGGCATTATCAACAATCAAGGTTTGGCTAGCTAGTACTTTCGATATGAAGGATCTAGGAGAGGCGAGCTATATTCTTGGGATAAAGCTCTTTCGGGATCGCAAGCGAAAGATAATGGGATTATCTCAAGCTGGTTATATCGATAAGGTGCTAACTAGGTTTTCTATGGATAATTCGAAGAAAGGTTTGTTACCTTTCAGGCATGGTTTAGCGTTCTCCAAGGACCAGTGTCCAAAGACACAGGTGGAGAGGGATCGCATGGCAGGAATTCCATATGCTTCGGCGGTTGGAAGTCTCATGTATGCGATGTTATGCACTAGACCAGATATCTTCTTTGCCGTTGGCATGGTCAGTAGATATCAATCGAATCCTGGTCCAGAGCACTGGACAGCCGTTAAGCACATTCTTAAGTACTTGATAAGAACTAAAGATTGCATGCTTGTGTACGGCGGTAGTGAGTTAATTCCAGTAGGATATACTGACTCAGACTTTATGTCAGATAAAGATTCGAGGAAGTCGACGTCCGGTCATCTCTTTACCTTGAGAGGTTGTCACACCCCGATTTTTGGAAAGCCAAATAATCAGCATAAAACTAAATCTAGACTACTATTCGACTGCCCAACTATCGGAGTGAACACCACGAAGCCCAACCTAATAAAACTTTTTAATGGAAATAGATGTTCTTAAAAACCTGGTTAAAACATTTGTAATAAATTTCCATTTATGTTTTTAAAACAAAACCACCACATTTCCATTTTAAAAAAAAAAACACTCATGCGGTTCCGAAAATACTCAGATATATTTGATTAAAGCTACAACTACTAAATCACTTATATTGAAAAGTGGAAGCTGAATAAACATTTCTAAATTCTCATTAAGAATAAAAATATTTTCATTTACAATTAAAGCTTTGAAAGAATAACCTCTATTACAACCTTTGGTCAGAGCTACTAAACGTCCCAATACCAACTACAATAATGGCCCACAATGCCAAATAAATGAAAATGGCAAATGAACAGCAAAGGTCTTCATGCCCTCAAGCAAATCCATGCAATCCAATAGTCATACCGGTCTACTCCTTAATCTGCAAAACGGCTGCGTTTCCCGAGAAACGCCCCCGCATGATAAACATCACACGGGTCAATCACATGACTGGTATGAGTAAACACGCTCCAGTCTCAAGGATCACTCGTGGTCCCCTCAACTCCAACCCAACAATAATCAATTAACATAATAATACCCAATAAATTTCCCGGAGGTTGGGAATCCACTGGACTCCCTCCCTCTCTTGACCACAAACACATACAAAGTTGTAGCCAAAGCCTGCATACAATGGTTAGTGGGCCCACCATCCTGCAACTCGAGAGTTAGCACAAATCCTTAGTATTAGAATAAGAAATTCTCCAATATCGAATCATTATATCAATTTCCTTCGCATTATACCACAGTAACCATTTCGGGTTTTCAATTTCATGTTTCGCAATAGTTTATCCATTTGTATTTGACGCACTACAATCACTGTCATTTTTTTCTCTTGCCCTAGGTTCACCACTAAGGTCACCCTACTCAAGGTCAACTTACTATTTATGAACGATTCATTATTCAATTTCCTTGTTTCACCACTTGGTTACCCTCCATGGTACACCCACACATATATCCCATGTGTGCCCGGACATACTACTACCATCCACTCTGGTGCTAGTTTGGTTGGGGTATCAACCAAACCAGGTATACACACAGAAGGCCAGTCAATATGCCTAGACGTCTAACAAATAAGCCGGGCATAAGGCTTAGGCCAGCTTGATCACGAAGCCACTGGCAAATGGGTACACTCAGCAAGTCGAGCTACCAAAAAAAACATATCACACAACGGGGAGAGGTGAACACTAAGGAACTTGAAACCACTTATTTTTTTACCATCTACATTAATTCACATAAGTACCCATTCATGAGGGTTTAATCACGTCATTAACCACTTCGAAAATTTATCATTTATTACATGGATTATCATTATCCGATTATTCATAATAAGGCCCTTGCGCCAAACTTCTATTCACGTCTCTAACGTTGTATTTCCACAATCATCATTTAATACCGCATATAGCATAAGTTATATCATTTAAAATCGGCATTCAACAGTACTATTTAAAACAATCATAAACAGACCTTATATTAAACAGCCCCAAAAGCAACCTGGGTTGAAATTTTTCCTCATAATAATTCCGCACAAAGAAACATCTCTAACAATTTTCATGAACATAAACTGAAATTCGGAGTTGAAATTTACTGCTACTGTAATATGAATTTTCTGCCCAAACGGTGCAGAATTGGGAAAAACACCATTAGACGAAAAGCGTGCAGAATCGTGTTTTACATTGACTTACGCGAACAGTTTTACCAAAAACAAAATGTATGAATTAATACGAATTATTTTCTAAAACAGATCTGAGAGTTTTCTTTAATTTTACCCAAATCCGAATTTGTATTAGTCTTTTTTTTTTCTCTTCAATTTCAAATAACTCATATCCAACCTTTGATATATATATATATATATATGTATATATCACTATACATCCGTATATTCAAACTATAATGAACACAAATCGAAAATCAATCAAACTACAAATCAACCCTACAAATATAAATGTTTACTCACCAAATTGGGAAAAGCAAGATGATGTTGATCATGGTGAACTCCCTACTTTTCTCTTCTCTTCTCTTTTTCTTCTCCTTCTAGGTGGCTAGGGCTGCCTCTTCTCTCTTTGTCTCTTGTTCTCTCTCTCTTTCTCTCTCTCTCTCTCTCTCTCTCTCTTTCTCTCTCTCTTTTTTTTTCTAACCCTAGGATATAGTATCTATCTATATACATATAATACACACACAATACATATATTACTCACACAATTATTAATAATCCCGTTTTTCTTTTTATGAGTTAACAAAAGAGACCCATATGAGCCCAGAATGTAACACAAACCACTAAAATGGCTAGCCCAAAGAGTACTCATACCCCGGGTACTTAATTTCAATACCAGATACACTATTTGACACATTCGCGTGCCTGTAAATACTATATAAAAAAAATACATATCAACCCTTCATTTTTTTTTAATAAATTTAAATTAATAAAATGTAGCATTCAAACTAAAGGGCTCACTAATGATTTAATTTATATGTCCACCAAACACTTAAAATTTTCAAACACGTTTCTTACATAGGCACACTCATATAATATTGCTAACTGAAAATAATAATTAAAAAAAATATTTACATAGAAATTTTAGGGTTGTTACATTCTACCCTCCTTAAAGAAATTTCGTCCCGAAATTTGAAGCAACTATAAATACACACGGTAGTCATCAAAAAAAGTTAAACACATAAGTTTAAACAAAGCGTTGATTAAGTTTAACTCTCAACTATACGAGACCAAGTACGTCGAGTGACTAATCCAAACAAGGAAACCCTCATCTATATACCTTATTCTCGTATAGTCAATCGTCAAACATTAATAGATAATTCAAAACACAGTTATTGATGCAAAACATGTGAATACAAACTATGCATGCAACATGCTCGCAGTTAATCAAGAATTCTAACTATATGCCCATGTTTACCTCTTACCATGTCCCCCATTACACCTCCTCAGGATACCCATACTTATTATTCAAACATGCCGCTTCAAGAATATACATAACTCTGCACTGGAAATTAAACTGCGAAGATAATAATGCGGTCGGAAATAAACCAACACGTGCTCAGATTCGTCATAGTTGTAGAAAATAGAATCCCGTTGATCCGATAGATGCTCCAGAATATAATAGAAACGGGATTATTAATAATTGTGTGAGTAATATATGTATTGTGTGTGTATTATATGTATATAGATAGATACTATATCCTAGGGTTAGAAAAAAAAAAGAGAGAGAGAAAGAGAGAGAGAGAGAGAGAGAGAGAGAGAGAGAGAGAGAGAGAGAGAGAGAGAGAACAAGAGACAAAGAGAGAAGAGGCAGCCCTAGCCACCTAGAAGGAGAAGAAAAAGAGAAGAGAAGAGAAAAGTAGGGAGTTCACCATGATCAACATCATCTTGCTTTTCCCAATTTGGTGAGTAAACATTTATATTTGTAGGGTTGATTTGTAGTTTGATTGATTTTCGATTTGTGTTCATTATAGTTTGAATATACGGATGTATAGTGATATATACATATATATATATATATATATCAAAGGTTGGATATGAGTTATTTGAAATTGAAGAGAAAAAAAAAAGACTAATACAAATTCGGATTTGGGTAAAATTAAAGAAAACTCTCAGATCTGTTTTAGAAAATAATTCGTATTAATTCATACATTTTGTTTTTGGTAAAACTGTTCGCGTTAGTCAATGTAAAACACGATTCTGCACGCTTTTGGTCTAATGGTGTTTTTCCCAATTCTGCACCGTTTGGGCAGAAAATTCATATTACAGTAGCAGTAAATTTCAACTCCGAATTTCAGTTTATGTTCATGAAAATTGTTAGAGATGTTTCTTTGTGCGGAATTATTATGAGGAAAAATTTCAACCCAGGTTGCTTTTGGGGCTGTTTAATATAAGGTCTGTTTATGATTGTTTTAAATAGTACTGTTGAATGCCGATTTTAAATGCTATAACTTATGCTATATGCGGTATTAAATGATGATTGTGGAAATACAACGTTAGAGACGTGAATAGAAGTTTGGCGCAAGGGCCTTATTATGAATAATCGGATAATGATAATCCATGTAATAAATGATAAATTTTCGAAGTGGTTAATGACGTGATTAAACCCTCATGAATGGGTACTTATGTGAATTAATGTAGATGGTAAAAAAATAAGTGGTTTCAAGTTCCTTAGTGTTCACCGCTCCCCGTTGTGTGCTATGTTTTTTTTGGTAGCTCGACTTGCTGAGTGTACCCATTTGCCAGTGGCTTCGTGATCAAGCTGGCCTAAGCCTTATGCCCGGCTTATTTGTTAGACGTCTAGGCATATTGACTGGCCTTCTGTGTGTATACCTGGTTTGGTTGATACCCCAACCAAACTAGCACCAGAGTGGATGGTAGTAGTATGTCCGGGCACACATGGGATATATGTGTGGGTGTACCATGGAGGGTAACCAAGTGGTGAAACAAGGAAATTGAATAATGAATCGTTCATAAATAGTAAGTTGACCTTGAGTAGGGTGACCTTAGTGGTGAACCTAGGGCAAGAGAAAAAAATGACAGTGATTGTAGTGCGTCAAATACAAATGGATAAACTATTGCGAAACATGATATTGAAAACCCGAAATGGTTACCGTGGTATAATGCGAAGGAAATTGATATAATGATTCGATATTGGAGAATTTCTTATTCTAATACTAAGGATTTGTGCTAACTCTCGAGTTGCAGGATGGTGGGCCCACTAACCATTGTATGCAGGCTTTGGCTCACCATGTTATTTAAGAGTAAGTATTTCTTTTACTTTGTGGGTGGAACAAACTGCCGCCGTGACTTGAGGAAACTACCGCTTGTCCTCACTCACGTGTGGAACTACAGTTCTGCCTACAACTTTGTATGTGTTTGTGGTCAAGAGAGGGAGGGAGTCCAGTGGATTCCCAACCTCCGGGAAATTTATTGGGTATTATTATGTTAATTGATTATTGTTGGGTTGGAGTTGAGGGGACCACGAGTGATCCTTGAGACTGGAGCGTGTTTACTCATACCAGTCATGTGATTGACCCGTGTGATGTTTATCATGCGGGGGCGTTTCTCGGGAAACGCAGCCGTTTTGCAGATTAAGGAGTAGACCGGTATGACTATTGGATTGCATGGATTTGCTTGAGGGCATGAAGACCTTTGCTGTTCATTTGCCATTTTCATTTATTTGGCATTGTGGGCCATTATTGTAGTTGGTATTGGGACGTTTAGTAGCTCTGACCAAAGGTTGTAATAGAGGTTATTCTTTCAAAGCTTTAATTGTAAATGAAAATATTTTTATTCTTAATGAGAATTTAGAAATGTTTATTCAGCTTCCACTTTTCAATATAAGTGATTTAGTAGTTGTAGCTTTAATCAAATATATCTGAGTATTTTCGGAACCGCATGAGTGTTTTTTTTTTTAAATGGAAATGTGGTGGTTTTGTTTTAAAAACATAAATGGAAATTTATTACAAATGTTTTAACCAGGTTTTTAAGAACATCTATTTCCATTAAAAAGTTTTATTAGGTTGGGCTTCGTGGTGTTCACTCCGATAGTTGGGCAGTCGAATAGTAGTCTAGATTTAGTTTTATGCTGATTATTTGGCTTTCCAAAAATCGGGGTGTGACAGAGGTGGTGCTGTTAGTTGGAGGAGCATTAAGCAGAAATGCATTGCAGACTCAACTACAGAAGCTGAGTATGTGGCTACTTGTGAAGCCGCAAAGGAAGCTGTTTGGCTCAAGAAGTTCCTTATGGAACTCGAGGTGGTACCAGCGTTGCTGTTGCCTATTACACTTTATTATGATAATAGTGGGGCAGTGGCTCAGTCCAAGGAGCCAAGGAACCACGGAAAGGGAAAGCACGTAGAGCGGAAATATCATCTTATCCGAGATATTGTTCAACGTGGAGATGTGACTGTCACCAAGATTGCCACCACTGACAATCTTGCTGATCCGTTTACAAAGGCCTTGCCACAGAAGGTCTTTGATCGTCATCTAGATAGTCTAGGTCTCAGATGTAATCCTGTATGGTTGTGAGTGCAAGTGGGAGTTTGTTGGGTTTGTGCCCTCAAACCATTACTTTATATAGGAGACATTGACATTTTAATATATGGATATCAGCTTTACATTTTGTTATGTATGTTTTTTTCATGAGATGATTGTTATCCTTAAGTATCATAGTAAGTAATTCGTGTATGTATGAGATACATACAAGTGAGATATGAATTGCTATTCTTTGTTACTTAAAACATGTCACAGTGGATGTTGAGACTAGGATATCTCATCAGGTTTACACTGTAGCATGATTAACTACCATTGGATGGAGTGATCAATCTCAAATCACTAGAGTGTAACTCTTAGTTAATATGCTAGTGCTTATAGTGCATTGACGGACCTGAGCTTTTCTATTGACACTCAAGGCTGTCAAACAGTCGATAGGAACTCATAACTTGTATAAGGTACGTGTTCTTAATCTTGAGACGTTCATGAACACAGACTGTGGATATGGCTGCTTTGACTTACCAATCAGTGAGGTCTATAGAAGATCAACACCTGGGTATCTTGGGTATGTCATATTCATAGGGTTGTGAACATATATTGTCAAGACAGAATCGACCCTCTGTTTCAGAGTAAGCATTCCCTTGAGAATGTCACCAAGTCGATTACTGAGTACTGCAGTCTTGTTGATAAGAGTTATCAACATGTTTGGTAATCATGAGAGGTGAATGGGACTCAAGGAATACAAGAAGTAATCATGATTCAAGTTGACAGTAACAGTTATCCGACTACCTGAATATGATTACGAATGCTAACAGTAGAGGAACATTAGTACACCATACAAGTCTAGTTATCGCTTCGGATATGTTCTTTTGCGTTGGAGTTCAGTTATCGTTTTATAGTGGAGTAAACGTTAACTGATCAGTCGATTGATTTGCTGATCAAAGAGTTTGGTCATGGGAATTAATCAACTGATCTGAGCCAACAATAAAGAGCCTAGGAGGTCCCACTCTTAGCTCCGCTAGGATGCTTGGAAAGACAAATGAGGATGATGTCAAGACAGGTTCGATCTATCGAAGTTGTCTCCATCGATTGAAGTCTAGAGATTCGATCGATTGAAGATGGTTCGATCAATCGAATGTTCGATCGATCGAAACCACTTCGATCGCTCGAAGTCTAGGTCGGTTCTGGGAATCTATAAATAGGGCAGCTGTGTTCTGGAAAAGTAGTTCGTCGTTTGTTATACGAAAAAGCTGCAGAAACTGTTTAGGTTTCCTAAAATCTTCCAATCCTCTCCATTAGGGTTCCCACCAACCCTAGTCCTTCCTGCGAGCATCCATAGGAGTCATAAGAGTGAAGGCCATCTAATGGAGGCTGCTGGAAGTTGAAGATTTCAGAATTGGGTTCAAGACACTAAGGTATAAACTCTTGTCCCTTCTTGTACGCATCTATGGAATTGACGAGTAGTAGATCATAGGCTACCAAATAAGTTTTTACAACTTGAATTTTCCGCTGCGCGTTTAAACTTTTAACTCAAACCGGTTTTTCCATCAGAGGGTAGATTCTGTCTTGACAATATATGTTCACAACCCTATGAATATGACATACCCAAGATACCCAAGTGTTGATCTTCTATAGACCTCACTGATTGGTAAGTCAAAGCAGTCATATCCACAGTCTGTGTTCATAATCATCTCAAGATTGAGAACACGTACCTTACACAGGTTATGAGTTCCTATCGACTGATTGACAACCTTGAGTGTCAATAGGAAAGCTTAGGTCCGTCAATGCACTATAAGCACTAGCATATTAACTAAGAGTTACACTCTAGTGATTGAGATTGATCACTCCATCCAATGGTAGTTAATCATGCTACAGTGTAAACCTGATGAGATATCCTAGTCTCATCATCCACTGTGACATGTTCTAAGTAAAAAAGAATAGCAATTCGTATCTCACTTGTATGTATCTCATACATACACGCATTACTTACTATGATACTTAAGGATAACAATCATCTCATGAAAGAAACATACATAAAAAAATGTAAAGCTGATATCCATATATTAAAATGTCAATGTCTCCTATACAAAGTAATGGTTTGAGGGCACAAACCCAACATCTTGATCTCTTCATACACCCCTCCACCTTCGCGGGCCACTTCCCTATGACCATATGGAGGTTCATTGCCTATTCCATTCTGTCGATGCTTGGGTTGGTTGGCTCCGAGGCCTTTCTGCTGGTGATATCTGTTGGGTCTGCCCGCAGTGGTCTTACCTTTCCGTTGCTGTACGACTTCTGAGATAGCCTGGTATTTGGTTACTTGGCTTGCATGCTACCACTTTCTATATTCCTGGCTGGGTGGTTCGTCAGTACGGGCTTCTCTAGGATAATACTGAGGTTATTACTGCTGATTTCACGAGGAGTTCGATCATGCGCCCTTCCATTATGAAGGCTTTCACCGAGGCTTGGTATGATAGGGTGTCAGCTCTCTTCCGGGGGAGTTCCTGCATTGCTCGTACCTACTACTGAGTATCTTCTTCAGATCCAAACTCTGATCCAGAGACAGACTTCATAGACATCCATGGATGAAAGTAAAACAACAGGATAAAGCTTTATTTTACAAAATTTCTGACAAGTCCTGCCTATCCTTTTACGCTTTTGAATGTGACTTTTGTTATTTCTCTTCCCAAAGAGTGTTTTCATTTTTAAGAAATGTTCTAACATGTTTAATCAAAGTGTTCATTCTTCCGATTAATCTTTTGAGTTATGAAAATTTTCCTTTTAATGTCTTTTCTTGGCTCTTTACTTTGCTTTTGGGTCGTGCCTAAAGTTTTAATCATTCTATACCATGAATTTCCGTTTGTTCTTTTACAGTACTTATTTTAATAGCCAAGAGATCCAGAGACAGGTTTAAAGTAAATATCTGGGTTCTTCAGATAGCAAACGAAGTTTGCCCCTGGTCTTGGAGCTTCGAAGTGGTTCCGGGCAAATACAAGTTTGTCCTTAGTTTAGCACATGGTTTTTCTTTTTAGGTTTTCATGGACCGAAGGCATTCGAGAGCCCACCTACTTATCCCCGAATGGGTATCAGGTCCGCAGTAGTTCGGTTTGAGGCTTGACGGAAAGTGCCATTTAAGCAATTATTAGCGACCGAATCGAGCAGGTTGCCAATGTATCCCCTAATGGGAATCAGGTCAAGCGTAGTTCATCAATGTAGCACGTTTTGAAAGAAGGGGTTTCAAGCAAAATACTTTTTGAGGCGATCGAGGTTAATTGGTTATTTAAATTCAACCCCGTCTAGGTCCATAAGATAAGCCGCTCCTCCAGAGAGGAGAGTCTTAATGATGTATAGCCCGACCCAATTGGGTTTGAATTTTCCTCTAGGGTCATAAACAGGCACTTTCAGTTCTTTGAGGAGTAGGTCGCCCTCAGCAAGCTCCCTTGGGCGAACCTTTTTGTTGAAAGCACGAGCTATCCTCTTTTGATACCCCCGAGTATGGTTTATTGCAGCCAACCTCTTCTCATCAAGCAACATCAATTCATCATACCTTCCCCGTGTCTATTCTGACTCAGTTATTTCACATTCGACCAAAACCCTTAGGGAGGGTATCTCTATCTCAGTTATTTCACATTTGACCAAAACCCTTAGGGAGGGTATCTCTATCTCGATTAGAAGGACTGCTTCCATTCTGTAAACCAAAGAATAAGGCGTGGCTCCTGTGGAGGTTCTCACAGAGGTTCGGTACCACCATAGTGCAAACGGCAGCTTCTTATGCCAATCCTTATATGTGTCCGTCATTTTCCCCAAGATCGCTCTGAAATTTTTATTTGCTGCCTCTACCGCCCCATTCGTTTGCGATCTACATGGAGATGACTGATGATGGGTGATTTGATATTTTTCTAACAGCGGGATGACTTCCCCTTGGAAATGACTGCCGTGATCAGAAACGAACTCATTTCGGACCCATATCTGCAAATTATGTTCTTTTCATATAAGCTCACCACATCCTTAGCTTTCAAAGTCGCATACGACGCGGCTTCCACCCACTTAGTGAAATAATCGATGGCTATAATTATGTATCAGTGTCCATTGGAGGCCTTCAAAACTATCTCACCAATAATATCAATACCCCAGACGGAAAACGGCCAAGGCGTAGTCATGCTATAGAGCTGGGATGGTGGGGTATGCATTAAATTTGCATGAATCTGGCATTTATGGCACCTCTAAACATATTCACAGTAGTCTTTGTCCAAGGTCGTCCAATAATACCCTTGCTGGATTATCTTATTCGCCAGCATGTGCCCGTTCATGTGGGGCCCGCACACTTCTTCATATATTTCTTCCATCATTCTTTTAGTCTCTCTCCCGTATACGCACTCCAAATTATACCTGGTGCACGACTTCTTCCACAGTTTATCCGCATAGATCACGAACTGAGCGAAGAATCTTCGAATTGCTTTTCTGTCTTTTTCCGAGGCTCCTTCGGGGTATTCTTCCTCAATGAAATTCCAGACATCCTTGTACAATGGCACTTCATCTTCATCTTCTAGGGCTGCGATCATCTCAAACGAGGGTTGATTCCTTATCTCTATGGATAGTGGGATCATGGTGATTCCTAAAGGAATTTGTATCATTGAAGCTAAGGTAGCTAAGGAGTCGGCCAACTGATTCCCTTCACGGGGGAGGTAATAGAATGATATTTTCTTGAATTGTATCTTTAAACATTCCAGATAGTCATGGTAGGGTCTTAATTTCTCGTGCTTCACCCTCCAATCACCTCGGACTTGAGATATGATTAAATTAGAATCTCCAAAAACATCGATCTTCTCAACTTCTAAGGCCAGCGCCGCTTCCATTCTGACTATACATGCTTCGTACTCCACCGTGTTATTGGTTGAATTGTACCTAAGCTTGACTGCTAGCAGTATAGGAGTTCCATCTGGTGCCACAAGGATGATTCCGACCCCATGGCCTAACTGAATAGTCACTCCATCGAAATACATTTTCCACAAATTCTCCTATATCCCCATCACTCCTTCGTCTAGAAATCGAAACTCACCCTTTTCTTCTAATTCTATTACAAGATCAGCTAAGTACTCGGCGACAACTCTTCCTTTCACGGACTTGGTAGTGACATACTTGATATCGAATTCAGCTAGCATCATGGTCCACCGAGCAATCCTACTGGTCAATACGGGCTTTTCAAATAGGTATTTAAGTGGGTCCATTTAGGATATCAGGGTTATGGGGAAGGCAAACATGTAGTGCCTAAGGCGATGAGTGCACCAGACCAAAGCCAAATAGGCTTTTTCTAAAGGCAAATATTTCAACTCGTATCCGGTCATCCTTTTGCTCAAGTAATAAATGGCTCTTTCTACATGCCCCTCTTCTCCTTCTTGGGCCAACATACACCCCATTGAATCTTTGAACATGGAAAGGTACATCGGTAAAGGTCTTTCGAGTAAGGGTGGTGATAAGACAGGCGGGTTTTGAAGGTAGGTTTTGACCTTTTCGAAGGCTTGTTGGCATAAGGTATCCCATTCGAACTTCTCTCATTTTCTAAGCAGCTTAAACAAACTTAGGGTGAGTTTTGAGATGAAGCAGCTTATGAACTATATTCTACCTAGAAATCCCCTTAATTCATTCTCATTCTTGGGCGGCTGCATTTTGATTATGGCCTTTATTTTGGTTGGGTCCACCTCTATCCCTCTCTGAGTGATGAGAAACCCCAACAACTTTCCGGTAGTGACTCCGAAGGTGCACTTCTGAGAGTTCAGCCTCATTCTAAATTCTCTTAACCTTCCAAAGAACTTTCTCAACGCATCCAAGTGTCTTTTCCTCTCCTTAGATTTCACAATTATATCGTCCATATACACTTCTACCTCCTTATGGATCATATCGTTCAACAACATTGTAGCGGCCCGCAGGTAAGTTGCGCCCGCGTTTTGAGCCCAAACGGCATCACCCTATAGCAGTATATGCCCCATGCTGTGATGAAAGTAGTTTTCTCCCTATCCTCGGGCGCCATTATAATCTGGTTATACCTTGAGAACCCATCCATAAAAGATAGGAGTTCATGTCCCGCTATATTGTCCACTAACACATCAATGTGAGGTAAAGGGAAATCGTCCTTAGAGCTGGCTTTGTTTAGATCTTGGAAGTCGACATAGACCCTAACACGACCGTCCTTTTTTGGGACAGACATATATTGGTGATCCATTCTGGATACTCGGTGACCATTAAGAATCCGGCTCTCAATTGCTTTTCAACTTTCTCTTTGACTTTGAGTGCCCATTCAGGCCTCATTCGCCTCAATTTTTGTTTTACAGATTTTGAATTGGGAAAGAGGGGGATATGATGTTGGACTATTTCTGGATCGATACCTAGCATATCGCTATAAGACCATGCAAAAGCATCTTTGAATTCATTTAATAGATTGATTAATTCTTTAATTTCTTATTTGCTAAGTGTAGAGCCAATAAAAACATTTTGAGGATTATCTTCATTTCCTAGATTAATCATTAGAGTGTTCCCAATGATTTTACATGCGGATTCTTTTTCTTTTTTGATTAATTTTTGCAATTCATTTTGTATTTCATGATCTTCACATTCATCACATTCATTAAGCACATTCAAGTAGGCAGAATTAGTCATACTTTCATTGATTTTCTTTGGATTGATTGCAACAGACACGGAAATTGAAAGATGCCTCATTTGGGCCATTACAGACTCCAGGTGTGGGGGATACCTATCACTAGACTCAAAGACCCACTCTTTCTTGCTTTCTCCTTCTAGATCGGTGATGAAGCATTCCTCCAGATCCCCTGTCTTGGTAATCTCCTCCATCTCTTCTTTTTTCGATTCTTCCTCTTGTACCCAACCCTCAGCACGTTCTTTTTCGGCTTTGTCTTCCACGACCCCTTCTTGGCCTATTTCCTCTATTTTTGTGCTTTCTTTGACCAACAAGTTCTTCATGATTGAGCCATCCAGCGCACTAATTGAATCCTTAGCAATAGCTGACTTCATGTGTGGATACCGGTATTTTTGGCCCACTTTAGTTTTAATTTGAAAACAATTTTCAAGTTTAAATTCAAAGAGTCGCCACTTAATTTTTTTAGGAAAATTAAGAAACTATTTTTTAAAAGCAAACTGATCTTTTGCGAAACCAAAGATAATCTGGGTCCGGGGATTATGGAATGAAAGGGGAAGGAGCCCGGCGGACTAAAACACCCCCTTTCATCCTATCTCATGATAAACCTCTACTCATCATCCGATTTAATTGAATTAATAATCTAAGCATGATCTCAACTAATACATATATACATATACATTACAAAAGCATATTGAAAATGGTGTAAGATTGCTAACGATAAAATATCATTCATAATCCACATAATTCAAGTAGAAAGCAAAATGATGTGCAAGTAGGGAATTAGAGAACTTACCCGGGATCCAGCTGCGAAATGGGAAACGTGCAATGCATACAAAGAATAGAAATCCTAGGAAAAATGTCTCTAATCACATATACACATAAGGCAAGACCTAAGCTAAGGTGTCGCGCATGGAGTTGAAAATCAACTAAAATCAAGGAATGAAATAAACTAGAGAAGGAGTTGAGAAATTGTACCTCAAATGCGCTACAAAACAAAGATTAGTACACATACCTTGATCAAAGATATCAAATAACAACCCTACGCTTCTAGCTTAAATCTATCAAGCATGGAAATAATTGATAAAACTATGAATTCCTTTTGATTAGTTGGAGCCATATCACCTCTATAGATATACAAGTCTCAACTAGGAGCCAATGTAATGTCCATATAGGGGTTCTATAATCCCAACATGATCATAAGGAATTCATGTTTATGTTCAATTATGTTCAACTAAGTCCAATTTTATCCAAGAACTAACTCTAATCATAAGCGTCAACATACATGAATGAATGAATGAATATGAACAAGAATGAGATATGAATTTATTCACTAATTTGGATCACTTAGCTCCCAGATTTAAGCTAAATTATCATTATTCAAAACATGATTTGGGTCCTAAGACATTAGAAAACCAATTAAGTTAAAATTAATGAGACTAGACAAAAACAGCGACTGTTTTTTCTAAATTACAGAGAGTAGACCAGATTTTAAAAGGTAGAGAAACCATAATTCCAACAGTTGGATCTTAATGATTTTTGGATATGATATGCCTCTGTGAGTCTAGTTTCTAACCCAAAAAGAAAATTAAGGTTTGAACGGTTAGTTCTCTGGGAATGTGGAAAACACTAGACATCACTCAGGAATCTGCAACTCTCTGTCCAGAGATGTTGTACGATTTTCTAAAAATAGCAAACAAATGCGAAACACTTAGATGTTTTTAGGGTATCTTCCTAGAACATTGAAATACTTAGAAAAAATTATTTTGGGTCAAGAAAGATCAATTAAGGTTCTAATTTATTAATTTTAAAACGGGCTTACTATTCTGGAATTTTGGACGGAGAACTTGTTTTGAAATCACAAGACCAAACCATCTTAGACATGGAATTTCATCAAAACAAAAATCACAGAGGTACTTACATGGGTTATGAACACCCTCCAATTGGTCTCATCCAATTTCCAATGAACCATGATTTTATCAAAATCTTTGATCACAGTTGGTTTATGGATTCACTGCACCTTTGTTAAATTGATGTTCATATTTTGAATCAAACTTGATCCATGATTCTCGAGAGAACTAGGATCAAGTATGATCATGATCATTAAAGTAAATAATGAAACATAAAGAGATTCATAGATTTAGCCTTAATGGATTTCCATCATAGATCTCATAGCAAGAGAATCCTAAGGTCTTACTCAATCTTATGAACTCTTGAATGTTCAAGTTCCGTAGATTTCAACAAACAAACTATGAAAACTTACATCTAAATCCTCTCTCAAACATATGATCCTTGAGAAAATTTGAACTATGATATACTATTCTCCTCTCAAATTAATGGTCCTTGCAGACTCAATGAGACCGAAATCTACTCAAATCTCTATGGAATATAGTATAGCTTCCATAAGATTCCTAGTAGGGAGATCCAAGTCATGAGCTAAGACTTGAACCCAATCAACTATGTGTAGATATGACCATGACCAATCTTAATCCCCATATAAATCATAGTATCATAAGGGACTAGAGGATCAAACTCAAAGAGATCTAATGAGATTTTGAAGATCTCATAGATCCTATGAGAAGAATATAAACAAAAGAAATGAAATCAAAGGTTATTTGAAAATTTGAAGTCAAAACTCTTTTAATCTTAAATCCAAAGCTCTATTTAGACCCAAATCAATGAAAATAACACATGATCATTCAATCACAAATTCTATGTGGTGTGTGATTAAAGGCAAGAAGAGATGTTTTGAAAATGTGTAAAAATCCTAGATCTATGAATTTGTGATTGAATTATGTAGAACAAGTATGGAATAAGAATTTAACCTCTAGATCTTCTCAGGATTTGATTGATTTGGAGAGATTCAAGCCTTACAAGCAATACTCTTCTTCTTCTTCCTTGAAGCTCCAAGGTTCTTCAATGGAGATTTGAGGAATTGGGTGAATTGGGTAGGATTTCTATAGGGTTTTGGGTTTCTCTCTCTATATTTCTCTAAGAACAAACTTCATCTTCAAAATTCAGCCTCTCTTCCTTTAAGATTCAAGTCTCATTCCTCTAGATTCAAGTCTTTCTCTCTAGACTCAAGTCTCCAACCTCTCAAAATGAGAGAAAATGGGGTTTTTATAGACTTTCATTATCTTAAGGGCTAAGATAAGGGTAGATAGGTCAATTAGGGATGGTGGGAGCATGGTATACATGACCTAGGAGTAGTAAACACGTAAAAAAAAATAGCATCGTTTGGTGCACTCATTTGATCAAAGATTGAAAAGGATTTTTAGCCTAATAATGTAAATCAGCCCAGGCCGACACTCAATGAAGATGGAACGGCACTCTCTGAGTGCCGCAGCGGTATTCACTGACTGCCTTTCGGACACTCGGAGTGCCGCTGCGTAGTAGTCCAGCACTATTCACAGCAATTCAGTACCTTAATTTCATTTCATGTCATTAAGTAAATGTCGTTTAATTTATGTATTTACTTAAGACATTTAATGTAATTAAGGAAATACCCTCCATTTGGATTCAATAAAAATATCTAAAAAATCAAAATCCTCAATGAAAAAAAAGTCAACTCTCCCTCCGAAGGCAAAATTTTCAATTTCCTGCACAATTCTTCTTGAAGACCTTTCGATTTCTCAATGTTCGTTTCATTTAAAAATTCTTCAAAATCATTTCTAGCATAAGGGAGACCCAATGAACAATTACTGGGACTTTTTATCTTAAAATTCGGAAATTTTACGATTGACCCCCTTTTGACCCATTGACTTTTCACTTGGTCAACTATTGACTTTTTCGGGGTTCATGCTGAATTTATCACTTTTTCAAAATGGTTTTAAGATGCTCCGAGGACAATGCCATGTTTCTATATGTGTTAAAAACTTATAGTCCACAAGGTGATAGGTAAATGAAAATTTTGGTATTTTTGACTGAAAAGGGTGATTTTGGACCGAGATTCTTCTTGGAATAGAATTTTCTTGTAAAGAACTTGATTCTGATGAGACATATTCATCATTGATCTCTAGAGATAAATCCTCCTAAGTTTAATAGCTCGGTCAAAATTGGAGTGTCTACAGTTTGCCCCTCTTCGGTAGAGCTCGTGAAGCAATGCGTATCACAAGTGAATGTCGAAGCCTGTGTGAAGATAGTCCTTTGACCAGGCTATTGAACTTAGGTAAAAACAAAATGCATTGCAAAAACATTTACGAAGAAGGTCGGTGTTGGTCGTGCTCAATGGTGAGTTGCCTACGTATCCTTAGAGGAATCAGACCAGGACGTAGTTCAGGTAAGGGATCAAACACACATAATCACAAATATGCATACGGATGAATGCATCTATCCTATCGTGATGCACATGCTCAAGCAAATTTATGCTCCATGCTCTCAGGTTCAATGACTTAGGACAATGCTACTACTTATAGTGGCAAAACGTACCTTTTTGTCTTGAAATTCTTCTATGTTGATGACGTCCTATCTTGGGAAAATCGCGACTGTCATTTTTTATGAGAATACTGATCGACTGAGATGCGCTTTGCGTCTTATACTCTGGTGCCAAATCAGGAAGTATGCTGAAGGATTGAGATGCGCTTTGCGTCTTATACTCCGGTGTCTTAAGAGGATCATCTGATCGACTGAGATGCGCTTTGCGTCTTAGACTCCAGTGTCGAATCAGGAAATGTGCTGAAAGATTGAGATGTGATTTGCGTCTTATACTCTGATGTCTTTTGAGGATCATCTGATCGACTGAGATGCGCTTTACGTCTTATACTCCGGTGCTGAATCAGGAAATGTGCTGAAAGACTGAGATGCGGTTTGCGTCTTATACTCCGGTGTCTTATGAGGATCATCTGATCGATTGAGATGTGCTATGCATCATAGACTCCGGTGCCGAATCAGGAAATGTACTAAAAGATTGAGATGCGCTTTGCGTCTTATACTCCGGTGTCTTTTGAGGATCATCTGATCGACTGAGATGCACTTTGCGTCTTATACTCAGGTGCCGAATCAGGAAATGTGCTGAAAGACTGAGATGCGCTTTGCGTCTTATACTCCGGTGTCTTTTGAGGATCATCTGATCGACTGAGATGTGCTTTGCGTCTTATACTCCAGTGCCGAATCAGGAAATGAGCTGAAAGACTGAGATGCGCTTTGGGTCTTATACTCCGGTGTATTTTGAGGATCATCTGATCGACTGAGATGCGCTTTGCGTCTTATACTCTGGTGCCGAATCAGGAAATGTGCTGAAAGACTGAGATGCGCTTTGCGTCTTATACTCCGGTGTCTTTTGAGGATCATCTGATCGACTGAGATGCGCTTTGCGTCTTATACTCCGGTGTCGAATCAGGAAATGTGCTGAAAGACTGAGATGCACTTTGCGTCTTATACTCCGGTGTCTTTTGAGGATCATCTGATCGACTGAGATGCACTTTGCGTCTTATACTCCGGTGCCGAATCAGGAAATGTGCTGAAAAGTCAGAATCGATCCAGATTCAATGATCCCAGATTCGCTCGGTATTGCAAAGGTAATTTTTTTTATTTTTTATTTTTTTATTTTAAATTTAGTGCAGTCATGCAGTCTTAACAATTCATTTTCTATTTTCAAAACCATGAGTCCCGCAGACTCAAAATTCATTTTTTTTATTTCAAAGATCGGGAGTCGCGCAGACTTAACGAATTTACATTTCCCAAACATGGAGTCACATGGACTCAAAAATTCTTTTTTACAAACACGGAGTCATGCGATCTCATGAACTCAAAGGAGCCAAATAAGGCTCAAATACTTGATGATGATGACGCTGATGATGATGCTAATGATTTGTGTTAGGAGCCTTGACACCGAAATGGGCTCGTTTGGATGAGCTCGTCACGAGTGTGGATTTGCCACAGAAGTGGGCTTATGAGGTGTGTTTGCCACGAATTGGGCTTATGTGAATTAACTTGCCATGAGCGTTGGCTTGGCCAAAATAGTGCCACCAGGATGGGCTTACATGGATGAGGTTGGCATATAAATGGGCTTATGATGGTGGTTACCACAAAAGTGGGCTTTTGATGAGAGGGTGCATATGAATGAGCTTATGATGGGGTTGCCACGAAAGTGGACTTATGATGGTGGTTACCACAAAAGTGGGCTTTTAATGAGAGGGTGCCATATGAATGGGCTTATGATGGGGTTGCCACGAAAGTGGGCTTATGATGGTGGGTGCCATATGAATGGGCTTTCGAAGATAATTGCCATGAAAGTGGGCTTTGTAGAAAATGATTTCCTGCATCTGCGGACCCATGGAATTTTTTTGTTTTTTTATTATTATTATTATCATTATTATTTTTTTATTGTTTATTTTTTTAAAGAGGGAAGCCACCTATGTCCCTAGCTTTGGACCCTTCATATTTCCACTTTATAATGTGTTGTGATAGTGTTTAAGACTCCTGCTTGTATTGACCTTGGGATGCTCATGGAGACCTTTCAAATCTTTATTCATTATCTTAAACCCACACATTTGAGACCATTATTGACTCAACAAAGGAGGACAAACTTGATAAAGCATTTACACAAGATGACTGACTCAAACTCTGTATTATTGTGAATCAATGTGCTTTCTTCGTGAATAATGTATCATCCCATCTTTCATTTATTCATTATCTTATAATGGAAATACTTCACCGACAAATCTAAATTTTGAAGATTCCCCCTTTTTGGGTTGCTGATTCTTTGCCTATCCAGAGTGTGCTTTTGCTTAGAGAATAAAAAACATTCTATTTCAATCCATTCAAAATAAACCTGACTACTTGAGAATTTGCCTCTGACATAGAAGGGTTTGGGCAAACGAAGTTTGCCCCTAGTTTGAGTAGGACTCGAAGGC
The DNA here is from genome assembly GCA_033977485.1 of Hydrangea macrophylla. NCBI lineage: Eukaryota > Viridiplantae > Streptophyta > Magnoliopsida > Cornales > Hydrangeaceae > Hydrangea > Hydrangea macrophylla. The sequence goes on along the minus strand of CM066990.1, from coordinate 15,011,318 downwards.
ATTGCTCCTGGGATTAAATGTGGTATTCAGTAAACGAACTTTGCCCCTGGTTTGGTGATATATATATGTGGCTTTTGGCAAACTTACAAAAGTTTGCCCCTAGTTTGAAGGAAGGAAACCAAAGGCACAAAGGGTGATGCTTATGGTGTAGGGATGGTTATGGACCGAGAACCTTGGAAGGTTTGCCTACTTATCCCTGAACGGGAATCATGTCCAAAGTAGTTCGACCAAGGCCTGAAAGAAAGATGCCATAAGATCGCGAGGGTGGCGACCGAACCGGGTAGGCTGCCTACGTATCCCCGAGTGGGAATCCGGTCGAAACATAGTTCATCAACTCTGGAGGTTTTGAAAGAATAAGGCTTCAGGAATTGGTGGGCTTTTCGAGCCATGTTTTCATTTGGGTTCAATGAGTGCCCTTTCTGGGCAGATTTTCTGAAACAGATTCCTTGTGGTAGCTTTTGAACAAGATTATAAGAAGATGAACTATTTCTCCCTTTTATTTATTTATTATTTATTTACATATACATATATTATTTTTTTTTGTGGCGGTTGATTCTTTTCACCTTTTCACTAGCCAGTCAATCTTTACAACTCTCATAATACATCGTGTTTTAATCATACTCCATCGTACTCTCAAAGCAATATCAATCTTCCAAATCACTCTTCAAAGATATCTTTACATTTGTTTTAGGCTTATTTAGACATTGAGCCACTCACAAAACTTTGAGACTAATTGATACTTTCAAATCTCTCTTTTTATTTCCAATTTCTTTTCTTTGTTTAGAACGACACAGAGCCTTGGAATAATTCATGTGCCAGTGATCTACTTTGAAGCGCCCAAAAATTCTCAATCTTATTTATTCTTTGCCTTTTCTTTTCTCTTTCCTTTTTTTTTCTCTATCTCACTATCTCTTACCCTCTCTATGATTTTGACTGGCTAGGATTCAAGTCCTGAAGTCAACACGCATCTTTTTTTTTTTTTTGCTCTAACTTTTGCCTAGGCGCCCTTTCGGGTTTTCATCCTAGCGAGCTCCTTCATCTTCTTCTTTTTCCTCTCTCTTTTATTTTCTTCTTTTTTTGTGCTCTTACTTTTGCCTAGGTGCCCTTTCGGGTTTTCATCCTAGCGAACTCTTTCTTCTTCTTTTTTTTTTTTGTTTTGTTTTTGTTTTTGTTTTTGTTTTTGTTTTTGTTTGTTTGTTTGTTGTTTTTTTTTTAAGGAAGAAGTTCATTTAAAATATTTGGCTACCATCAAGGATCAAGTTATGGCTTTGGATTGTGGGCTCATCTTTTAGGCTTGGTATTTGGGAGAAGGGGATGA